>VWYH01001908.1:0-262066 GCA_013399365.1 Pampusana beccarii
GGCAGAATAGAGGGGGAGGAGAAAACCATTACTATCATTACTAATGTTACCCTGATTTAGGTACACTATGAACAATAATTACCCTTTAGCACCATTTACTCAAATAGGTTAGAATGGGATTTGTATAAACAGTGGAAACCTGTAATGGCCAAAGTATTTCAGATACCGAGGCACCATTTTTGTCCGTGACTACAGTTTGTACATCTTGTTCTGTCATGTTTTTTAAATGGAATTGTGATGCTTAGGTTTAGACATCTAAAATTCTTATGTCTACATATGAAGCAGTTCATTTGTAGTTTCTTTACTTGTTAATGGAAGAAAACAGGCATTATTCATCACACTATTTATGTGACTTTTTTTAGTGTCTAATTCAGGGTAAGATGAGTTATTCTTGAAACTTTGTTGACTGAATCTTCAGTGGTTGTTTTGGTATACTGAGACAAGAAAGATGCAGTTATGCAAACGTGAGTGAGCATAATCCAGCCATAATAATCTTACATCTTGTCAGTTAGGTCGTCTATATGCTGTTTGCTTGCCATATATGTGCAGGGGCTCTGAGCATGGGCTCAGAAAGCAGTTGCACTCTAAGTCTCTTCCCCTTTCTTTCTGTCCGTACACTTAGACAGTCATAAACTTTTCTTTACCTTTATTTCCACTCTGTAGTATCCAAAAGGGGAAGCCTTGAAGATACAGACAACTTTTTAGTTTAAAAGGTAAAATAATTGCAGTATATCTTTGAATTTATGTCTGACCAAATGACCACAGTAAATGATTTTTTTCTAAAAATACAGGAATCAGAATAATTTACTTTCTTGACAGCATAAATAAAATTGTCTCCAGGTATGAACAATCTGACACATTAGTAGTTTATTAAGTATTCTGTATTCCTAATCCATAAAACTGTATTTCTGAGTTGTAGTGTATCTTCTAATTTCATACACATTTTATCACAAAGAGAAAGTTTGCATAAACAAGCATATATTAATGCTACTGAAATGAGACTAGGCATCCAAAGATATAGAAACTAATAGATCAACAGGTGTTTTTTAAATTGGCTTTTGCTCCTGCCAGTAAAAATATTAAAAGTAAATTACACTGAATCTAAAAGCTCTACATGAAGTCGCTTTGTATGTATGTACACACACTTAGTTCTAAAATATATTTGTGTGTATGGCAAGTATGTGAACATGTGTGCATATGCTATGTTATATGGTATGGCATAACATATATATTTTATTACATTAATTTAGTCTGATGTACATTATGTTGACATTGATATTTAATGGTCACATATGTTTGCCTTCTCAATGTTGAGAACTCTCACAGAACTTTAAGGCAAAACTCCTGTTAGCATTGTATTGTGCATGTGATGTAAGAGATTATTTCATTTACTAACTTAAAAATGCCAAATGCCTGCTTTTTGCCTAACACATTAAAGAGATAACCAGCTGTTACATTAGAAAAGAGAATTATGAAACTTCCAACCCATTTTTCATTGATATCTTAATGTACCAACACATTTTACTGAGTTACTCACACTCCACACAAATTGAGTTAATCAGCTTGTGCCCTAGCTGCAGAGTAGCAAGAGAAGGTTTTGCTACCAAGCTCTTCTCTACTGACTGTGTCAGAATGAGTTGTCAGTCACTGCAGATGTTCTGAGATCTTCCAGCACCTTCATGCCTAGTGTCACAATCAATGAACTGTCAAGGTTAACACGTAAATTCTCATTGCTGGGTTCCAAATTAACAGGCAAGTATGGCATTTCACATTGTTCAGAGCAACAGTTACAGATTTAGGAATGTTCAAATACCAGTAGCAGCATTATTACTGGCTACTTATAGGTCCAGCAACTTTTGTTTAAAACAAACAAACAAACAAACACACACACAAAAACCCCAACAAACAAACAAACAAACAAACCCCATGAGATTCTGAAGCTCTGGTCTCAGATTCAGAGAGGTTCTGTTTTGTACCAGATGTGCCAGAACCTTAAATAAGAGGAACATTTTTATTATCCAGAATAACATGATCCACAGATTTCTTTCTAGTAAGTAGCCCTTTCTGACCTTTTTACACCTTCACTCCTTCAGTATACCCCCCATCCCGAGAATGAATGAGCAGCTGTGTGGTGCTTTAGTTCCTGGTTAGGGTTAAACTATGATATATAATAATATGTAATAACCTTTTCAGTGGTGCCTTATTTTTTATTCTGATTTGTACCTACAATTGCTGATTAAAAACATTTCACCGTGACCTAGAGCTTGAAATACATGTAGGTAGTTTTGATTCAAATAGGTATCATATATAAATTTGCTTTTCCATATCTTGAACATTTTTAATGACAATTTTTTTTCAAGTTTATTAAGAAGAGACAGTATAGTATTCCTGACATCACTGAAAATCTATGAGATAATGATAGCTTTTGTAATTAGGAAGAACTTTACTTCCTTGTACCTTTTTTTCCCAGTCTAATAAGCTGCATCATATAAAACCATAGCATTACTTTTGACCATTAATATTTACTGAACATGATTAATTATTCCTGCTCTAGATTCCTTACAGATGGCAGCATAACAAGATCAGGGAGACAGTAAAGGAATATATTCCTGATATTCCTATAGTTAAAAAGATTTTCATAATGTGGAAGTCAAATTTTCTATTTTTTGGGACCAATGACTGCAGAAAGTCTAATGCTTCTTTTCATATCTTAAGTAGATACAGAAGATTTGATTCATTTTCTTATATGTAGACATCTTCTGCCCTTTGAGATGTCCTGTGCCATCTAACTGGTCCTAGGACATGCTAAAGGACACAGAGAACCACCCATATTCTTTCAGTATGACAGATGAAAACTAAAGAGGGTTCCCAAGGAAATCAAACCCAGCACTAGATGCTCATGTGTGACTAACTGAACTGAACCTGGAAGACAGCCTACTCCCCTCTTCCTGTAGCTCATTATAAGTGGGAAAGGTGAGAAACAGCCACCAGTTCACACTAAATTCAATAAGTCTGATTAAAAAGACTGAAATAGTTATCTCACTATAAGGTAAAATTACAACATTTTTGGTTTATATTGTATTATGAACCCTTACGGTCTTTAATGGACCTTCAAACTTTGTTGTAAACTATTGCTAGTTGTTTAGCTGATCCTTTCTGAGCATATTAGTGCAACAAACACTGGGCAAATTGTTGCCTGGTGTAATGTATTCTTTTACAAGACTGAGGACTTGGCAGCATTTTTACAGAGTTTTGTGAAGGGGATATGCTACCCTGAGGTCAGATCTTCAGGAAAAGCAATTTGGAAGGCAAAAGAAAGATGATTTGTGACAGCAATTTTACATGTAGGAAAAGAGGAAAGAAGAATAAACACAAAGAATGATCATGGAAGTAGAAGGAAAGTGAGAAAGAAAGGACTGTAGAAAAACTTGCAGAAACTTTCACACCAAAGAAAAAGCCTACTATTAAAATATTTCTGAATGCTTGAAAAAGAAGTAGCTGATTAAAAATATTATCAAGAAATGGATTGTGATAGTCAATTACTTAACAGACAGAATCAAAGTACAAATTACGTATTTCAGTCAATTACTGCTTGTGAGAGATGGTGACTCTCAGCATACGGTTTGAGTGTGTGTGAAAGACAGTGGTCCTTAACACACGGCATAAGTGTGGAAGGCTGAGATATTGTGAATTATTTGTCTCAAAGCTTGCTTGCTAAAATAATATGCTTAAGGCCTGCTTGTTATGGAAAAATGCTTGCTCACCCTGCTTGCTTAATTGTGCCCGCTGTAAAGGCCTACATGCAGTGAATTAAAGTTCAAAATGCATGATCATTGTGAATTGCTAAAACTCAAAGAATGCTTGAAGCTTGTGTAAACTCAAGTGAAGCTCCAGCAATATCGGCCATCAACACCTGTGACCAGGCCTGCAGTGTGCTCAGGCAACGCCCGCCACCAACTGCCATAAAATGACCAAGTTACGACTTGAAAGTGTGTCCACCCACCACCAGGACCAAAACTTGTCACCTGGGACCGGCGGACCTGAGACCTGAGTGCTGCCAACACCTCTTGGGACCTGGACTCTGAGACTGGCATGACCCAAGACCTGCAAACTGTCAGGCGTCACCAGGATCTGAGGGGCTGCAAACTGCCAGTGCTCCAGAGGCCTGAAACCTGAGCTGCCCCACAGGAGACCACATTTGGATCCCTGGCAGTGACCATCTCTTGCTTATCTTCTTGCATGCTTGCTTAACTTTCCACTTAATTTCTCCCCCTTTGTCTCTGTTGCTCTAGCTTTAGGTGTGAAAATGAAATAAATTTACTCTGTCTTCATGCATAAAAATAAAATAAGATTGTTTAGCGGCATTTGACCTTGTTTGTGTCTTAATCTCACTCTTGGAATAATTTTTGAACCTTCCCGAGCCCAAAATTGGACTGGGACCCCACACTGCTAAAATAGCATAAAAGCATTTTAATTGTAATCAGAATTTACACTATTCAAAATGGATAATAACAGAAATAATAAGCATTTATAAATACAGTGACCCATTTATCTCTGTGTGCTTACCAAACGTAAGCGTTAAACTCAAGCAAACGGAATCAAAAAGCAGAACCAACTTAACTAGCTTTACTGAATTAGCAGAACATATAAACTGGAGCCTACCTCAAGGCTGCTGAAATTTATCTCACCTCAAAGCTGATTTTGAATGGAATGTATAGAAATTAACTAAAAATTGTCACTCAAAATAGAATGCAAAATAATTTTTTGATACTCATACACTGACATTTTTTTCCAGAAAATCTGTGCATTTCATGAAGATTTTGTTGAAGGCAAAGACTACTCAACAGAAGCTAAATTTTTAGATCTGGAAAACGCACATCACAAGAACCCAGCTGAAGGAAGTTGCTTCTGGGATTTACTAGGTTAGTATGCTCTACTTAACACCTCATGATACCCAAAGTCTAAAGATCATTATTATAGGTCCAGCAACCAACTGCAACATTTCTCTAAATGAAAAAGATGGTATGAAGAATTTACTTTGTTACTATATATTTTGATTGTATGATTTTAAGAGCTACCAACAGGCTTTGTTTTAACGGATATTGTGGCTTGGGTTAGCTTTTAATATCCACTGCCTAAGTATGGGTACCTTCAATGAAACTAAAAATAGCATCCATAGAAAATGGCAGGTTTTAAATAACATCACTGATTTTATCCATGTCTAATGCTAAAATTTTTCTCCCAACACTAATTAGTTTACTTCCTTACTTTTTCATTACTCTCCCTGAGGTTTGGGGTTTTGTTTGTTTGTTTGTTTGTTTGTTGGGTTTTTTGCTTGCTTTTGGATTTTCTTGCTTTTGTTTTTCAGTATCTTCTTGCTTACCTTTATGTGAGAAAATGCACAAAAAAATTTACACCATATTTTTCATCCAGAGTGATAATAGAAGCTGTACAACTACCTTCATTTTTTTTCTAGGGAGCTGGTTGTACTAGACAGAAAATATCTTTATTAATAGCTATTGCCAGTTTGAATGAATTTTGCTTAGGCCCAGGAGAAGTTTTCACTATGAAAGCTGGAAGAACTTTGCAGGTATAGAGAGATATGAATCTGGGACTTCAATAGGAAGATAGAGGAGTTGGTGGGGTTGGACTAGAAACAAGAAAAATGTAAATCTTCTGTTACAGCATAAGAAACAGGGATATAAAGACAAGAAAAGTAAGGCAAATGAAGATAAGAAAATGAAAAGGTAGGAACTTTGCAGACCAACTGTAACATCAGAGCTAAATTATCCAGTTAACTAAATATTAATAAGGCTAAAAAGTGGCATGTGTTATTTAAATTTCTCGATTAATAATTATATTTATGTTATTTATCATTTTATTTAAGACAAAGACTTGTTTTTTATGCTGTGTCAATTATCTGGACAAAGATGAAGAATCTTGCATACAGAAACTATGTAAAGTTTGGAAGGATTGTGATTTCTATTTGAACAAGAAGAAAAACGCTCTATATAAACATGAGCTGACTGCCATTATTATAATTTACTATATTGCTCATTTATATTGTTTCCAGACTGTATTATTTTGTTATCTTTACTCCCACATAACTCCAAAATGAATCTTTTTTTCCTTTCTTTCAGAAAGGTCAAACACACTGTACAACTTGAACAAAAATTCTTGATGAATAGTGTTGATACATTTTGGGAAGACATTATGTTTGTGATGTGTCAGCAAAGCCATATGGCTTATTGGTGTGCTGTTAGTGAGTGATGAATTTATTAGTGATACCTCAGTAAACCTTCTTTCTGAAACACAGAAAGCCATTTATTATTATACTGATCAAAACAAAAGAAGGTTATCACTTACAGTCTACAAGTATATGTGTTCATGCATGTGAACAGGATTATCTCAGAATTTCATCACGGTGATTTTTGTGGTTTTTTCCCTGATTATAGGATAGGGCAGATGAGAATTTGGAGTCCTTTATCTAACACCAGTGATCCAATTCTCAGACCCTTATAATAAAATAAATCAAATCTCATTGAAATGTGGTTAGTGCAAAGTTCTCCTCCTGAAATTTGTTCAAGTAGAAAAGGGTACTTCTTCAGCTTTGGAAACAGATGCGGGAGTGCTAATAATTGTTCAAGATGATTTGTAAACTGCCATCTTTTTTGTAAGATAAGAAAGTAGTTTGTTGATTTCTGAAACATGCATTACCAAACTTTACATGTATGTGATAAAGTAGTTGTCTGTCTTTTCTTCTGGCTATCTCTTTTTCTCTTTTACCAGACACAGAATTCCTTTTTATTTTGTTGTTGTTTTTGTTTGTTTGTTTGTTTGTTTGTTTTTTGGGGTTTTGGGTGTTTNGTGTTTTGTTTGTTTTTTTGTTTTTTTTTTTTTTTTTTTTTTTTTTTTTTTCCTTCCCAACTTTAACTATTAAAAGCAAGAAACACCCTGTACTCTTCTTGTAAGGGTAAAATTTCCTCTTGAGGTGTGATGAGACACTGAGGTAGTGAATCCTTCCCCCTTAAAGTCCTGTGCAATCCTTTACAGTTGCTTGACACAGAAAGATAAAATATATCTGTGAGGTCTTCTCACTGTATAGAGGTGGAATAGAGTCAGTGGAGATGTATAGGAGGAGCAGTTGTGTAATGTTTGTTTGTTTGTTTGTTTGTTTGTTTGTGTGTTTGCTTTTAACATGGAGTGGCAGCTAAGTCATTCAAAACCCAGACCTTGTTCAGTCCACTCTCACCAACACCATCTCCTTCCCACAAGAGTATTACCCGAGGATAACAGTAAAAGTAGGACCTATTTAACAATTTTAGGATGGTTAAAAAAGCATTGAATTGCTGAAAAAATTATTGGTGCTTGTGTAGACAGATACAATATCGCTTCCGTTTCTCTTGATATAACACTTAGCCATTTGCACCAGTTTGAACCTTCTTCAAAACTGACCTTTGTTTTCAAAATTTTAGGAAGATGGTTACCAAATGACACTTTCAATATTACATTTATTATTTATTTAATATTATAAGTAATCAGAACTGAGATGTGGATAAATGAAAAGAAAATGAATATGGGAGACAAATATATTTGATTCAGAAAAATAATCTATTCTAGCCTCATCCTATTATACCAGCAGTTGATTTTTGTTATTTAATTTTCAGATTATTTTCTCTGCTTCTGAGCTAGTTTAACTGCTGAAATAAATTCACCTAAACAGGATATCATAGTGTTGACATAAAAAAAACTATTATAATGTTGATAGGAACACAATGCTTACACAAATCATGATTGGCAACTGTAGCAAACATGATAGTCACGACAGTGAGAGGGAGAGCTAAACAGAAACATCTCATAGGAGCCATTCAATTAAAAAAACCCAACCTGTGAAATATCAACTAGTGTAAAATGGTGTGCATGCCTTCAGTATTTTTTGTCTGCTTCTTGCATTTAGCTGGGTATGTACAATCAGTTTCACTTCATCTCTACATAACCAGTTAGACAAGTGTGGCTTTTTGTGTCGCAGGAAGCACTCTTTTGAGTAGCAGTAGGAGAGCACATATCCTAGTCATAACAAACTGAATTTTGAAAAAATTGAAAAAGACAGAAAATATATTTTTTATTTTTAACAAGAAAAAGAGTTATGTTACAAAACAACAATGCTTTTTAAAATTTGTTTTAATGCAATGTTTCAAAGAATTACAGGGAATAATGCTATACCAAGCAGACTGCAAAACATCCTGGCCACAAACATTTCCAAGCATGACACAGTGACTATTTTAGCTAATACAATTTCATACTAAGCAATGCACAGCTATTATTATTTCACACTAATTTAAAAAGAAACATGATAAATTGAACTTTTGCCAGAAAGATCATGGAGGCAGTTATCTTTGAGTACGTGGAATTGCATGGAAAATATATAGGTGTCTACAGAAGAGGTACAAGATTCACAGAAAGGTAGAAAATGTCTTAGAAACCACACCAGACTGCAGATTAATGTCTAGTATTTTTATTTACTTGAAATTTCAAGAAAAACTGCCTTACATTTGTTGCCATTATAGATGTAAAGTTCATTATGCTATGGATATGACATCCTGAGGAATTAAATTTTGTCAGTGTATGTATGTCAGTATCTTTCATTTTCTTCTTTCCGTCCTGTAGTTTCTCCCTTTTTCCTTTCCTTTCCTTTCCTTTCCTTTCCTCCCACTCACCCTCCTCTTACCCTCCTGCCCTCCTACCTCCCCTGCTTTTTCAGGAGTTCTTGTATCACAAAGTCTTTTGTAGCATAACAGTATAAAAAACCTGAACGGATTAACACTTACAGGATGTTTATAAGGTAGGATCTGACCTTTCCCAGGTGTTATAAAATTAAAACATTGCTAAAAAATACAATTCTACAATATTATAGTCCAGTAAATATCTGCAGATTATTTTAAAAGTTGAGTGCAATTTTATATAAGTGTATATAAACCAATATGATGATTACTATTAGAAAGTCTGCATCTGATATTTCCCTCTCAAGGCAATTTTCCTTTAATCACAATAGGAAATAAATCTGTTAATTCAAGTTCTTCTTTAAAATTAAAAAGAAAATGTAGAGAAATAATTGCTACATGATGCAACATGGACAACTAAGCTGTAAGTACAGCAAACAAGATGGATGCCCAAGGACTAGAGCCACTTTAATCGTTGTATTTGATGTCTGTAGCAAGGTGTCGGCAGGGGTGGCCTGTGGGAGAAGGAGCAGGGGCTGCCTTGTGACATACACGGCTGGTTTCAGTTGGTTCTATCTGGATCCAGTG
Organism: Pampusana beccarii; assembly: GCA_013399365.1. Taxonomy (NCBI): domain Eukaryota; kingdom Metazoa; phylum Chordata; class Aves; order Columbiformes; family Columbidae; genus Pampusana; species Pampusana beccarii. Next base: position 9,309 of record VWYH01001908.1, read on the forward strand.
GACCCACCATAGGACACAGCTGAGCCCATCAGACATGTTGGTGGCACCTCTGGAAAATGTATTTAAGAAAGGGCAGAAAACACCACACAAGCAAGGAGGAGGGAACAAAAATAGTGAGAAACAACAGTAGGAACAAGTCAGAGGAAGAGGAGGTCCTCCATGGTTCTGGTGTAGGTGTTCACAGCAGACCATGACAAACCCATGTCAGAGCAGAGAAACGTGTGAGGAGGAAGCAGTTACAGAAACTGCTGTGTACTGACCAACCTCTCCCCATCCCTCCTGCACTGCTCAGGGCAGGGGACGGTACTGATGGAGTCAAGTTGAGCCTGGGAATGGGGTGAGGAAAGTTCTCATTTTATTGTTTGTCTTTTTGTTTCTCGCTAGCCAAATCTATTCAAATGGCAATAAATTAAATTAGTTTTTGCCAAGTCCAGTCCATTTTGCCCACATTTCTAATAGATAAGCAATATCTCTGACTTCATCTCAACCTATAGGATTTCTCATTACTGTTTTTTTCTTATTTTCTTTCCCTTTCTGATGAGTAGAGAGGAGTGGCTGGGTGCGAGCCTGGCTGTTAGCCAAGGCTAGCCCACCAGGACCATTTCAATTGTTAACCAAAGCTGTAAGCCATTATGCACATATCAAATATATTCACTGCCTTCAAAAGCCTGCAATCTGCAAGAGGAAAAGCAGTTTTAACAATGACACTACAACTTCAGGGAGTATGTTCTCAATTTCTTGATCCTAAGCAACAGAATCTAATTCTGTATTAGACTAATTCTGTATTAGCTTAAAAAAATCCCAGCTTTTTTAAAGCTTAGATGTTAATAGTTACTCATGTAGTCAGTATATCATTTTAGCTCCTTTGTTCACTGCTTCTTTTTCATTCTTATAACCTATGAGAATTGTGTTCTGTTGAAGCAGAATGTAATCTGTTATGAATATATAAATACAATAATTTAGAAGTACAAACTCAATCTTTAATGCAAAGTACAATAGGCTTGACCTAAACTAACCTACATGGGATATTTATAAGCAGAAAGACATATTTTAGAACCTGAAGATCTCTGTGAAAGTGAAAAAAATCTATTTTCTCTGTTTCATAAACTAATTGAATCGTTCTTTGTGAGTGTGGTTTTCAATCGTACTCTGTGGAGACCTCTACTATATTTGTCTGGGTGAAAACTGATGTTTGTGTCAAATCCTTTTCATTTTATTTTCAGAGTTAATTAGGAACTATTAAGTACAGTGGAGAGCAGGGGGTAAAGGTGTATGCCAAACAGTTCTACAGCTATTCAAATTAGATTTAAGTTCCACAGGTATATAAAAGGGAGCCATCAGAGGGAAGTTATTAGAAGAACCATGCTAAATAATTTAACAGCCATTTGGAGGCTGAAGAAAAAAAGTGCATATTCCTGTAGTTTTTATCAAAAAAAAATAATCACAGGACTCTATTTTGTCTCATTTTATTTCTAAAGAACAGTTGACCAAATGTTTATGAAGAGCTAGTACGGATTTCTTATTTTAATTGTAACAAATGAAATCTAGGAGACTGATAAATGCTTACTGTCCAGTAATGGGTATTTTTTTCTAATTCCAAGTTGTCTTGGACAAAGTGGAAATTAACACCTATGTGACGCTACAAAAGAGTAAGCAGAAAAGGGTAAGCTAAACCCAAACTCTCTACAGTGCCTTGAAGAGTGCAGAGGCTCAGCTAGACTTGACCGCAGGATTTGGTCCAATATACCTGATCTGTTTCGCAGAAGTACTGAAGGAGGCACCTGCCAATTCAGTCCCTAGTTATTGCAACATCAGGAATGTCAGGGGCTTGATGAAGACTGACAGAAGTATTACATTTTTGCCAAGTGTAACCAAGTGGATGCAATTTTATTATATGTTTATTAACAAACAAGATAATTTTGAGAGACCACCTGTCCTGGCAGCAGGGAGAGAAGGAAGAGAACAGCTGCCTTGAACTGCTGCCAGCTGTCTCCCCATTTTAGTGCTCAGATCCAGTGTCAAATTACTGTGCAGAACCCTGATGGATTTACAGAGCAAACGGCTTAGGGCAGACTACACCCAAGGCAACTCTTGTCTCACCTCAAGATTCTCACTTAGGAATCGCTTTACTTTTTTCTGAGTTCCACATTTTTTTGTATGTTGTATGAAAATATACCAGCTAAGCCTGCTGCCTAATTCTTTATTTGTTTCTTTCAGTTCTCCAATAAATCTAGATACTAAACCTTTAGTTCATCTTCCTAATGCAATGTGATTTTAGAAATTTAGAAATATCTTACTGTCTTTCAGTTTTATTTTTCCCAGGAAAAAGAGTGATAGTCTTTTAATCTCTCCTCATACAGCGACCTTTTAGTATCTTTCATAATTTTCTTTGCTTTCCTCTCTTTTTTAGTTCTGTTGCATGATTTTTGAGATGGGACGATGAGACCTGCATACAGTGCTAAAGACTGAAAAAAGAAAAAGGTATCCACAGTGACATCATGGAATTTTCTCTTTTGTTCTTGATTTCTTTCTTAATAATTCCTGATGTTTTGGTCACTGATGTTCACTTACCTGATATTTTCAGAAAACAATCCACAATGACTCCAAGATCTTCAGACTCTCAGTCTTCGGATAACTAGGATTATTTTCCACATGTGAACAACAGACATTGCATTTTATTTGACATTTTACTGCCCTTGCCCTTTCCTCATAGTTCAAATGAAAGTATAAATAAACTTCTGTCTACTCAGGACTTGTGCTTTTGTATCCATCTTAAATTCTTCATTGGTTCCGACTCTGCAGTAGAAGGCCAACCTGAAGGCAACCTCCTGTACCTTTCCAACAGTGCTCCTTCTGGGGGTTTTTCTAATCAGTGCCCTATGCCTGTGGTGGGTCTCCTGCTCTCAGTGTGCTCAGTTTTCTCTCACTCATGAACAAGTGTTCAACACAGAGCAGACCTTTAGTGCATACACTGAGCCTTTGCCCTTCTGATCTTCAAAAACTCGGAAGATTCAGATCAGCTGTGCAATGGCTGATGAACATCTTACATTTTAGGCACTGTGCACTGGCTATGTGGTCCATTCTGAAATGGGATTTTGGGTGGCAGGCCTATAGTTTATATTTGTGTTTCCAGGTCAGGTTTCCCATGACCTGATGTATCATTTAAGTGTTAAGTGGCAGAGCAAACAGAACTTTCTGTTCTAAGTTATCTTCTTGTCTGCAACAGGGTTTACATGGTATAACCCAAGAGAATTCTTTCTGGAATTCTGCATCGAATAAAATATTAAAAATAGAAACATGACATTATCAATTCTGATTTGCTGACTTGAGAGTTAAGAAGATCACTATGATTGTACTAAAAATTTTCTCTCTCAAGCTGCCATTCTTTAAATGTATCTGTGTGCTGCAGTACAAGCAGAGTTTGAAAAGGGTTTTTTTGTCTACAAATCAGCTTCTGAGGGCTGCAGAATTTCTCTGGCAATCTGTCTGAGACAGAATTGGGAAAATATAACTGTGCTCACCTTCGGTAGACATGAAATAACGTTGTGTGGGAATGGAGAACACTCTTTCACTTATGTTTGTCTTAGGTTTGCTGTAACCAAATGCCAGGGAGTGGAACATTATTTTCTGTCAGCAGCATCTGTCTCTTTGGCAAATTCCTCAGACAATTATGTTGGCAGCTTTGGAGTAGCCTTTAAGTCTGTCATGTAGCTGCCCTTGTCCTTGCAATGCTGTTTTATAGTGATTCAATTTGTTTCTGAATAATGGCTGCAATTTTATGCTATTAAGATCCAACACGAATCACTTGTGAGATCTCTAAAGCAATCTTTTAATGGCAATACGCAGTACTTGTTAACTATTGACATTCCCCCTACCAAGTATTCATTATAATAAATAAGAATTGCAACACAAATTATTCATTTGCCAGCCTGAAAATATTCCAGGCTTTACATTGATACAGTCCTTTGTAAATATTCTTAGTTTCTACTTAGAATTACACAGACATTGTTCAGGTTGTTGCGCTCAAGTGTAAGCCATGATAGTCTCATTTCCTATCAATTAATCTATGCAATTAAAATCCCATGCAACATACTTGATGCTATGTCTAACCAGGCAACTCTGTGCGTCAACCTATTCTTGGAGATTAACCATTGAAAAGATGCTTGAAAAAGATTTGCGACCCAGATTAAAAACCATATCCTCACTGGTGATAAATATGTAGAGTTCGATTTTGTATTCAGCAGAGAATCTGTCATTTAAATATTACAAACAATTATAAATTATTTCCTTATGTTCACATATAGCAATACATTTTCTAAGTAAAATAAAGAAAGAACTAGAGTCTTGCACAAAGTTTTCCTGACAATCAGGATTGGAGTTTCAGAAGAGCACAGGCCTAAAATAACTTAAAAACTTGCCTTCTACTGCTCTTGATACATTTATTTGAAACTCTTTTTGTTCTTTTTGTAAATTAATTGCCAATAAAAATAACATTTCCCATGGAATACCGGCAAATATTTGGTTTTAGAAATATTTTTCGATGTGAATGTAGGAAGGAACCCTTTGTCAGCTTCAAATAATCCAACATTTCATCAAAATTCTTATTGATGTCGTGGAAAATTAGATACTTTAATTCTTTTGGAGATCCTGTCAAGTAACTATTGCATAATTATATACCTAAGCACTTGTATAATAGTTGTTCAGATTTTAAAGGGTTTTGAATTAAAATATTTGAAGTGTTAAGTGAAAAATCCATAATTTTAAAAATTTGATGTATTCATAAATAATTTTTTTCATCATCAAATGTGCTGGTGAAGTTATATCTTTTTGAAACACACACCACTATTTTCCATACGTTAAGATATTGTTTAAAATTAAATAACACCTATTTTTCTAATGTTAGTATTATTTTTATTAATGCTTAAGGCTCTCAGAAATAAGAGCTATGCTTCATATATAAAAATAAATTAAACTATTTTTTTTAAATGTATTGTCTTTAAAAGGAATAAGGATAACAACAGTATAAAAACTCAAGCATAATGTGTTAGTTGTAATATTAAGAAAGATATATTTATAGTAATTTAGTTATTAGTTTGAAGGGTATGTAGGAGCAAAAATTAAGGATACCTTAGCATAATAAATATGTGAGATGTTTACAATTTTAGGTTATTGAAGTAGTAATGCAGAATCAAACTAAGATTTCTCTATCAAGTAACAGAATAAAACATGCCAAATGTATAGAGAATATGTTCTATGAGTAATGCTTACAAACATTTAGGTTAAGTGGGTGTTCTCTGGGGACAGGCGTATGTAGTGATGCCATTACTTCCACAAGCTAAGATGAATGATATGAGACATATGTTTTTTTCTTTCTCCATCCTTGCTCCATCCTAATTTGCACTGCTGGATTGCTGTGGTAACAGAGGTACCACAAGATAGGAGTTATGTGTGTGCCTTGGAGCTGTGTCTCTGACCTTTTTCTCACCCACATCCTTGTCTTCCTTCCCCACAGTGCAGGAGAACATTTTTCACCTTACGTGACTTCTATCTTTAAAATAAAAAGAAAAGAAAAAATCAATGACAAATTCAATGTCTTGAAAACATTTTAGATAGTAGCATTTGCTTACCATAACTCCTGTAATATTCAGATATGGCAGCAAAATCCAGGAAGACTTGTATCAATTCTGGAGCCCTAAACAGGTGTGTGAGAAATTCACACATGCTTGCTGTTTGTTATTTGATTAGGCTGCTTTTTAGATATTTCAGATTAATCTGCAGCCATTTCAAAAAGACAAATGCATAGTTTTCAAAATATGCACCAAGAAAGGAGTATCTGCTCAGATGGTTAGAAAGCAATGATAATTTTTTTTATTTCTTCCCCTCAAAGTGATTGATGTCTGCAAGGTAACCATGTGCTTGACCTACTTTATCAACTTCTGTCTGGATACAGCATTTTTGTGTCACGAACCACAACAGTTTTCAGTAATGAGAGATCTGGTTATTACTATTTTCAAGGTTATACTTACGTTGTGTAGAGCAAAAGGTTAACAGCTTGTTCCACTGTTTGAAACCATTACCTGAGATGGCATCTCTTGCAAATTGCAATTGTATCAGTATGTAATACTTGTAAAGTTATCCACACAAAAGTATTGAATAATTTTGTTGTGATTAATCAAGCTGATGAAATAAAAGTACAGTTAAAACCAGATTTGGACTACATATCAAGAAGTGAAAACTCAAAAAAATGAATTAATAGAAATATGCCTGAGTAAGTAGAGAGCAAAAAAAGCTGCATATTACATGGGGGACGGAAGGAGTCAGGGGAAGAGAAAGAAAAAAACACAGAAAATCTCACTCAAATATTCCATAGTTTCACAAAGATATATTGGTACCAGAAAACAACCAATAGCCAACCAATTTGTCTTTCAAGTGACTAGGAACATATCCCTTCCAATACCTCTTTGTTAATGCGAAGAAAAAAGATTCTGCTATACATTTTAACTGTGAAAAATATATTTTTTTGTTGGTAGAGTGCTTTATACTTGAGAAAAAATATATATAGATTTCTGTTCCCAGTTCATCATTTGTATTTCTGAATTGAGATTTGATTTGTTAAAGAAGATTTGTACATGTTGCATATGATTTCCCTATAGTTTGTTCATATACTTGATTAAAGAAGTGAAGAATTACATAGCTGCTTACCAGCATGTCAATGAAACAGAGGAAAGAATATACAGAATTTAAATGTAGGTAAAATAAACTAGCCCTTGTGTGCTCATACTCCCAGTAATCTCATTAGCAACACTTGAATTTAGAAAGTGCTTTGTGTAAAAAGGTATGAAGGACCACCTTTTAATGCACTCACTAAGAAGAAACAAAATGAATGGACTGTAGAGAATTGTCACAGCATGCGTGAGGTCAGACTGTTCTCCCAAACAGAGATTTAACACCTCTTTTTCCTCGTTCACTCAGAAGCAACAAATACAATTTGCTGTTCAGTCAGACAGCATTTAACTCACACTTTGATTTCATAGACTGTCACAATTAGTCTTTCTAGTCTGTGAAATGGATATCGGGTAACTAGTCCTTGATTTTTTTGTCATGTATGAAATCTGTGTACTTCCTTGAAGAGAGTAACTGTCCTAAGCATTTAAGTTCAAAGTTTTTGAAAGTGAACGTCTGAAGAAAAAAAACTATAGTAATTCCTAACTATTATCTTTCCCATCTATTTATCATTCCCCATTCTGTTCCCACAGCTGAGGTACTAAAGTCCCAGGCCTCAAAAGTATTTGAATACATGCTTCAATATTTTCCTGTTTCTTAACCCAAAACAGAAATGAAAGTGCTCTGCTATTTAACTGAGACTTCCATTCAAATGTTACACTATACAATTCAAAATCCAAATACAAGATTTTAATTTTTTGTTCCACTGGGTAAACCTTATTGATAATGACTACCTCTCCTGAAAGCTTCGTCTTTGGGATGGCCATGGGTCAACTTGCCTCTTCTACAACTCACTTTCTTCTCATGTCCCTGTGGTCCCCATCCCTGTAACACACATCCTGGGGCAGGCCTGCAGGTCACCGGTCAGGATATGAGCTTTCTATGTATGGCAAGTCTTCAGCATTACAGATAGCGTACTCAAGCCTAGGCTTCCCATTTGCTGTCTTTCTGTGACTTTACAGCTACCTTTAGCTGTAGATCTATTGTATTAATTTATTTCAATCCAAATTTGTGCCCTATTTTACTGCTCAGAATCACAGAATAATGTCAATTGGAAGGAATCTCTGAAGATCAACTAGTTTCTTCATACTAAGAACTACCCTAAATTTGAGCTGAGACTCATTACATCTTGTAAACTCTTCGGTTTAGGACAGGGACTGCTCAGAAAAGTACAGTGGAATTTGTCTTTATACAGCATAGGCAGACATGAGAAGCACTGGAGCTCTCATATTCAGTGAAAGCTGCTCTCCCAGTCCACTGTTCCAGGTCCACTTTAGGTACCACTAAAGGAGTAGGATAGAGTACAACAGAGGTAACCTTACTGACAGAGTCTCAGATGTCAAGTTCCTGTCTCAGATGTGAGAATGTGTTGCAAGTTTTCAGCCAGAGTAAAGCAGATAAAATATCTGTGCTTTAAATTGACTTACTTGACCATATTGGAACACACAGTTGGGAGAAATGTACATTTTATTTGACTCCTGTGGGAAGAACTGAAAGGCAAACCCAGTGACTGTGCTTCCTTGTTTAGGTACAATAGTGTCAAACTAAAGCCCAGAGCTCAAGTGGTGTCTTATATTCACAGATAAATCCCTTAGAATTGATTGTTTTGAACTTTAATTAGAATCCAAGACTCTGGGCTACATGAGGAGGAATGTTGCCAGCAGGCCAAGGGAAGTGATCCTTCCCTCTCCTCAGCACTCGTGAGGCCACACATGGAGTATTGTGTCCAGTCCTGGGCTCCCCAGTACAAGAGAGACATGGGCACGCTGGAAAAAGGCCAATGAAAGGCCACTAGGATTAAGAAGGCACTGGAGCATCTCTCCTATGAGAAAAGGCTGAGAGAGCTGGGACTCTTTAGCCTGAAGAAGAGAAGGCTCTGGGTGGATCTCATCAGTGTATATAAATACCTGAAGGAACCATGCAAAGAAAATGGAGCAGGGTCTTTTCAGTGGTGCCCAATGACAGGACCAGAGGCAACGGGTACAAACTGAAACACAGAAGGTGCTGACATAAACGCTTTTTTAATGTGAAGGTGACTGAAAACTGGCACAGGATGTCCAGAGAGGTTGTGGAATCTCCATCCTTCGACACAGTCAAGAGCCACCTTGATACGGTCCTACAGGTTACTGTCTGTAGGTGGTCCTGCTTGAGCAGTAGAGTTGGATTGGAAGACTTCCAGATATCCCTTCCAACCTCAAGCACTCTGTGATTCTGTGACACGTGAATAAAATCTATATCTTTGCTGTGTCCAACAAAAACCAGATCTTCAAAACTCTCTGTTACCTTACCCAGTTCACTGTGGGCTTTCATTCTATGCACTCCTTCCCCTCAGGACCCTCACATCTTCATGCAGTATGCATATCTGATACATATTTCAGTCTTAACTGTTAAATCACTGCAGTTTTGTCAGCTCAAAATTTTGCTTCGGGCCTTTTTATCTTTTATGTCACAAATGGTGAAAAACTCCTTTCTGAATTTGACAAACCAGTCTCACAATTTACTGGAGTACTTCCCCTATAATAAAAATATGAGAGACTTGAGGTTGTTTAGCATAGAGAAAGCTCTAGGACAAACTTCCAGTACTTAAGGAGGGCCTGCAGGAAAGATGGGGAGGGACTCTTTATCAGGGTTAATGTAGTGATAGGATGAAGGGTAATGGTTTTAAACTAAAAAAAAAAAAAGAGTAGATTTATTTTACATATTTGTAATAAATTCTTTACTGTGAGGATTGTGAAGGCGTTGGAACAGGCTACCCAGAGAAGTTGTGGATGCCCCCTCCCTGGAAGTGTTTAAGGCCGGGTTGGATGGGGCTTTGGGCAACATGATCTACTGGAATGTGTCTCTCCCTATGGCAGGAGAATTGGAACTAGATAGCCTTTAAGGTCCCTTCCCACTCAAACCATTCTATGATTCTATAACACATTGAATGGGGAAATTTCTACAAATAAGAAAATACATACAATTAACTGGGGAACACTTAATTTTACAAGATTAAAAAAGTAATTCTAAGAAGGCTGAGCGTCATCATAGTAATCTTCTCTCTTCTCCAACAAAATCCAATTTGAAGAAACAGGAAGATCTCAAAGTAAGACAGTATGGACTTCAGTTTGGATTTATAAGCATGACTGAAATCAGTTTAACTTAACTATTTACCAAGAATAACTTAATTAAAAGAAATTATGAGAGATCAGTGAATGACATCTATCACCAAAATATATCAGAATCAGGCCTTATTACCAGCACCCAAATGGTACAAACTAGGTTGGTTGTTAATGACGTATAAGCTGTGCACAAAATATGACCACCACCACCACCACCACCCCCCTTTGCAGAAAAAATATATTTTAGTTTATGTTTTGGAGAGGTCCAAATCAATATGTGATAAGTATTTTGGATGTTGGTAATTTATTTTAAACAATTTGTGTTTCAAAAAACAAAGGCTTTTCTCTCCATGAAAATTGTAGTGTAGGAAATATGGCAACTGAGAAACTGATATGAAAAACATCTGAGAAAAATATTTCAAGTTCTCTACCTTTCCCTGCCAGAATATATATTCATGGAAGGGTAATTCAACTATGTAAAGAAATGCTTTTTATAACAAGAATAGTTGCGGTGAAAAACGCCTCTAATTTTACACATCGGTTTGAACAACAAATAAATTATTTTAACCAGCCTCATTAACAAATTCTCTGAAACTAGAAAAAATGTGAAGTGAGAGAGAGAAATTAATTGCTTCTGAGTTCCTGATGGTTATGTTTATATTGTCAGTAACACCAAATAGCGCAGGTGAAATTAGAGATGCACGGCATTAAAAAAAAACCAAAACGAAACAACCAACCAACCAAAAAACACCCAACAAAAAACCAGGAAAATAATATGAAAAAAATGTCTACTAAAAATCTAGATATACTCTTTTTAATGCAAAACTAATGTTAATTTCAAAACACAATTATGCTGAATTTCATTACTGTTCAGAAACAAAATATTAATGTACATGGGGCATCATCTAAAGAATGTTAAGCCAGAGGAAACTAAGCCCCTAGAGTGTCTCAGAGTGCTTAATTTTTTTTTTAACTCTGCGTCTTTACTGGCGAGGTTATTCTCTGTATGACTTTCTCAGAGCAATTAAAACATAATTATTAGCTGCACTCTGTAACTCAAAATAAATTAAAGGAAGATGCTTTTATTCTTTTTCATTTTGTATTAAGCATATATATTGATCCTGTGATCATTGCAGGGCAATGTGACTAATGTTTTGGGTTTTTTTTTCCCCAATAATGTTTTGTGAGCTATAGGAGTGGGACATTTCATTGGTTATATGTTATCTCCTCGGGCAACCTTTGTTGTGAAGATACTTCAGCTTGATTTAGCTTTCAAATCCAGGATGAAAGCCTAGTTTCTTCTTGTAGCTGTAACTGTTCATTGAATTGATGTCAGAGATGTTACCTCCAGGTGTATTTATTTGGTTTGATTAGTTTTATTAAGTTATGATGCTCTGCCCAAGAGGTTCAGTTAAAAAGCTGGTAGTATACAAGATTGTATAGGCCAAAGTAGAGGAAAAGCACACAGAATATTCTACTGTTCCTTTGGGAACTCAGTCCTAGAAATGCATGTAAAAACTACATGGGTCTCAGACCAAATATTACACACAGATTACTAAAAAAAAAAAAAGTCTTTCTGCACTTATTACTTTCCTAATTAGTTTCAGTCCCAAGGCAACCAATTAATTATATCATTTGAAAATGAACTTTTCCCCTTCCAAATTCACTCGAGCCATTCCTTTCCCCCGTCTTCAGGCTTTACATGTTCAGTTTCAAATTTTAAATCACTTGTAAATATTACAAATAGAAAATGTCTTTGTATTTTCAATGCTTTTAATTTTATAAGTTTTAAAGCAAGCAAACAAAATATTTTTTTTTTTTTAGTTTTCCTTCAAAACCCTCATTCTATCTAGGGAAATAAATGTAGATATCTGCCTCATGAAAAAGCAAACTACAGAGAAGTTTGAAGTTGAAAGCAAAGAAAGAGAAATGTTTTTTCCTAAGGAATTTTTGTGTCTCTGTGTAAGTCTGTATGTTTCAGCTTAGTTAACAGTGAAAAAAATATATCAGGTTTTGATACAAATTATTTTCTGGTCAGTTATTAATATTTCACTTTTTTATATACCTCAGACACACCTGAGCTTTAGAGAAAAACAGGCAAATGAAATTAAGTCCTCTAATATATGTGTTTCTGTGTGTATTCTCTATTATTTTATTTTTGTTTCTGAAACATCACTATGTGGAAGCCTGGACTGAGGTGTAATAACTGGTATATAGCAATCAGTTTCAAGAATCACATCACAGCTTTTTGAGTAACTCTCAAAAGACCAAGGATACAATTAACTATAAGATTTGTTGTAAGTGAAGACTGCAGTAACTACAATGACATAGAATCCAGCATTGTCAAAACAGTTTTGAATCTAGTTTGTGGCTTGACAAATTTTTGCAACTTTTTTATGACTAAGAAAAGCATTACTAAGCATGCAGACATAGCCATCATCTTCTATAACTGATGAGGCCATGCTCTGTGCTATATGATCTTAATATACAGGAAGCTTTTTTGATGTTTACGAATTTGATGAAAAACAAAACAAAATCAGAAATCAATTAAGCAAGGATTTCTTGTGTTACAGTTCAGATGAATTGGTTAATATGCATACTAATGGACTAATTTAGATTGTCTGTAGTAATGAAATCAGGAAACAAATAGTTTAGATTTTTTGAGTGTAGAAGTGGAAAATTCCATGAACCTTTGTGACTGACTTTTAGTAGTTCTTCATTTGCCTGCAGGAGCAGAACCACAAAATATCAGAGTTGTCCAATCTCTAAGCAATTCTGAAACCAAGAGGGAAAGTATGATTTCACTTCTGCCTTCGTTCTTGCTTTGATTTTTTTTTCCATATAAGTAGAACAATTCTAATCCAGAACTAAGCCCTACCTTGCAAAACATTTGGTATCACATTAATACTGGATCTTCTTTTCTCAAATTACCTTGAAAACAGTTTTCATGCGTGTATTAAACTCTATCACAATGAAGAATAGCATTAATTGTGTATGTCTGTGTGTGTCTATATATGCCACTATTAAAATAGTGATCACCATGCCTCAGTGTTGTATATATGCACAATAAGATATTATTCCTGCACCAAAGTGTTTACAACTTCAGTCTAAAAAATAAATGGAACAAAAGTGATAATATGACAGACTAGCAATACGTCTATGATGCCTTCAGAGAATCATTGGTTCTCACAGAGAAATATTTGAGATATATATAAATATGGTATATGTATTTGATATATTCTTCACAGACTGGTTAATATAGTTAAATTTCATTATTTATTCATAATGTGTGAAAATAACATTTACAAACTTCACACAGGCAAGGCCATTCAAATAGGAATCAGGAGGATTTTCAGACATTGAAAAACACATTTTTTCCTCATTTCTATCTGAAATTGGATTGAAATTGGCTGGATGTGAAGTATATTTACTTTTTAGTCTATTTTACACAGACAAAACCACACACATTTAAAAAATATATTTTAAAAAAGAAAAAAGTTAAATTATTTTAAACTCTTCCCATTCTAATTCTGCAGGGAGACAGACAGACAGACATTTTGAAAATGTTTAGGAATCAGGAATTTAATTACCACTAGAAACAGGTAAAACTGTAAAGGCTGAAAGCGTAAATCAACTCTCCATCCTTTTGACAAATGTAAGAATTAGTTCTGAAACACTTTCTCTTTGATAATAATATCTTTGTTTTTCTACATACCCATGTGCTGTGCGGATATATTGTCAGGGGATTTAATTTCCATTTCTTAACAGTGGACCTGACATCATATATATATGTATCCTTACTGAAAAAAAAGTGTGAGGAAAGTGACATGTCTCTATCCCCATTTAAAAACCTTTGGTAGCTATCATAAGCACATCTAAGATCTAAAATTTGCTCGTTAGGGAATCATGATGATAAAACACAGTCATAGAAAACGTATTTTTTAAAACAAGATAAAGCTTCCCAGGAAGTGCTTCATGTGCTATGGACAATGCTTAGCTTCTTAGTTATCTTTTCTTTGTCATAATAAAAAGAATGAACAAAAGGGGTTTTTTTGGCTGTTTGGTTGTTTTGTTTTGTTTTTTAAGGAGGAATGAAACACTGACTACTATTAATAGCAGTTTAGGAGTTCATTTGTCATAATCTGATCCAGAAATGTCGTGGTTTTCAAAAAAGGAATGTCAAATCTCATTAGCTGCTTAATAGAAGTCTCACCAGTTGCATGCAGTTTAGAGGTCTTCATCTTAATGCTATATGTGGTACCATGCCTTCAAGTCTTTTAGGTAGAACGGAAGAGCGAATCCATGGCTAATCAAAATCTCACCTCTCTTCATGAGTATTCAACACATACTTCTTCAAAGCAGTCTCACTGCTTCAACCAATTTACTATTAAAATAATAACTAAACTGAACTAAATGTGATGACTTTGTATTTAGTAGGTATGGCCCTTCCATTAATGTTCATAGATATTCCTCATCAAGGAATCCCAAAGCTTAACTACATTATCTCTGATTTAACTTTGCTTGTTTGTTTTATTCCTGTTTTCTGCCTTAATATTCTTGAGTTTAAGTTCATCTATCCCAATCTCTGGGTTTTGGTGGTTTTGATTTTTATGTTTGTTTTGCTTTCTTTTATTTTTTGTGTCCTTGTGTTTTGGTTGGTTTGTTTGTTTGTTTGTATGTTGTTGTTGCTATTGGTTGGTTGGTTTCTTTTGTTTTGTTTTGAAATAGAGGAGCCCTCTTTTAACTTCTCCATACAACCTGTGTTTTAAAGACACTGAGCAGATTGCCTTCCTTTCTCCAGGCCACATATTTCCAGTTACTTTAATCCTCTTCTCATCTGAAAGCCATTCCATAATTCTGATAATCTTTTTGAGGACAAAAACAAAAGCTAGAAAATTTAAAATAAAGGTGGATTTATGCTGTCATAATGATGTCTTCCATTTTACTCTCTTACAATTTTCCCAAAAGTTCCTAATATTTGCTTCAAAAGTAGAAATTACGGAACATCAAACTGCAGGTGGGTTTGATCTAAATCTAAGAAAGGTCTCTAAATATAACTTTCCATGTTGTAAAAATGACTGTAAAATAAATGCCAAAAAATATAAAAGAGGACATTGCTAATATACAAAAATATTAGGTCTAAATAAGATGATAAAACCAAAAGCAGTGATGAGTCAAGCAGTGTAATAAAATAAGCTTTTTTTTAACTGTAAGAGAGAAAATCCTTGCATAGTTTTAACCATAATTGTAGGCAGCAAAAATGCAGTCCATTTGTATTTTCACTCAAGCAGGAAGCTACAGATCAGTTGGACATAAATTAAGTTTGTGGCAATTCTGTGGTCAAAGAAAGGGAGATGCAAGGAAGGAAGTTGAAGATTACACCTAATGTTCAGTAACTAACTGAGATGCTGGAAACATCTTATGCTAGAATACCACCTACACTCCAACTCTAGTTCAAATACACAGATGTGAAACTTAAGAAGGCATTTTATTGATTTCATATTTGAAACCATACTCTGAGTTAGAAAAACAAGGTTGCTTCATGAAGTAACAATCTCAGTTTCTGTACTTTCCATGTAAGATTCTTTGGGATGTTTAGATTGACAAGAAAATCAGTTTGTCTGAAAAGAGATTTATGTCATCTAAGTAACCAACATACCCTAAAATTGTGCAATGAAAGAATCCTCTGAAAAGACTTATTGGAAGGAAGAACAGAAAGTGGGAAGCCGGAAAGAGAGAATCAGAGAAGCCAATCATATCACTGTAACTATAATTTGTGATATTCAGGTTGTTTGGTTTGTCTTCTTTTTTTCCTGTTTATAATCATATATACACAAAAAGTGACACTGAAGCTTTCAGATCCAGGATAAAAGGTGAATTTGCTTAATTATTTTAGCTTGAGATCAGAAACTGCTGCTCTTCAGTATTTACACACAGCTTTCATTCTCTTTGTTCTGCTTTTTTTAAGAAAAGCGCATGCAATTAATCTGAAAATACAGTACACACCTGAAATATCTTCTAGATTGCCAATATGATCTAACAATCAGTTTGCAGATGCACTGACTGCATATATAGAAGAATGTTATATTCTGCTTAATAATCCCAAACATATAAGGTTGAGGTTTTAATGTAAAAAAGTATGCTTTTCACCTTGAGATAGTATCATCAAATAACATCTGTGCTGCCTGTAGATTTAGTCATAGATCCTTGTTGTATTTATCAGGGATTAATTTTTCAAAATAGCTAATTTTCATCTCAGATACAGCCACACACTAATTTCCTTGTTTCTTTCTTGCTGAGAAGTCTGATGTAGCAGCTTCTCACAGAAAGGTTTTGGCACTTGACCAAAACAAAATAGGCTCATCTCCTTGCACGGAATTAGTTTCCTTAATAGGGAAAGAACTTAGAATCATTAAATACAGTAATTAAAAAAAAATCTCTTCGTATAACAGAAACTATTAAAAGGCATGTGGGAGGTAACATAACAAAGTTCACAATGAAATTAATATTAAAACTAATAAAACTATGGGGGTAAAATTATCATGCAGGTAGAAAAAATATCAAGTAATGGATACATGAGAATGGAAGGAACATGGCAACATTAATAAGTCTTAGCTGTTCTTTTTCAATTTATGTTGAAAGTGCTACATGAGATTATACATTCTGGATGACAGATAATATATATATGGGTTGATAATCATTTAGAGCATTGGTCATATATGACAAATTTCATACATCATTTTGGTTTAACTGATGTACTTAGAGACCCCTCAGGAGAAACTGATACCTGATTGCAGTAGAAGCTATGAAGATAAACAGTAAAAGACATTTCTCCCAAAAACATTTTACAAGATAATGAAAGAAATTTACTTATTCCTGTATTACATTTCAGACAAAAAATCATGGTTTGGAAGATCATAGTTAGGAAACTTCTGATAAAAATCTAGAATTCATACTAGATTTTTTTACTTCTAGAATGTTACTGATTTTTTTGCTCCAAAATTTCTCTTACTACCAGAGATGGGACACCTTCAATAGAATGAATGGAGAAATGCCCTAAGCTAGTGTCCTCAAGAATGCTGGTTTAATCTTTTATTTTACACTCAATTGACATTTTTGAATTTAGTCTAACATTCTAATTTTAGTTGTCAAATCAAATTTCTACAGATTTCACCTGAAACAATAGCTTCTTGAAACTGATACTGTGGTGAGTTAACACTACACCCTGAACTTCTGCCCTAGAAATTCAGAACCCAGCCAGAGTCAACACTGAATGCAGAATGACAGAGTCAGAGCATGGCTCAAGTTGGAAGGCCCCTTTGGAGATCCTCTAGTTCAAACCCCTGCTAACAGCAAGATTACCTAGAGCAGGTGGCCCAGGGTGATGTACAGCCATGTTTTTAATATCTCCAAGGGTGGAGATTCTACAATCTCTCTGGACAACCCGTTCGACTATTCTCTTCATCAGGCTGAACAGTCTCAGCTCTCTCAGCCTCCTCTCATATGACACATACTCCAATCCTTTAACTCTTTTTTTGCCCTTCATTGAACTTGCTAGAGTATGTCCATGTCTTTTTTGTTGGAGGGGGCCCATCAGTTGACGCAACACTCCAGATTATGATCTCAGCAGTAGATAGGTAGACCTTCTGCCTACTGACCACACTCTGCTTAATGAAGCCCAAGAGACTGTTGGCCTTTTTTTGTTGCGAGGGCACACTGCTGGCTGATGTTCGTCTTGGTGCCCTCTAGGATCCCTAGCTCCTCTTTTGCAAAGCTGCTTTCCAACCAGTCAGCTATCAATCCGTACTTGTGCATGAGGTTATGGCTACCCAGGTGCAGGACTTGCCTTTTGCTTTCTCTGAACTTGCTGAGATTCACGTTGACCCATTTCTCCAGCCTGTCAAGGTACCTCTGAATGGCAGTGCAAGTTTTGGATCTGTCAACCACTTCTCCCAGTTTTGTACCATTTGCAAACTTGGTGATTATATACTCTTCCTCAGGTAATTACTGAAAATATTAAACAGTATTGGTCCTTGTGCTAACCTCTGAGATACAACACTACTGATTGTCCTCTAGCTAGGCTGTGTTGCTCATCACAACAGTCTGCACACAGCAGTTCATTTTGTTTTCTATCCACATTTCATTACTTTGCCTATGGGGATGTTATGGGAGAAACTGTGGAAAGTCTTCCTAAATTCAGGATGAACAACACACACTGCACTCTCCTCATTTACGAGCTAGTTATTTCATTGCAGAAAGCTATCAGTTTGGTCAGGCATGATTTCACCTTCATAAATCCATACATGTCCTTTGTCATGAGGTTTCCTGCACCATCCAGCAGCAGGTCAACATATTTCCTAGTCTTCCTTCTGCTGCTAGTTCACCTGTAGAAGCCTTCACACCCATGGGCAGATTCAATTTAAGGTGGGCTTTAGTTCCCCTGGCCTCAACCCTGCATGCTTGGACAGAGCCTCTTTCTGGACCACTTGTCCTTACTCCATCTCTTATAAGTTACTTTTCATATTTAATTTTTTTCAGGAGTTTCTTGTTCATACATGCAGGCCTGCTGCCACCTTTGCTTGATTTCCTACTTAACATGATGGACCATACTATAGTTTGGAGGAGATGATTATCGAAAATGATGCAGCTCTCCAGGATCATCTCCCTGTGATTCTTGCAAGTAGAGTCCTGAACAGGCCAAATTATGCCCTCCTCAAGTTCAAGTTTATAAACCTTCCACTCGTTATTTTCTTCCCTGAACTCTGCCATCTCATGGTCATTGAAGCCAAGGCTACCCCCAGCCTTCACATCTCATAGCAGTTCTTCTTTGTTTGAAAGTATAAGGTCCAGCAGAGCACCTTGTCTCTTCAGCTCCTTGATGACCCATGTCAGGAAGTTACCATCAGCAGTCCATAAATCTGGAGTTTAAAAGACTCACTTGTTAGGAAAAAAAAAAAATTGTCCCACAAGCACAAAATTAATAAAATCTCATCTCTGAAGGGATTTTGTCTTGTGGTTGATTTTGAGCAACAATCAAATTTCCTTTGGCTTCAACACTTATAACTGTTGATTTTCAGAGACAGGATTCATTTCAACACAAAGACAGCAACTGAGATGCCTAGTTGTAATCACAGAATCGCAGAATCACAGAATTACAGAATCATGGAATGGTTGAGGTTGGAAGGGAACTCATCTTGTCCAAGGAAGGAAACCCCATAATCTCTCTGAGAAATCTTTGCCAGTGTTCAGTCACCCCCACAGTAAAAAAAAAAGTGTTTCCTGATGTTCAGATGGACCCTCCCACATTTCATTTTGTGACCATTGCCTCTGGTCCTGTCATTGGGCACCACTGAGAAGACCCTGCCTCCAACCTCTTTGCGTTCTTCCTTCAGGTATTTATGTACACTGATGAGATCCATCCTGAGTCTTCTATTCTCCAGGCTGAATCAGTCCCAACTCTCTCAGCTTTTTCTCACAGGAGAGATGATCCAGTCCCTTCATCATCCTAGTGGCCCTTCATTTGGCTCACCGCAGTAAGCGCGTCTGTCTCTCTTGTACTGGGGAACACAGAGCTGGACACAGTCCTCCACATGTGGCCTCACGACTGGTGAGGAGAGGGAAGAAATTGAGGCAAGTTATATTACTTATTATTTCTTTCACCATCTTAGTCCTTTGTTCTCATTCTCTTTTTATGCTGAATTATCTTTATTTTGATCCTCTTGTGTACATTTGTTGTGATAAGTTCTCTGGCATTTTGTGCTACTGTTAGTCAATTTAACCATCAACCTGATTAGATGTCATTCAGATTAGAAATATATTTTAACCTGCATTTCAGATTTATTAGAACCAAAACATTTTAGTAAAAAATATGCCTAAATAATATACATATATATAGTATGCACATAAAACCTGCTGCTGTTTTTAAAATCAAGGTGGAAGACAGTTTTGGAGAGATAATTGTTGCTATTTATGAGAAATGGGTTCTCATTAAAAATAAAGGTTAAATGAGGAAGTTAGTTCCTTCCTGGGAGAGAAATTTACATTTCTTTGTAAAGTGACAGCTCTCAGTAGCAACAAAATCTAAATTTAACCTTGCTATATAATAGACCTCCTTCCTTATTAAACTTCTTTTGGACTTAATAAAATAAACTTTTCTTAAACTTTATTTATTTTCATGCTTGGCTTTCTTCTGAAAGCAAGTATTTCTGGGGCATTAGAGGAAAATCCCTTCAGCCATTTCATAGTTATAAGATTATGAATTATGCATTCCTATATAAAAACTGAAGTGTGACTACCAGTTTCTTGGTGGAATAGATCATTGAAAACCATTTGAACTTTGCAGCTTCCAACTTGGATATGTCAATGTTCCAAGGGTGAAAATTAATAAATAATAATGAAACACAAACCTGAGAAAAAGGTAAAGAGAGGATCTTGCCTCAGTACATGTGCCATAAAATATTTTTTATTCCTCCAGTCCAGAATTTGAGGTAAATATTATGATGCAGAGACACTTTTATAAGGAAAAAGATTATATCAGAAGTTACAATGATGCCAGACAAAGATGCATTATATTGTGACAGAACCACTACTGCAGCAGGTTTCTGCTCAGTGGGAAAACCAGCCCACATCAACCTGAAACAGGATGGCTGTCATGCACAATAACAGGCTAGATACTAAACAAATAAAAAAATTCTTTTTCTCAAACATATGCAAAGTATTTTCTTAAGACTATTTTTCTAGGTGACGTTTATTATCACTAAAATTAGTAACTTTAAATTGGAATATTCTTGACAGAAACAACCCATCGAGTTCTTGCTTAGAGATGTGCAGAAGGAAGCACTTTTCTGACTAGTATTTTGATAAATGGGTAAAAGAACGATTCCTAGTCTAACAGATCTTCTGTTTTAAACCAGATTTTCAGCTCATGCTATTTTTTAAATACATTTTTTGGATGATAATTTCAAATTGTGTGTTCTGAATCAATCTGAGGGTCAACTTTGCAGAGAGAGTAGCTAAGAAGATAATCTTCATGCACTTCCAAATACCAATTTCTACATTGATAATTCTTGTTACAGGGGAGTACTCAAACAGAACATTTAATTTAGAGGGAACATAAATGATATCAAAGGCATATAGATGCTGTGTGATAAGAAATAATCATCAAAGTCTTCTAGTAAAATGCATACTTTTTCTGAAGCACTTCCCTTAGAAGTGCGAGGAGAACTACACTGCATGAGAGTATTGAAGAAAGTTCATGATGGAACTTTTCTGTTTCCTATTATTGGTATTAAATGAATACTTGTTTTTCATTCTGTGATACTAGCCTATTTTACTTTTCTGCAGCTGTTTAACTCTGAGTGAACATTCTGTTGGATGTTTCTAGACTAGGCTTTTTTCAGGAAAAAAAAAAAGGTTTACAAATTGGTGACAGCAGGTTGCTTAACATAATGGAGCAAAAGTGACTGAGGAAAGAAAGACTAAAAATCTCCAAAATACAGCAAATCCAGCCCTCCCTGCATGAGATCTACCTAGAGAGCAAATCTTCTAAACCTAACAATTCATTCTCTTCTATATCTTTCCCAGTGCTTATGTTGCCTTCAAAACAATTCTGCTCAGGAGAGATACAATTGCTGTTTTAATTACAACTCACAAAAGAGACAGCAACAGATGTATAAACATATTTTAGGTATTTATTAAATATCTGCTGAATTGTTATAGTCCTGTTGGCTCATTAATGAAATCTCCATGGATTAACCACTGATTCCCAGCACCTTCATCTACAAAGGCAAAGAAAAAATTTGCATTTTCACCTTATGTACACTCATTATAATTTCTTTTATATGTTACTAATTATAAGACTCTATATTCCTTTGCTTTTTTCTTGGTAAGAGCTAACAGAACTGCTGACTGTATTAAAAAACAAATGGATATATAAAGGAATCCACTGAATAAATACACCTAACTATAAACTTCTTTTTCAAACTGATGAAGGTTAAGAAGTATCAACTAACAAATACAGCAAAAACAAATTAAAAAAAAAAAAAGGAGAAAAAAGCCTCAGTTCTTGGAAAATGAAAAGACTGATGTTTTTGCTCTTATTTTCAAGGATAATTTTGGCCCCACACCATACAGGTTTAGAATTTCCTGAAAAAGTGTTCTTCTTCTCATTTTATGTCTCTGAATATAATTTATGGCTGAGAAACACTTAGAGACCATGATTTCTATTGTACATTTCACATACTATGTAAACTTTCCAGAGGGCACATTGCAATTTCCACTTTCTGGATTCATGAGAGTCTGTGCTTAGAGTGTATGAGCCTCAAAAAGAGAAAACAGCACTTCTTCCCATCCTATTTCCCCAGCGTTCCACAGAATATGCCAAGAATAATAAAGGAATTTCATCCATATTCAAATAATTTCTCCCTGTGCTCCATATCAAAAGAAATTAGTAGCTGTGTCCCTTAACCTTCACCCAAATGTCACAGCTAGTTAAGATGCTTCCTGCTGCCTTCTATTATTCAAGGATTCCACTCCACAGATTAATACTTGAACCAACTACGAAGAGACATGTCTATCTTGAGAAGGATATTCCTTGCATTAAGCAGCAACTGCACCAGGATTCATTTGCACCTGGATTTTTTATTTATGAGACAAAATGAAAGCTTCGTACTATTCAGATATATTGGGCATGACTCATACGAGTTAAATTATCTTTTTTTTTTGCCAGAAGAGTGTTATCTCTGGCCTTCACTTGCTGCTCAATGTCTCTTGCTCATCTCAGCTCCATAAAGATGCCTATGATACACAAGGGTATCTATCTCAAATAGTACAAGGTAGCTTTATCTTGGTAAAAGAAACAAGTCCTAGGGTGGGATTACTTTTGAGATTAAGACTGCTACATTTAAGGGTTTATATATAGGTATTTACATGTGTTTGGGAGTCTAAACTTCACTGGAGACCTAATCTGTACAGGTGATGTAGACTGAAGAGAAATGCAGGTGGCCAGGTGCCACTATTCTACTTTAGGGCAAGTAAACAAATCCTGCAGGCTACAATGATTCTGCCAATCAATTTTTATTTTTTTTATCATCGAGTTTAGGCACTTTGCTTATAAGTAGATGCACGGATAGTAATTTTTTTTTTTTTTTAAGAAGAATTGACATCATAGAGGTGACATTGTTAAAGCCTATGGGAAAGAATAGGCAGCTAGTTAAACTTCTGTAGTAGAAGATAACGTGTGGAGGAAGTTGCAATGGATCATAAAAACAGTGTTTTATTGAATCCATGATTTTCAGAACAAAGTGGAGCTATGAGTTACAATTCCCAGGCTTATCAGTTGAAGTTATTTTGTTGATCTTCCTTGAAGACTGAGAGATCCAGCACAGAGTACTTGCCTTGTGAAAAACATTCTTTTAATGGTAACTGGATATTTCTGTCCTTCATTGGCTGTCTGAGTCCCTTTTTCAGGACTTTTCTTAGGGCTCTATAAGGCTTCCAGTAATGGATTAAAAGTGGATGACAGGATATTACACCTCCCATCTTGAAGTACGCTTACAATGAGCTTACAATGGGCTGAAAACTACTGCAGTTTTTGAGCTGGTTCAGGAGTGGATCAGAATGATGTTATGTTAGGTGTAAAACCTGAAATTATGATGTAGTTGTAATCATGCCAAATATCTTCTAAAGAAACCATCTTAAAGAGGCACAATCCTGGCTAACTGGGGAGGTCTCAGTTGACTGGAAGTAGGCAGAAGGGCCAGAAGGAAGATCCGGGGAACTACAGACCTGTCAGTCTAACCTCGGTGCCAGGGAAGGTCATTGAGCAGATCATCCTGAATGACATCACACGGCACATACAAGAAAAACAAGCAATCAGGCCTAGTCAACATGGGTTTATGAAAGGCAGGTCCTGTTTGCCCAACTTGATCTCCTACAACAAGGTGACCCATTCAGTAGATGAGGGAAAGGCTGTGGATGTTGTGTACTTAGACTTCAGTAAGGGCTTTGACACTGTATCCCACAGCATTCTCCTGGAGAAGCTGGCAGCTCATGGACTGGATGGGTGTACTCTTCGATGGGTAAAGAACTGGCTGGATCGCTGGGCCCAAACAGTTGTGAATGGAGACAAATCCAGTTGGTGCCCTGTCATGAGTGGTGTTCTCCAGGGCTCAGTATTGGGGCCAGTTCTGTTAAATCTATTTATCAATGATCTGGATGAGGGGATTAAGTGCACCCTCAAGAAGAACCAGAAGGGAGAGAATCAGAAGAGCAAAAGTAAGAAAACTTGTGGGTTGAGATAAAGGCAGTTTAGTAGGTAAAGTAAAAGCCATATGTGCAAACAAAGCAAAACAAGGAATTCATTCACCATTTCCCATGATCAGGCAGGTGTTCAGTCATCTCCAGGATAGCAGGGCTCCATCACATGTAATAGTTACTTGGGAAGACAAATGCTGTAACTCCAAACAGCCCCCTCTTCCTTCTCCTTGGTCCAGTTTTTATTGCTGAGCACAACATCATATGATGTGGAGTGTCCCTTTGGTCAGCTGGGGTCAACTGTCCCAGCTGTGTCCCCTCACAACTTCCTGTGCACCTCCAGTCTACTTACTGGAGTGAGAAACAGAAAAGGTCTTGACACTGTGTAAGCACTGCTCAGCAATAATTAAAACATCCCTGTGTTAGTAACGTTGATTTCAGCACTAATTCAAAATAAAGCCCCATACTATCTATGGTGAAGAAAATTAAATCTATCCTAACTAACACCAGTACAACAGTAAAGGTAGAAATATATCTATAGAAAATTAGTTTAGTGCCTACTCTTGAAGCCAAACTGTGGTGGGTTGACCTTGACTGGACACCAGGTGCTCAGCAAGTCCCTCTATCACTTCCCCTCGTCAACTGGACAGTGGAGATAAAATGTAATGGAAGGCTCATGGGTCAAGATAAGGACAGGGAGATCACTCAGCAGTTACCGTAATGGACAAAACAGAGTCTACTTGGACAAATTAATTTATCACAAATCAAATCAGAGTAGGACAATGAGAAAGAAAACCAAATCTAAAAGCACCTTAACCTTACCCCTCCTTTTTTTCCTGGTCACAACTTCGTTCCCAAACTCTCCACCTCTTCCCTTGAGCAGTGGAGGAGCATGGAGAATGCGGGTTGTGGTTGGTTCATCACACGTCTCTGCTGCTCCTTCCTTCTCACATTCTTCCCCTACTCAAGCATGGAGCATCCTCCATGAGTTTTTCCACTGTGGGTCCTTCCTATGGCCTGCAGTTCTTCACAAACTGCTCCAGTGTCAGTCCTTTCCATGGGGTACAGTCCTTCAGGAACAGACTCCTCCAGTGTGGATTCCCCTGAGGTCACAAGTCCTGCCTACAAACCTGATCCAACATGGCCTCCTCTTTCTGCAGGTACATAAGTCCTGCCACAAGCCTGCTCCAGTGTGGGCTTCCCACAGGGTCACAGCCTCCCTCAGGCACATCCACCTGCTCCAGTGTGGGGTCCAAGCTGCAAGTGGAAATCTGCTCCACTGTTAACCTTCACGGGCTGCAGGAGGACAGCCAGCCTCACCATGGTCTTCACCACAGGCTACAGGGCAATCTTTGCTCTGGCATCTGGAGTACCTCCTCCCCCTCCTTCTTCATTTACCTTGGTGTCTGCAGAGTTGTTTCTCTCAATATTCTCACTCTTCTTTTCCAGCTGCTTTTGCACAGCTGTTTTTTTCCCCTTTCTTAACTATGCTATCACAGAGGAGCTACCAACACCACTGATGGGCTCAGAATTGACCAGAGGCAGGTCCATCTTGGAACTGGCTGACATTGGCTTTATCGTACATGGGGAGGTTCTAGCAGTTTCTCACAGATGCCACCTCTGTAGCTCCCCCACTAGCAAAACATTGTCATACAAACCCAATACACAGACTTATGTTTAATCACACTTGTTTTGTATCAGCAGAACCTATAGTGGAATGAAACTTCATGATAGTACCTAAAGACCACGTTTGTACCTTGATGTCTACAATACCTATGTATATTAATTATTTTGTGTATCAAAATCAGAACTTTAGGGTAACTGTTAAGATCTAAAGCAGTGTAAAAGGATTGAATATTTCATATAACAAATGGAAGGCTAGGGCTTGATCACAATCAGGACACACAGAAAGAAAGATTTCTGATAGATTACTGTTTAATTTACACCTGAAAGACATAATTTTCACTGTCCCTAGGGTAAGGGAAGATCATTCAGATGATGAAACAAGACATGCAATTTTGGCAGTATATGTTATTAACCAGTAGGACAATATGCCTTCTGATGGACTAGCTTCTCCAGTTACTAAAAAATCCCCAAACTGTGGATGCCTTTTTCTAAAACAAGTCCTCTCAGTCCACCAGAAATTACAGTTTAATGGAGAAATTACTTGGCAATTTAGACTCTTTCCCACTAAGGAGGACATATTGCCAAGGCGCTGCTTCATTTCAGTCATCTCTGTTTGGTAAAATTTCTCATTGTGTCCCTTTATTGACCAGCATAATTCACAGCAGACATGTGGGTCCTCTGACAGACACTGCAGCATACACTGACGCCCAGCTGCTATGACTAGTAAAATGCTCAGCTAGACTAGGTATCAGGCGCTAAGTAATTAAAAATGGGCCAGCTTCCTTTGGCTTGGTGAATTAAATTAATTTGGAAAAATTGGAAGAAGTTCAAAGCTGCAAATATGTTTTTATCATGGGACTCATTTTTGCTGTCCACCACATGGGATGCTGTCTCACTGTTTCATCAATATTCAGTAAAACTGGCAGAAGACTTTCAGTCATTTCATTGCCAGAAGTACTGATTCATTTTCTGCAAAGTGGCTTTCCCAGATGTATTATTTACTATAGGAATTGCTTTGGGGAATAATTTTAATAATGGCATGACATGTGTGTAGGGGAATAATATAACTAGATAGGCAGAAAAAATTTAAACTCAACAATCCAAAACAATTGTGACTAATGAATGGTAAATGTACGCAAAAATCGGCCTGATCCTCCACTTCTTGGTAATTACATGTGCCAAAGCAAGCACAAAAGTGCTCTCCAGCTTAGCATGTTTTAGATTTCCAGAGATTAAAAACTACACAAGACAACAGAGGTTTATTCAATATTGCTCTCTGACATGGAGGAGAATACACACTGTTCTGAATTGCTATTGCATTTCTGCCAGAGAATGTTCCAGGATTTCTGCTATTGAAGCTGGACATAAAGAATCAAGGTTTGAAACCAGAGCAAACAAGAGTACACTTAAGTTTGCAGCTCACTGACACCAAAGCTTTTTTAAGATATGGAAATCTTGAACTCTTGTCTATTCCTCTTGGATGTGGACAAAATCTACTGTAAACTGTTAAGATAAAAATTTAGTTAATACCAGAGAGAACTGTAATGTCCATTCTCACACGAACGTCCTAATCTTCTGGAGATGCTGCTGTCTTTGTTCCAGAGAAGACAGGAATAACTACAGCTGTCGGTGTTTGAAGCTGTTAATGACAGAACTGTCATTGATCGACTTCTCCCACCAGTGAAGGGCAGGGAAAATGAGCAAATGATCAACATACTTATGCCTCCATCTAAATCACTGCAGAGTTTCAGAATGTTGACTGGACTTAGCCTGGGGCAAAGTTCATACAGTTGATGAGTCTCTGTCATCTGTTCTCTGCAGTCAAACAAATTAAATCTTAGTTTATCCACATGACCCACCTATCAGTTCTGTTTCACTACCAAATTAATTATCTTTTTATACTACCAAAGCCAATCATATTCCACTGAAATTAATTACAATGGCCAGGAACAACGACTCCTTCATGCTGTATAATTTCAAAAGGCATCCTTATGACAGAAACCAAACCAGTAAATTAATCTTTTTAAAGTGTTTTGGATGTGAAAAGAAACACATAAAGACTCATCATTCTTATTCACCCTATTATTAAATTATTTTATCCAAAAGATTCCTTTAACACGCATTATCTGTTAATGTTATCTCATCTTTTATGTTTCTCTTTCATTTTCCCTTGCCAGCTTGTGCCAGAAGAGATGGAAGGGAAATGAAATGGATGACACAGAATACCTGTTGCTAGAAAACATGTTACTTCCTTAGGTTTTATAAAGCAGATCTATGTTCCTAACTTTCAACATATTTGAAGATCTTCATCTTTGTCCTAGTTTCAGCTGGGATAGAGTTAATTTTCTTCCTAGTAGTAGTATAGTGCTTTGTTTTGAATTTAGGATGAGAATAATGTTGATAGCACATTGACATTTTAGATGTTGCTGATCAGAGCTTACACTAAGTCAAGGACTTTTCAGCTTCTTATACTGCCCTGGCAGTGAGGAGGCTGAGGGTGCACAAGAAGCTGGGAGGGGACACAGCCAGGACAGATGATCCAAACTGGCCAAAGGGATATTCCATACTGGATGATGTCATGCTGAACAATAAAACTGGAAAGAGTTGGCCAGGGGGAGGCAGCCACTCCTCAGGGACTGGCTGGGCATCAGTCAGCAAGTGGTGAGCAATTGTGTTGTGCATCACTTGTTTTGTATATTCATTCAGTATTGTTATCGTTATTTTCCCTTCATTTTCTGTCCTATTAAACTGTCTTTATCTCAACCCAGAAGTTTTACCTTTTTTCTGGTTCTCTCCATCATCCCACTAGGGGAGGGGAGTAAGTGAATGACTGTGTGGTGTTCAGCTGTCTGCCAGGTTAAACTACAATAACCTTTCTACCCAAAATTATGACATAGAAGGGAGTAAAATAGCCTGGAATGGAATGGAATGGAATGGATAGACTAGACTAGACTAGACTAGAATATCTTGGAAGACATTGGCAATGATCATCTAGTCCAACTGCCTGTCCAATTCAGGGCTGACCAAAAGCTAAAGCATGTTGATTAGGGCATTGTCCAAATGTCTCTTGAAGACTGGCAGCCCTGGGGCATCAACCATCTAGGAAGCCTGTTCCAGTGTTTGACCACATGCTTCCTAATGGCCAATCTAAACCTTCCCTGGCATGGTTTTAAACCATTCCTATGCATCCTTTCACTGGGTACCAGTGAGAAGAGCTCAGCACATTCCTCCTCACTTTCCTTCCTCAGGTTGCTGTAGAGAGCAATGAGGTCAGCCCTCAGGCTCCTTTTCTCCAAATCAGACAAGCCTGAATTCCTTAGCTGCCCCTCACAGGACATTCCTTCCAGCCCTTTCACCACCTTTGTTGCCCTCCTCTGGAGACATTCAAGGAACATCTTTATTAAATTGTGGGCCCCAGAACTGCATACAGTATTCAAGGTGAGGCCACATCAACACTGAATACAGCTGGAGAATCACTTCTTTTGACTGGCTGGTTATACTGTGTTTGATGTACCCCTGGATGAGGTTTGTCCGCTTTGCTGCCAGGACACACTGACAACCTTTATGAAGCCTGCTGTCAACCAGAACTGCCACATCCCTTTCCACAGGGCTGATCTCTAGACACTCTTCTCCCAATTCATACTCGTGCCCAGAATTACTGTCTTAAGTGTGGAAATTGGTATTTGAAGTTGTTAATTTTCACCCCACTAATCACTGCCCAAAGCTCCACTCTATCCAGATCCCTCTGCAAAGCCTCTTGTCCCTCAAAAGAGTCAACAGCACCTCCCAGTTTGGTATCATCAGCAAACTAGTTAATGGTAAATTCAACTCCTGCATCCAGATCATTTATCAATATAGTGAACAGAATTGGCCCTAGAATTGAACCCTGAGGAACACTGCTGCTGACTGGTTGCCNATTCCTCCTCACTTTCCTTCCTCAGGTTGCTGTAGAGAGCAATGAGGTCAGCCCTCAGGCTCCTTTTCTCCAAATCAGACAAGCCTGAATTCCTTAGCTGCCCCTCACAGGACATTCCTTCCAGCCCTTTCACCACCTTTGTTGCCCTCCTCTGGAGACATTCAAGGAACATCTTTATTAAATTGTGGGCCCCAGAACTGCATACAGTATTCAAGGTGAGGCCACATCAACACTGAATACAGCTGGAGAATCACTTCTTTTGACTGGCTGGTTATACTGTGTTTGATGTACCCCTGGATGAGGTTTGTCCGCTTTGCTGCCAGGACACACTGACAACCTTTATGAAGCCTGCTGTCAACCAGAACTGCCACATCCCTTTCCACAGGGCTGATCTCTAGACACTCTTCTCCCAATTCATACTCGTGCCCAGAATTACTGTCTTAAGTGTGGAAATTGGTATTTGAAGTTGTTAATTTTCACCCCACTAATCACTGCCCAAAGCTCCACTCTATCCAGATCCCTCTGCAAAGCCTCTTGTCCCTCAAAAGAGTCAACAGCACCTCCCAGTTTGGTATCATCAGCAAACTAGTTAATGGTAAATTCAACTCCTGCATCCAGATCATTTATCAATATAGTGAACAGAATTGGCCCTAGAATTGAACCCTGAGGAACACTGCTGCTGACTGGTTGCCAGCCAGAGGTAGCACCATTCACCACAACCCTTTGAGACCTGTTTTTTGACCAGTTCTTTGCTTAGTGCACTGTAAACCCACTCATCCCACAGTTGGACAACTTGTCCAGAAGGATGCTGTGAGGGACAGTAGCAAAAACCTTACTAAAATCCTGAAAAACTACATCCACCGCCTTCCCTTCATCCATGAGCCTGGTGACCTTACCATAGAAAGATATCAAATTAGTTAAAATAGGACTTTACCTTTGTGAACCCATGCTGACTGTGCCTAATGATTGCATTGTTCTTTAAATGCCTTTTGGTAGTACCCAGTATAATCTTCTTCATTATTTTTCCAGTAACTGAGGTCAAACTAAGAGGTCTCTAGTTCCTTGGGTCTTCCTTCACACACTTTTTGTAAATTAGAACAACATTAGCTACTGTCCAGTCAGCAGGGACCTTCCCAGATGGCCAAGACCTTTGGTAGATGATCAAGAGGGGTCCTACCATAACATGTACTAGCTCTTTTGGAACTCTGGGGTGAATCTCATCAGACCCATAGACTTGTGAACATTCAGCTGATACAACTGGCCCCTTACAATTTCAGGATCTGCAAGAGGAAAGTCAGTCTTCCCACACTCGTAGTCCTCTGACTCAGGGGGCCAGGAAGNCTGAACATGTCATTACACCTACAAGTAATTGTTAGGAAAATAGCTAAAATAAATAAGCTTGTGGATTTTTTTTTTCTCTTTTTCTCTTTCTTTTTCTTCTAAAGTATGAAGATCAGAATGAAAATATTCAATCCCACTATTAGTAACGTCCTGATGATATATAAGAGCAGATACACTGCAAGCAAGAAAGCCATACATTAAAAAAATAAATAAAATGACGGGAAATAAATTCATTAAATCCTGATAAGCCTTAAAAGCTATTAATGTTATACCTCTAGAGAACTACATCAAAGCTCCTTACAGATGGAATGCTGAGCAGCTCAGCTGCCAAACTTTGAATTGTACTAACTGTTTAATTCTGTTGTGTCATAGTCTTACTACACTGGATGATCATTTCAAAGATAGGCTTTGATCATTTCAAAGGTGTCCTAGATGATCATGTCAGGTAGCAATACGGTTTTTAACATTCCAGAGTTCCTAACGTCAAATGAATACATACTACTCTTATTCTTCATGTTAGGAACAAGAATTAGCTTTAAGTAATTTATGAGAAAGCTTTAAAAAAAAAAAAAAAAGACACTCAAGCAACCTTTATTTGATTTTTGGAGTTGCAAAAACCAGACAGATCTCTTTTATAAGTACAAAAACGAAAATAACCCCAAACCAAAAAAATAAGAACAAATTTGAATTCCTCTGTGACTATCTGCTGTAAAAGAACTAAGAAATTCCATCCCGCTACTGACAGGTAGTGGGAGACTGACCTTAATGTTGTAAAATAAAGACTGAACTCATATACACTTATTTGAACATTAGGTTAGAAAACTTTGTACTATCTCTTTTATAATTTTTATTTGGGGCAGTATAGCACAGCCTAATTTTAATGTGGTAGCATAAATACCTCCCAAAATTTTATCTTTCTCTTCAGTGTTCATAATAAATTAAATTAGATGTTCCACAGTTTGGGATTATAAACACAGTGAGAAGAAGCTGTATGTATGTGAAAAGAAGCACATTCTGTTGCAGAATTTTTTTGACACAATCTTTTTTTAGTATATAACAAGAGTGCTGGTCAAGGGTACTAGAGATCAGAAGTTCACAGCAGGGGTAAGACCCATAGAGAACATACTTCTTAAATAAATCCATTTTTTTTTCTTAACCATGGAATCATATCCGCTTTTCCCTAGCCACCATCCACACAAAGTATCGAGATCTCTCCAGCATAAAGTAGTCCTCTATGTGACACTTCAGATTGGCAAAATACTATATTTAATAAGAAAATAATCTGTTGCTCAACATAAAGAGGTGAGATTAAAGTTAGGCTTTTAAACTGGTGACATCAAATGAAAACATTTCTCTGATGAAATATGAACCTCATATCTCATTCCAATCTGAAGACAGTTTTTCCTAGACTGTGCATTAGATTCTTTCAAGTATTCCTGTTTGGGGAGTAGAAGCTGTAGCTGTGAAAACTAAAGCAAGTAAAGGAGGTACATTTATTTTTTTTTCTCTTTTTCCCCAAGGCAAAATCTATATTCTTTTACTAAGCATAGTAACATCAACATTAGTCTACCATGTTTCTGACCCACAAGAATACCTGGACCAACCAGCTTTTCAGATTACATACAGAATTAAGAATTTTCTTGGAAAAAGGTATCTTCTTCGTAAGACAGAATTTTCTATGCAGGACTAGTCAAACAGCTGCCACTGACCATAAAGAGAATTATTTACACATGAAACAGGCATCACAACCTAAGACCCACTCTATAAGATCAACAACAGTGCAATTAAATATTGTGTCCCTCTTAGCACAACAAAGAAATCCACCACAGTTGTACCCACCTGTTCTGTCACCTGAAAATAAGAGAACTTGCTAAAAAGTACATAAAGCAATAGCAAAGTAGTTTAAATCCTTACATATGATAGGGAGCTTACTGAAAGACACTATCCTAGAAGGACAGGGGCAATGTATATTGCTTATTAAATATTAAGTATTGTTGCTTCAAAGTAATAAACAGAAGAAAGTATGCAAACCATGAGGTAGAAGAGGCTATTAGTGAGAAGCTATCCTTTGAAAAGTGAAATAAGTGTTCAACTGAAGAAATAGAAAGTTTTATAAATTCTAGCAGATTAAAGGTAAAAAACATAGTAAAATATCCCAAAAAAGAGTTGAGAAAAAAAAAATCTTTTTTTTCAAACAAATAAAGTACAAGAAGTTTGCAACCTAATCTGTAAACTCAGAAGACAATTTGGATATAAAACAGTCTTTCAAACAAGTCAAAGCCACGACAGAGAAGTCAAATGTATTTTAATCAGTGTTCACTGTGGAAAAATGGGGGAGTTTCTTCCACTGGAACCCTTTTTTATTGGAGACTCAGCAGGCATTGTGCTTGAAATTGAAGTGGCTGTAAAATGGGTTATGGAGCAGACTGACAAAATAAACAGTAACAAATTGGTAGGACTACATGGCATTCACTCAAGTGTTCTAAAATAATTCAAGGGTGAAACAGCTAAATTACTAATGGTAGTGTGTAACTTCTTTCTTCAAAACTCCTATTGTACCTGAGGAATGAAATGTTTAGCGTGGAAGCTGTATGAGGAGCAGTTAAAGTCACTTGGTTTGTTCAGCCTGGAGGAGACTGAGGGGAGTCTTCATTGTGGTCTACAGCTTCCTCACAAGGGGAGAAGGAAGGGTAGGTGCTGATCTCTACTCTCTGGTGACCAATGATAGGACCTGAGGGAATGACAGGAAGATGTGCTGGGGAGATTCAGGTTGGACATTAGGAAAAGGTTCTTCATCCAGAGGGTGCTGGAGCACAGGAATGGGCTCCTCAGGGAGGTGTTATGGCCCCAAGCCTGACAGTGTTCATGAAGAGACTGGACAACACCCTCAGACACATGGTGTGAATTTTGAGGTGGTCATATGCAGGGACAGGAGCTGGACTCAACGATCCTTGTGAGTCCCTTCCAACTCTATGATTCTATCATTCTAAGGGTTCATTGGATGGTTATATGAAAGAAAATTTTATTAAGCACTACTAATTTGGCAGAATACATCTGATTGAAGGTAATTTGCTGAAATGGAAGAAAAAAAAATAAACAAACATTAGAGGCAGAAAAGTTATCCAGGAAATTTCATATGTGCTTGCTCTATTCTTCTTTCTGTAGTGTCCACTTATTCTCACTGCTGGGGAAAAGATAGTGGGTGTGTACTATTGGTCTGACTGAATGCCCAAGTCACAGGAGGCAATGGCAGGGACTGGGAGAATGAAGAACCACTCACTGCAGAAGATCAGGTCCAAGACCATCTAAGGAAACTGAAGGTGCACAAGTCTATGGGACCTAATGAGGTGCATTTACAGGTCCTGAGGCAACTGGCAGATGAATTTGCTAAGGCACTACACATCATATTTGAGACGTCATGGAAGTGTGGTGAAGTTCCCCCTGACTGGAAAAAGGGAAACAGAACCACCATTTTTAAAAAGGGAAAAAAGGAAGACCCGGGGAACTACACAAAAGAACATGGAAAATAAGGAGGTAATTGATGACAGTCAACGTGGCTTCACTAAGTGCAAATCGTACCTGACAAATCTAGTAGCCTTATGATGGGGTTGCAGTGTTGGTGGACAGGGAAAGAGCAGCTGATGTCATCCATCTGGAATCTTGCAAAGCCTTTGACACTGTCCTGCATGACATTCTTGCCTCTAAATTGGAGACACAAATTTGATGGATGGACCACTTGGTGGATAACGAAATGGCTGGATGTCACACTCAAAGAGTTAAGGTCAAGAGCTTGATGTTCAAGTGGAGACCAGTGATCAGTGACATTACTAAGGGATCCATATTGGGANGATGGACCACTTGGTGGATAACGAAATGGCTGGATGTCACACTCAAAGAGTTAAGGTCAAGAGCTTGATGTTCAAGTGGAGACCAGTGATCAGTGACATTACTAAGGGATCCATATTGGGATGGGCGCTGTTTAACATCTTTATCGGTGACATGGATGGTGAGACCGAGTGCACTCTCAGCAAGTTTGCCAATGACATCAAGCCATGTGGTGTGGTCAACTTGCTGAAGGGAAGGGATGCCATCCAGAGGGAACTTGACAGAGTTGAAAGTTGGGCCTGTGTGAACCTCATGAAGTTGTACAAGGCCAAGTGCAAGGTCCTGCACACAGGTCTGGGTAATCCCAAGCACAAATACAGCCTGGGCAGAGAATGAATTGAGAGCAACCCTGAGAAGGACTTGGGGGTGTTGGTTGATGAGAAACTTAACGTGACCCAGCAATGTGTACTTGCAGCCCAGGAAGTCAAATGTATCCTGGGCTGCATCAAAAAAAGTGTGACCAGCAGGCCTAGGTAGATGATTCTTCCTCTGTATTCAACTCTTGTGAGACCTTGCCTGGAGTACTGCGATCAGCTGTGGGACCCCCAGCATAAGAAGGACATGAACCTGTTGTTCTGAGTCCAGAGGAGGGCCACAAGGCTGGAGCACCTCGGCTATGAAGACAGGATGAGAGAGTTGGCATCGTTCAGCCAGAAGAAGAGTGGGCTCCACGGAGACCTTAGAGCAACCTATAAGGGGCCTAAAGATAGGCTAGAGAGAGACTTTTTACAATGGCATGTGGTGATAGGACAAAGAGTAATGGCTTTAAACTGAAAGAGGGTAGATTTAGATTAGATATAAGGGTCTATATCACCACTATGAGGGTGGTGAGGCACTGGAACAGGCTGCCCAGAGAAGCTGTGGATGCCACATCCCTGGAAGTGTTCAAGGTCAGGTTCAAAAGGACTTTGAACAACCTAGTCTACTGGAAGGTGTCCCTGTCCATGGCAGGGGCATTGGAACTAGATGACCTTTAAGGTTCTTTCCAACCCAAACCATTCTATGATACTAATACCATCAATCTACTATTATTAATTAGTTTCTTGACCAGTGACAGATACACTTTGATTTGGTCAATATCCCATTCTTGCAATTAGAGCAGTGAAATGTATAAATTCTGCATGATTCTTCCTGAGGAGGAGAAGTGGACACAGAGATGCTGACCTCTTTACCCTGGTATCCAGCGATAGAACACATGGGAATGGTTCAAAGTTGTGCCATTAGACTGGACATTAGGAATTATTTATTTATTGAGAGGGTGGTCAAATGCTGGAACAGAGTTGCTAGAGAGGTGGTTGATGCTCCAAGTCTGTCAGTGTTTAAGAGGCATTTGGACAATGCCCTTAACATGATTTAACTTTTAGTCAGGTTTAAAGTGGTCAGGCAGTTGGCCTAGATGATTGTTGTAGATGCTTTCTAACTGAACTATTCTATTTTAAATCTAATTGAAGGATCCTCAATTAGAAAAACTATAAAATGCTTATCATCTATTTAATTGTCACACGTGTAAAAAAAACCCTATGCATAACATGCAAAATATTTTAGTGTCATTTTGAAAAACAATGGCACTACTTAATTTCACACCCATCAAGCTCTCACATGATTTTGAGGTCTTACAAAGGAGAATGAAGCACAACGCCATGACAGTTGAAAAGTGACTGTATTCCCACTCACTTCTCTCTTTTGAGGAAAAAATAAAACATTTAGACTGTAGCAGCTGCATCCCAGTTTAACTTAAACAGTCCTAAAAGCTAAGAAGAGTAAAACAATTAACGAAATTCACTAAGAAGCCCTGTTTTCTGCAGCTCCTGGTACTACATGTAACACATAAAACAACTTTCTTAGACATATTATGTGTGGTTTAGAGCCTTTTGAATAGTATGGAAGAATGGCTGAAGAATTATCAGTTTGTAACAACAATCAAGCTATAGTAGGTAAAGCTGAGTGCAATGAGACAGTTTCTAAGGGTAGCTAGATTATGATACACCCAGTCTAGCTGCCTTGGATTTTTCACTAGAGTATTGTACATCAAAATCGTCTCAGTATGTTGATTTTCTCTAAAAAAGATAAACAAGTGATAAAAATATCTTGCTATTTCAGCTATTTTCTCACTGAAGTTGGTCTGAGTATCTTCTGCTTCTTCCAAAATACTACACCCTTTCTCAGTATTTTCAGGCAGACATAATCATACCCAAAATACCAATATATCCATTGTCGTTCAGTTGCTGTAGTGTTTATCACTCTGCAGGAAGTAAGAT
Organism: Pampusana beccarii; assembly: GCA_013399365.1. NCBI lineage: Eukaryota > Metazoa > Chordata > Aves > Columbiformes > Columbidae > Pampusana > Pampusana beccarii. The sequence continues at coordinate 46,412 of VWYH01001908.1, forward strand.
TACTTTGTCAGCAGGAGGCTTTCTGCTACATCCATTGAAAAGCTGATGTTTTTGAGGAATCTTCTATACAATTATATCAGTGGCAGCGACAGAAGAATCAACCGAGGCAAGTGTTGGCAGAGCTAGCAGCATTATACAGAGTTACAAATGGAAGAACCTGGGTCATACTGAAAGGACTGTGATTTTCAAGGAGTGCTGACGGAGTTGAAGGTTTTAGTTAAAGAACTGTTATTTCTATTTCAAGGTTCTTCTTGATTTTTTCTTTCCTTTTTTTGTTATCTGGTGAATATGCCTAGAGTTAAATTATATGCAAGTCACACACAGCAAGGTGACCTACTTGACCATCCATATGGATCAGACCAGGGAGATGGCAAAAACCAGGTTCATTTCAGGCTGGGAAGGCTTTTTCTGGTAGTGAGCTGACCTGTGTCAATGAGTGCCATAGTCATCATAAAGAAAGGGACAGACAGGACTGGAAACTGAGATTTGCCATTCTTGGGAGTACTGAACATTAGGTCTTCTCAACTGCATTATGGAACACCATCTTTAGAATTTATATTTAAAAGAAAATACTTTTAACAACCTAAATAATCTGTTAAGCCAACAGAAATAGTAATTTTTATTCTAGGATTTCGTCAGTCATGACCTCTAAATAAGCACTGAAAATATTTACAGCAAGTATATTTTATCTCTGAGTCTCTTTTTATGCATATTATTGCTCAAATATTCACCAAATGAACCAGATCTAATAAAAAGTGTTATAATAATTTCAATTCCTAAGATAAAATTTCTTTTATGTGGTTACCAATTAGGAAAAAGAAAAGAACATTTACAACAGAGTTCCATGAATCATTAAGAGATAGTTTGTCATATAATATTTTATTATTAATGTCCAGAATACATTTAATTTCAATTTTAACTGACTGTGGCAATTAGATAATTGATTTAATCTGGCAGGCTTTGGTGGATAACATTCCTGTGAGTTGGTAGTGATATAGAATGTCAGTAGCCCATGAGCAGAGTTTATGGATGTCAATGAGAAATAACAGATTCAAAATCTCCATACAAAACACACAGAACATAACTTCTGTTTTTCTTTCTCTTTCAGTAAATTTTTGGGGGTTGGTTTGTTTTTGTTTTGTTTTGTAGATTCATTTTGCATTTCATCGACATTTAATTAGGCAGAATGATAACTTTGTAAAGGTGGTTTTCAGCCATAAGGAGAAATAAAACTTATGGACAAAACAACACATGAAAAATTATAATTTCTTTTCTTCAAAGGGAGAATGTGGGTTATAGTCACATGTTAGGACTTCTGTGTGCAAGTCTCCTAATTTTTAGTAGCCCTGCAAAACAAAGTTCACAATTGAAAACATTTCTATACAGAGACAACAAAAAATAATCAAAACCTCATTTAAAAAAAAAAAAAAGGCAAAACCCACCCACTCACTACCCTTCTTATTTATAGGGAATACTTCAATATAATCACAGAGTATAGGGATTGACGAAGAAGAAACTCCACAGAAAAACTGCCAGAGATCTCTTACTGCCAGAGATCTCTTACTAAATGTGTGTTGCGAAAGAAATGTATTTTCTGAAGCGGTAAATCTTTGAAAAAGAAAAATGCTAGCATGGAACATTTGTAGTTAACTGCAGAAGGAATCTGAGGCAAAGAATGCAAACGTTCAAAATGTGATTAAGAAAAAAAAGTTTCACAGTACCTAACAGTTTAGAGTGGTAGATCTTCTTGTTCATGTCAACAGAAAGCAAGTCACTGACTTAAACAAGTCTAAGATTTCCTGTATTGAAAGTTATTTCACTGGACATTAAGGACTGGTAAAATTTTCTTGTAATAACCAGACTAGAACTCCTTTTCCTGAGAGCAAAGACTCCGCTTTATCCATAAAGGCCACTAGGGAATGTAGTGGATCTGCTTTTGTCTCAGAATAGATACTTCTTGCTAACACTACAAAAAAAAAAAAATCATTGTGACCATAAAGCTAGGACTTATTCTAGAACCACTCAACATACAAAGCTCAAGTAATCTCTATTATTTAATTAAACAAAAGAGATCATTGGACTTTATTTTTATGAATATAACTGAAAACAGAAAATTTTAAAATCAATTGTCTGTGCAACAAAACCAGTACGACTGCAGCAGACCAGGCTTCAACATCTAATTTCTAACTATATATGTAGGCTGACTGTTCAGCCAGTTTTTCTGGTATCTCAATATCTCATTTTGAGATATTTACTAATTCAAAATGGAGATGTGTCAGACTTCTTTTTACAGAAGGGCTGCTGGTTTCCTTTCGATTCAATTAAACTAAGAAGCTGTTTTTGCTACAGAGAAGATATCTGTCAGAACTTATAGTAAGAAATGTTGCTTTTGATAACGCAGTGAAGAGATATTGATTCTTTCATTTTCATCAAAATAAAGATACTGAGATCTGATAAAGGCTTGACTGCTTAGCCACAGTCTTCGATGGATTCAGTAGAAAGACCTCACTTTGAAAGAAAACTAATGGCAACTTAATATATGGAATGTTACCAGGATCAGTCCAAATTGTAGGACCATTTTTATGTATGTGTGATCATAGACAAAAATATCCTCAGGGTTGTTATATTAATTATAAATACTAAACGTGTATATGCAGACTGTATCAACTAGTCGTAAGAACCACATAGCTGAGTGATTGGATAAATAGCATATCCTTTGGACTCCAAGAATCCATCCCCACAGGAGGCAAGGTTCTGTTTAATAAAAAAATTGTATAAGTATACATTCATATTTCATCCTTTCTCATTTAACAAAGGTAGCTATTCACCTGGAAGTTCAGTACTGCTGATTTAAAAGACATTTGGTGGGTGGAGTCTGTACCTTTGAAAAACTGTGAGATGGCATATTTCCAGAGATTAACTAGAAGATTGCTCACTGTCCTGTACAGCAGTTTGGAGTCACTAGGTACTAGTAAAGAACTCAGATTCTAGTAAAATATTAAAATCTCAAAATCCTGATCAACTACTGTCTAACCTAGCAAGTGCTCTGAGGATCATAAATGCTTATGGTTTGTTTGGTTTCCTTACTAAAATTCCTTGGTTTAGTATGGGTTACGCATGTCCTGTTGAATGGTTAGTCCACAGAGAAACAAAGTAAGCATACCAAGCTCAAGTGGAAAACATGGCAATTTGATAGCATTAATTTAATATTCTTCAGTACACACACTGAAAGAGTGTCACACCTTTTACAAATACGTTAATAAAAATACATTGTATTATGTTAATTTTTATTGTATATACTCATGGCATTTAGAAAAGTTTTGAAGTACAAAAGATGCTTTTTAGCACAGGTGTATAAGTTTGGAAATTCACATATCACTTCAGTTGCACAAGCATGAAGTTATTGAATGGTGGAGTTCCTACCTTCAGCAATGAGTAATCTCTGCTGCTAATAATATACTCTCAACATAAACAGGTATGAAGGCTGCAAGACAGGAAAGATACTCAAGCTGTTTGGTTACCAACTAATTTCCCTTTAAAATAAGATGATTTAAAGAAGACAGAGAACTGTACTGTACTTTGTACATTGACAAACAAATCCCAATGTAGGGAAAGCTCATATAATAGCAGATTATATTTCATAGTAATGTGTAGGGATTGTTACCTCAGAGGATATTCTGTTGGGTTTTTTGTTTTGTTTTGTTTTTTTAGATTTTTTTTTCTTGAGGTTTCTTTAATCTTAGAATCTCACTGAAGCTGCTATTAGGCAAAGTTAATTAGTACCTGCTACCCTGCATGGTTGATAACTGTAAGACATTATTTGAAGCTCATTATGTACAGAAACCTGAAAGAAACAGTTCTTCCTTTTTCATATCTGAAAATAAAACCTGCTAGTTTATATCTGTTTGTTCGCAAACTCATTTATGTTTTAGAAAATGTTTCTTTTGCCGCTTTATATACATTTTTACCCTATGATTTAACTACAGAGTATTACAAAACCTCAATCCAAATATGAAATATCATCAAGCTTTATATGTGTATGCCTGATTGTTTATTTACTTCCAGAATTTTTTTTATGAATTTCCAGAAGTATGTGATAAGAGCAACTGCCTATTTCAAGGTGATTCACATAGGGCTGCTGGGATTCAAAATTTTCCAGTGTATCAGGACACTAACATAAAACTGAAGTCAGAAGATGGTGGCTACTCATTACTCTCGTGATTCTGAATTGTTTTACCTAGGTGAGAGTTGAGGATTAGGTGGGTGAGAGATATTCTAAACAGCTATCCTCATCGTGTTAACTTGTTTCTCATAGTATATATACCAAATTAAAACAAATAGGTAAGTCAGATAGCTTTCAAAACCTGTAATATAAAAACAAAACAAAACAAAAAAACAAAAAAAACCCAACCCAAACCAAACCAACAAACCCTCCACACACACAAAGAAACACCACAAAAAAAAAAAAAAANAAAAAAAAAAAAAAAGAACACAAACCAAAGAGTCAGTCCTTCTCAAACAAATGGAATACAGCTTATCAAAAATTTCTTTTTTTTGATGCTATTTTTGAAAGGTTTCTTGGTAATATTATAACAGGTAAAACAATACCACAGTATCTGCAGTCTGGGATTTTTAATTGTTTTACCATCCATTCAATATATTCACAGCTTCACCTTGAAGTGTGATCCCTCTCTTCCTTTCCTCTTTTAAAAGATCAAATTTGTTCTCAAAAAGCAGCTGGTGAATTATCAATAATTTTCTTCATGTGCTGAAAAATGATTGAATCAACATAATCATATGCTACAAAAGAACAGGTGCTGGAAACATGGCTTCAGACATCTCAGAAAAAGAACAAACCAGGCTGAATAAGCTGAGCAACAAAAAGTAACCTTTTCGGTATTCCATCAGTTTTAAAGTACTGGGACAGACTGAAAATTATTTTACTCAATCAATTAAGAGTTGGCTACCCTCAATTAAGCTCCTTATAAATCTCCCTGCAGCATACAGTATTCACAGAGGACTAGTGGTTTTATCCCAATTATCCACAGTCTTGAGAAACAGTGTTCAGAGAAAATTCAGGGTATGTGATTTATGACGGCAAGTTTTGAGTCATTTCCTGTATCTCTATGCCTGTGTTCATTTTAAAACAAACCTAGTATTACTACGACCTTTTTAATAATTTTACAACTGTATGCAAAGCTGTCTTTGGAGCTTCCTATTTCCTCTTATTTTATAACACTGAGGTTACAAGATAGTGACACTTGGTTTCTCCTCTCCTTTAAGGATGATGTTTAGTGTTCCACTGTAAATCACACTTCACTGATCCGAGCAGCAGCTGTTGGAGTATGAGATGTGTAACAAGCGTTATCACACCAGCACAGACAATGACTGTTAAACTGACCTTTTTGTCAACAGTATTAAGATTTTTACATCATGCATCCACAACGGACCTAAGATTTAGAGAAAGCAGTGAAGGTAAAATGTGTTTTTACTGTATGAGCAAAGTTGTACTTCTATAAACTTTCTCACTTGAAGGAATGTGACAAATAAAACACATGAACAGATGATATTCACATGTTCTCTGGGATAAGCTTTAAACCATTTCTGTGCTTATAGTGATATCCTGGATGCACCACTAAAAAGACTTTTTCAACTACCCTGATCAATTCTCATTTCCTAGGCAAGTCAGGTCAAAAATACATTATTTTTTTTTACCTAATGCAAGGAGACTTATCCATGCCTTCACTTCAGTGTGTGAAGTCAACAAATATGTGACAGGTATTATCATGTACTATCTTTTATTAGACACAGTGGAGATATATATATGATAAATTTATTTCATTCTACTCCTTCCATTGCTTCAAGAATACATTTGTAAAAATAAGAACAGATTTCTGCTGTAATTTCTGTAACCCAACAATCAAGTTCTTGATTTTATTTCTTCCCCGTTGTGTTTTCCCATATAAATTCCATAACTTCTTATCTTGTCCTAAATTCAGGTTCAAATTAAGATGACTTATATGTATTTACTACAAAACTATTCCGACCTCCCATAAAGTGTATCTGTGTAAAACCCTAGTTTTTCTCTGAGATGTGAATGTAACAGTACAGAAATAAAATTATCTAAGTCACAGTAATAGTCAAGAAATGCATGTTGCTACATGACCAGGGTACTCTTAGAATTTTCTGCCATACACAAAACAGCACAACGCCATTGACTTGATGCAATAACTTGATAATTCACATTAGGATATTTATATGACAGTCTGTTTTGTTCTTAAATATTCCTTTGGACCTCCACCCCTGTTTCTCCACCTGTTTTTGCTATTGCTGAGAAACAGTTTCTGTTTTTCCTTTGTTCAAGATTCATGTACATAGTGTCAAACATTCAACTTCTTCATTTCAAGAAACTTTTCTGTCTGAATAAATGCTACCTCAGTGACCAGTCCAGGCATGAGTAACCCACAGCAATGTGAGCAGTACAACTGGTGCACAGACACTGTCTCAATACTCCATGTGAAGAGGTATAGACTCCAAGAAAGTTTTGGGGTTTATGCTCCATTGGGAGACCTGTGTAATTCCTATAGGCTGCAACATATTTGGGAGTAGGGTGAGTTTCGTAAGTTTATTTTACTCTTTAGCGTCTATTATGCTCTGGGTTATGTCAAAAAGCAGAACTTGCTTTCAGTTTTGGCTCATTTATTAAGGAGATTCTACGCAGGGCTTTGTTACACCCTAGATGTTTGGCTCTGATGGTTTTTATTTCTTGAGGCTATTCAATAAACAGAAGTATGAGATTTCCAAGAAAGTTGAAAATGCAAGCCTTTCTGTCTTCTCTAAGGGAAAATTCAATATTGATATTCATTAAAAAGAAAACAAACAAACAAACAAGAAAGTAAACAAAACCCCTGTCATTATTTAAATAACAAAAAGCAAAACAAAACAAAGAACTTATTTTTTTTCTTGTGAAAAGTACTTTCTTTGTCCTGTTTTGCATTTGCAGTATTATATTACAGGCCCAAAATGTTTTCTATTAGTTTTTAAATGTCCAGTTAGTCAAACTGAGTTCTTTGTCTAAACCATCACCAAGGAAGTACATTTGATTTTCTGAACAAATCCCTAAAACAGTGTTGTACATAATGTAGAAAAGCACAGTCATTGTCTCCTAACTTTTCCTTGCCAGGAAGAGCATGATTTATAGACCATCCACTATCCTATTCCAATCTTGAATAGGATAGTAAATCAAAATATTCATATTTACAACATTCTTTTTTCTTTCTCCTCAGAGGCATACAAACTCGTTGACAATGCTCCCTCACCATGACACATGTCAATTCCATGCTACCAACAGGATGCTCCAGTCCCTCTTTCTGGAAGCGTGTATTCCAAAAACAATCTTCCTGTGTGCTAATCAGCTCTATATAGGATATGGGGTCCCAGAACAGAAGGGATAGACAATAAACATATCTCCTGTGTAATCCCATGCTCTTGCACTATGAACAGGCTCCAGCATGAGCTCCTCCTTCTTTACATGGTCCAAACCACACACGTAAGTTTATCATGGGAAAGAATACATGAACATAGAAGAATATACAAAAGTTTGCGATGACAAGAGGAGTATCTGTATTATCCAGCATCCTGGCTTCAGTGCATCTATTAGTGAATATGTAGTCATGAATACGAGAAAAACATACAGTGACAATTTCCCAGAATATTTTCCAAGACTCCAGCAGTTTAAGGTGCAGTGTACATACATCAGCTAGATCTGAGAACTTTTCTTTCTTTGGTGGATTTTATTCTCTCGATATTTTCAGCGGTTTCTGAACTTATACAAACTTTAAACATTTGACAAATAATTATTATTTTTCATAAGTTGTGTGAAGAAGAAATACTTCCTTTATACCTTCTCTACCCTCAAAGTTTTGCTGTCTTGAGACCTGATATGATGAGACAGTGTAAATTAATATAACTTTCTCAACTTCTATTAACTTAACTGATATTGTTCAGGATAATATCACTATACCCCAAAGTATTCCAAAACATACCGTGAATCTGAACTAATTCCTTTCACATAAAGATGAAGCCAAGCTACTTTGGCTATATACAGTCAAAATTGAGCTAGTTTAGTCATCTATATGGAAAACACAGTGAAAAGCATCCATATTATTAAACACTGGAATCATCCCAGTTGTAGTCATCCACTTATTTTTAAAAACAAAAAGCCACACACAAACACACCCAAAACAAACACCCCCCCCCTCCCCCCCCAAACAACAACAAAAACTAAAAACAAGCACAGACACAAGTAACAAAAAAAAATCGTAACAGGAAGGGGAAGCTCTTGTTACAGTAACTAGAGTATGAGAGAAGCTGAACTTTCCTCTACTTTTAACAGAAAGAGATAGGGGAAGAGTTTCGCTATTTCCATTTTTATCTTCCCAGCTCATTCCACCCCATGTCACCTATCCTCTTTGTGTATACCTGTTTCTCTATTTTTCACATGAAGTATGACTTTTTTTCAAAAGCTTTGTTTCTAATGCCTGAAAATATATCCTACCAAGAATAACTTACAATGACAAATATTAAATATTTGGCTGCATACTAACATCATCAAAATATCACTTTGTGGAAGGTCATCTGGTAAGATCGATTTCAGTGATTTGGTACAGTGTTTAGTATGGAGGAATTCTGAAGATATGAAAAAACACCAGGAGCTGGCAAGAATTTCAGTCACCTTTATTATTTCTTTTTCTGTTCATTATTGATACATAAAGGATAACAGCCCAAGTAAAAAGGGAAGTAAACTATTGCCTCCAAAGAAAATCCTTCTTAAGTTCATTGAGTTCTCTTGAATATAGTGTTTATGCCAGTTTTCATAACAGCCTAAGGGAACTCTTCAGTATTTGCTTCAGCCAACTGAGCTATATTTTGCTTTAATATTTATATTACTTATTTTTCTAAAACAGTACAGTGTGTCATACTTCAAAGACAGCCAGCATACAGAAGATGAAAGCTAAGAGCAGTCCAAAATCACCTCTTTCCATAAATATACACAGTATACTATTTCCAATATCATATACATTTTCGATGTCAATTATTTTCTTATTTCTCCCTCAGTTCACTGCAATCTCATCCTTAATATCTGACCTTCCTGAAAGCTGGTCTTCTAATAGTGGAGCTGTTGTAAGCAGATATAAAGTGGTTTCCTTGGAAACAGAAACTATGATATAGTACGTAAAAGATTTTAAAACATTTCTGTTCCTCTTCTAGCCAGCAGTTTTCTTATCTTTTCAGGAAAAAAAGAAGAGCTGACACTTCTTTCTGATTAAGAGTAGCACTCTTTAAAATGCTAAAGTACAGCTACTCCTTCTCCCCACCCCACAAGCTGTTTATCACTTCTGTTGTTCTATGACACATAATTTAGTTTATATCAACACACTTTGCAAGTGTACAGAAGATGTGTTAGCACATGTTCAAGGTGCACATTTTCAGTAAGACTGCTGCTATAAACCAAAGCATCTATGTAGACTTAAACAATATAGCTGCACTAAAAGGAACTTCTAGAGAGTATAATTTACATATTCTATTAATATTATTTCAGTCACTCTTTAATTCCAGCTAATTACAAACACATGCGTTAAGGCTTTGTAGAAGTTCGATGAAGGAAATTCAGAAATACATATTGTTTCACCCTGAACTCACTGTCCAGGAACCAGTGATTACAATGCACATATAACACTGGCTTTCTCTCTTTTCTCTTTATAGTCAACCGAGAGTCTTCCTACAGTGGCAACACTTCATTTCTGGAAGATTCTTGAAACAATTGCTATCTTACTATGCGTATTTATAAACTGAAAATCAGGCTTACCAATTGTGACAAAGTGGTTATTGAATTTGCATATTGATGTACAGTAGGACAAACATAGAACAATGTTCCAGCTTTCCAAGTAACCCATGACACCCATTTAAAAACAAAGGTAAGGATCAGAAAAAGGCATCTGAGCATATTCATGTCCAGATAGTTCCTTTAAATCTTTTTCATCAAAGTTATTATCTAAGCAGACTTCCAAACCATTCACTGGTACCTACCAAGGCACTGCTTTGCAAAACATTTCAGTGTGTATAGAAATAATGTAATTTAAATTGGTATACCTAGGCAGGAATAAATTTTTTCCTTTGAATATGCCACCATTGTATGCATCATTGGTTATGCAAAAAACAGATGAACAAATAATTGTATTCTGAAAATTACATTCTGCCTTGCATATGCTGATAAATGTTTAGGTTGAATTCATTTCTGTTTTCTCTTTAACTGTGCATTTCACTTTTAGATGCTTTCTTTTTCATTTTAGTTAATGTCTTTCTTTTCTCCTTTATTTTTCAATTAAAATATTTATTTTTGCATTAGCGACTTTTCATTGATTTGGAGTAGCTAAAGACTGCTTTTCTTCTCTTTTTTTTTTTCCTCCTAGCAGAGCCCAATTTACATTTCTCTTGCCTCATATTACTTTGAATTCATCAAAGATAAAGAAGGAACTCCCAATTTAGCAGCACAGACAGGCTTCTAAAGCATTGTCATCCTAGAAAAAGCCTTTAATACCAGAATTTTGTTTATTGTACTCAATCTTTTATTCACTTGATTATCCTAAGGCACTTCCCAAGAAGACATTCATTATTATAGGTAAAGTATAAGCTGACTAGTGGTATTTTCTATAATAAGATAAAGAATTTCAGGTCAGAGAAACTAAATAACATCAGTAACAGAATGTCAGCATCAGAACTGAGAATCATATGACATGAGCAACAACAGAAGATCTGCTTCTCCAGTCACCCATTGAAGCCCAAATTCCAGATAAAATCCACTTTTGTATTAAATGGAATTGTTTTCTAGTCTTTCAGGATTCTTTCCTACTTTTTTGAGCAACCCATTTCATTAATTAGTCTTCCTTAGAGTACACAGTATATTTAAGAAACATGTAGTATGTGTGTGTTTCTAAAGAGACAGAGCTCAAGAGTGTTTTCCAGTTTCTAACATCTGCTACCCTTATGCCTGCTGACGGATGCAATGCATCAATTTCACTTTTTTTACTCTTTTTATTTGGGGGGCGGGGGCGGGGGAGGAGGTTGTGGGGGAGTTGTAAAAAAAAAGTATTAAAAGCTTTCCAAAAGCCACTTCCTTCAAACAGTATACCAAGTCACTCAACTATCATAATAGCAAGATATTGCCTTGCATTGCCTTGTTTCTCAGTATTGAAGGAAAAACTGTGGTTAGTTGCACTGTATCAATTTTTAGTTTTGTTTCCAGAAGCATTAGAACTTCCTTACAGAGGCAATATGGTTAGTCTGTCCACTGCATAGATAGTCAGATCACAATCATGGGTGTGGGATTAATGCTTCTTTACCAGTTGCTATCTGTCAAGCAGTAGCTCCAGATCATCTAAAATAATTCTAGAAATGACTAACAAGTGCAGAAAATTCTAAGTCAACTGTAATAAAATTTCTGGATAGAAAAAGAAGTAGTATCTGAAAAACTAAGAATACAATGCTAGAGTACTTCTAAGTGTCAAATTCCAGGCCTGATGTACTTAAAATTCTGTTGCCGAAATAAATCACTAAATATCTCCTATTTTAAAAACAGTTAGGATGCTTTAAATTTTAGAACATGCTGCATTTAAGCCAACAGCAAAATGTAAATTGTTTATATTTTAATTAGAAAAGTTAATGTATATAGTAGATTTACAAATGCAGAGTTGATGAACTTTCATTAAAAAGCATAATCAAATAATAGAAATTATTTGTTCTCACAATCACATTATTTCTTTGTCTTCAAGAAAAAGTAGCTTAAGATAAAATAGCTAGCGCATTTCTGTTATTTCTACTCTAGTTATCTGAGTGTGTTGGAAGTGCATCTATCCATGCATGACTGCTAAAATAAAGGACACAAATAAGGTAATAGAGATTGATTTTGGTATGCTTCACCAGAATTCTTGGTCATCCCTTGAAGGATTCTTAAATCATATACTAAAAGTCAATCAGTAACTGATGTGCAGACTGTGGGTCCCAGATTGTCAGACAAATAACTCATAGTCCATCTCAAAACTAATACGGAAAACAATTATGAAATAAAACCTGAGTGTACAACTATTTTAGACTGATTTTGAAACAGAATCCCTTGCAATACTACATACTTAATGTTGTTAGCCTGTATGAATTGAACTGTTTTCAGATGGTTTGGATCTGTTGCTTTTTTGGGAATTAGATTTTGAGCTGACATTTGCTTTGTCATACCAAAGACAAAGGATAAGCAAGCAAAAGGTCACATTCCAGACTCAGGTGAGAAAACAAATTTTTTTTCTGCGATCTACTATGGTAACTCAAACTTCACTTTGCAAGGAAAGTTGAAGCCATCAGCTAAACTAAAAGCTCAGACAAATCTGGTAGAGGGAAGCTTTTGTTTTGTTTTGTTGTCTTTGTTTTAAGTTGCCAAAATGTAAAGTTAGACTTAGACATGAAATGGCAATGACTGAACTCAAAGAGATATAATTATTAGTGAAGACTACCTTTCCAGTAATTGGTAGAACTGCCAAGTCTCTAAGCTAAAGAAAGAGTTGCAGTAATGATAACATTGCATAAGCTCTTGTCATGAAAATTATCACCAAAGCTGGGTCAGGGAACCTGTAAAGTGAAGAATCAAAAAAAAGAAAGAAGGCGGTAAAGGAGGAATCTTTGAGTTCTCAGTACAAAACAAGCAGGCTAAAACAATAATATTTAAAAACTGGTCTGAAAAAAGGACAGGATAAGAATTGAAAAGAGGTAGAGGGGTGGGAAAGGAAACAGAAGGGGATTTCAAAAGAACTTATACTAAACAGAAAGAACTACACAAACTAAATTACATTTAACTGTACCAAAAACCAGAACTGTCCCCCTTAGAGGGAGACTGGTGTTAGTAACTGATATTGAGGTAGAAAGAGCATTAGTGAGCTGAAACTAGTGCCTATTCTTTTTGTCTAATGCCACCCCTAATTTAGAAATGAATATAATCTCCTGCCTATGGAAAGGAATTGTTTCTGCTTCAGATCCTTTGATAAATGGTAAAAACTAAAAGATTTCATTAGAAAGGACTTTGGCTACAAAGTTAACATATAAATATTTCAAAAACCCATCTCCAGTTTTTGCTATATTCATTCAAAGATGGAAACATATATTTCTGATATTAAAAAAAAAAAAAAAAANAAAAAAAAAATTAAAAAAAAAAAAAAAAAAAAAAAAAAGACTGAACAGTAACTGGGTTAGTACAGAGGAGTGTTTAGTACTTAAAATGTTCTCTCTGCATATCAGCAGAATACAAATTATCTATTATAACACCTTTCAGTGCTGTAAATTCTCATATATGGTACACTTCCTACCTTTGCTTTCAGTTTATTAAATCTTCAAAGTTTGTCTACCGTATTTTTCAGTCCTAGCAGGTGTTCTCGAAAGTATGCCATTTTTCAGGGAGACATCCTAGTGTGATGAAGAGGAAAAAAGTAAAAAACTCTCAAGTTACAGATTCCAAACTCATTTGAGTTTTGGACCATGGAGGCTATTATTGACCATCATAAGTTCTGTATTGACAAATTATTATAAGATGACAAATGACTGTCAGAACACAGTAATTCAGCAGTTATTTGTCTAAATGTTCTAGTGGATATGATTACAGTGTTTTGGTCAAGGCAACCCTGAGACAGAATTCAGGTTAATTTTTCAATACTACAAGGTTGCATGCGTGGCTTCAGGTGGAGTCAGCATCTCACTGAACCTTGTCCAATTGTCTCTAGCTTGTTATCCTAATTTTAGCATGATTCACAGGCCACTATTTTAATGGAGACATGTGAGATGTACCAAAACCTAGCTAGAGAGATATCTTTAGATCAGACTTTAAGTTTTCCCAAAATTCTGTTCATGATCCAGCTGGAAATATCCCCCTTTCAGTTTAAGCAACAGTGAGCTGCGATTCAGCCCAAAATATATCAGCATAAGTTGATATATTATACGGGATTTAAGTATTGAAAAGGCTTTGTGCTAAATCTCCATATATGAATTAATTTCACTGAACAAGGACTAAAAAGACTTATTTGTAAGAGAAAACAAGCTGATATACAGCTCTTTTCTTAGTTGACAAATTATTTGCCAGTCAATCCTATTTTCATTTTAGCACATCTGCTATTTTTCTGCTACAGATTTCAAGATAAGCAGTTTGTTTGGACTGTTTACTGCTTATGTTGAGACACTGGCAATCCTTGTCACAGGGTATTATTTCCTCTGCATGACTGGGTAAATGAAATATGCTAAATTATAGACTAACACAGAACCAATAATGAGCAAATAACAAATAGTACTGATTTTCCATTAAACAGATATTTCTACAAGAATGGCTGAAAATTTAATTACCAGAAAACATATCTTGAACTTTTTTGGCCAAGTTTCAACTAATTAGTTGTAACCAATAACATAGCTGCAGAAATTACAATGCATTTAGTTTTTACTGAGAGATGAAATATATAACTTTTTTCCTTTTTTTTTTTTTTTTTTTAAAGTCACCTTTTATTGCCAGTTTCGTTTTAAAACTAGAACAGGGAGGCTGAGACTGACAATGCAGGAACCCTAGCTCTTTTAGGTATGTAGTTGAAGTGATTTCTTCAGAGTAAAAGTTGTTAGTAACTTGCTATTAAGGTGATAAGTACGACACCTGCAGTCCTTCAAGACACACCTGCAGTACTGTATGATAGGAATATGTACATTAGGAAACATTAAAGTATGTCATCAATTGATACATAGCATGGACTGAAAATGTTACTGAAAATGACTGGCATTTGAGTGTGTACAGTAAGTGAATGAAGTAAATAACTGATTAAATAACTGATTAAACTACATGATAGACACCTGTAATAGATCTGATCAGTGTACACTAAGGAGAAATGATCCAGATAACCGTTAGCCTGATCTGGCACATGCCTGTGCTGTGCCACACCAGTGGCTGTGCATACCTATGGCTGTGCCATCAGGCCTGCACGGTGCGGTTGTTGTCCCTTGGCTGCAGGATGAGCTTAGCCCACCCATGGTAATACAGGAGCCTGTCAGCAGCTCCCACTCATTTCTGGCAACTATGTCCACCTGTATGACCTTGTATTTATCTAAAAGCATTGCAACAAATTCTCACATAAACATATTTTCTGTTTCATGGTAGAAAATATGTTTTCTTTTAAGAAAATCTTGTAAGAGCTCAAAAGACTCAGATGGGGTAACTTTTCCATGGATGAGACCTGCACAGCGTGCAACACTTTGAACAGAGGCCCCTTCAACACCTCACAGCTTGGGTTTCTCAGTATCTGAAGGGACATAACACTGTCTCTGTCATCCTCTCTTTGTTTATAACCTTAACTATAGCTGATAACTATTCTAATTATAATATAAAATAACAATATTAATTATAGTGTTAATAAAGTAATTAATGCCATTTCAAAAAATACTTCATGGAATCCAAGTGTCTTTCTTACAGGAATCATAATGAATCAGGACCTCTTTGTGCAAAACAATTCCTCATAAATGAAAACAAGCAGTAAGAAAATTAGAGTCTAAACATATATATAAAGATAAATGTCTTGTATTTTGGAGATCTGAATAAAAAACTTAAGTGATAATGTCAATTTTTTTTTTCTGAGTCTGTGATAAATATAGTTGGATGGGTTCCTGTTTGATGGAAAACAAGTAGTCAGTCTTAACGTTGGCCAGTAGGTCAACTGCAACCGTAGAACACCAAAAAGGGAAAGAAACATAAAAGTCCAGATCCCATAAGAAAAAATACACCAATTCATTCAATCATTGAATGAATTTAAATTCAATTATTGGTAAATATTGGTAAATTTTTTAATTTAAAAATTTTGGTAAAATTTTAAAATATTGGTAAATGTGGGCAGAAAGATTTTATTTTGCAGAAGTAAACGAATTGGTTGAAATAACAGTTATGAAGTCACGATACACTGCTAGAGTGTGGACACAGAAAGATAAGTAGATAAAAGCTCTGAAGCACTGTGATTACTTTTTTCCAATTTTTTATTTCAAGTTAAAATCATTATATGACTACTGTTGCGTTTCATACCTTTTCATTTCATTTGCATTCATGAGATCTAGATGTACTTAAAAGGTATAAAATTTAAAAATCAACAAACATTAGTTCTCACTCAAAATATAATTAAGCTAATTAAACCCAGGTAGTTCCTGAAACCAAGGACTTAGGGGGATTTAAAGAACAGATTATATATATATTGGGTCTGAAGAGTGTACTGAGGTCTTTAAAACTGGAAATTGGGGCAGTAGAATGGGGGGAAGGGAGAGAGACACAAGGAGAAGAAAATTATTACCTTGTTTAATAATTTAAGCCAAATTGTAGAGATCCTTATTCATGTTTCAAAAAAAGGTTGTCCAGGAAAGATCCCTAGGCAATAAATTATGGGAAGATAATGCTAATTTCAGCATATAGTAACTGGCAAATATAGTCAAACTCATATTATTATCTATGATCAAACTACTGACATTAAAAAAAAAAATTGGCAGCATAAAACTGGAAAGAGAATCAGAGTGATCAGAATTAAACATATGTCAGCAGCAGAATACTTCAGCATGTTTTGTGGGCAAATGCGTATGTCCAGAATATAATCCCCAAATGGATCTTCCATTATGGTAATGAACACTGTCATCAGAAACAGAGAAGGATCACTGACTAGATGAGAATTGGATTCCAACAAGACAGAAGGAAATCACCATTGGGAAAGATATTGAGGCAGAGGGAGATTCTGTCAGATAAAGAGCAATGCTGATGAAGGACTTGGAGCACCTTGAACTGACATTTAATCAGGATCATATTTTTTCACCTTTTTATGCTGTAACTTCAAGAAATTCCATCCACCTGTTCTGGCTTGGAAAACAAATCTTAAGTGGAAGCACAGATTTCTTTTAGTTAACTCCAATTTGTTTTGAGTTTCTCCTTCTCAAGATACATATATTGTTGCAGTCACATTTTAAGCATAAGAATGTACTTAAGTCAGTGTACTCTGGCTTTAATACATGAACAAAATCATCAAAGATCTTAAGTGAAGAAATAACTTGAAATAAAGCTAAGCAGCTTTCAGCTGTCTAAACACAGGCATCTAGTGTTATTTTAGGCACTGCTGAATATCATGCCAGGGCTGCAGCTTCAGAATGGCACAGGTCTCCCATGAAGACTGTTTTGCATGTGCCAGCAGATGTCACGCAATAGCCTACACCATTTTCAAATGGCACATATATGTTCAGACGTTAATTTCTTTCTATCTGATTTGCATGCCTAAATCATCTTAAAGAAACAAAACAGTTACCAAATTTTTTTTTTCCTTTGGTGATTTATAAAGAGCATGAATATTTTGTTGATAATCAATAATTTCGTTGAGCACTGCTGAAATCATTAATATCAGCATGAAACAGTGAAAAGCTGATGAGGTAGAGTAATTTGTTCTATTCTTGGTTTTGTTACGATGCTTAACATGCAGGAGTAAAACACTTTAACTTCAAACAGTCTGCTTTCCCACTCACTATTAAAAAATGAAAAATGATTCAGTGTTTGGCAAAGATTTATTGAGACACTAACCCCAAAGTCAAATCAACTGTGGAAAGAATTCATACATACGTAATGGGGTTAAAATCCTCGGTGCTGTGGTCTTACAAATATATTTTATTGCTTGGTGTTAGAAAACAGTCCCTATAGGGCCCTTGTGCATGCTAGAGAAAAAGAGATTTTGAGAAACTGCTTAAGTGACAAGGAAATAAAGAAAGTGGAATGTGAAGGGAAGAAGAGAAGGAAAGGTGAGGTCATGAAATATTACTCACGTTTTTTCTCAGAGGAAATTAGCTAGTTCTTGCATAGCAAGGAATGGATATGGGATGAGCTGAAGGAGAGAAAGTATTAAAAGCTAGGATTAAAAACATGAATTCAGTGCAGGAAATTAAGCAGGTCATGCATATTCTAATACATATTCCCCACAGCAATACAGAAAGCAGTATTAGCGATGTGACCATGTGGATGAACTCTGAAGCAAGAGAATAAGACAAAGAACCCACGGTACAGAAGAAAAAAAGCACAGAAGAGTCAGTCATCCTCTATGATAGATGGTAGAACTGTCTGTTTGTCTACAGTTTACTTTATGGCACTGGTCCACTCTGACGGGATCAGGATGCCACTGCTTTCTTGGAAAACAACTGTGAATGTTCACCTTTGAGAAACTTCAGAAACAGATAGGAAGAGGGGCAGCAAGGAGGGATACTCCAGCACATGTGCAGAGACTAAAGCATTTGGGGTCTATTGGTTAACTTTTTATAAAAAGCAGGAAAAGAGAGAAGTTTTACTGTAAGGTCCTGGACAAATTGAGGTTCCATCATACCATATCAGAAGAGGAAAGGGAAAAGAGGTTCAGAACAATGCAGAAAGGGCTGAACAGAGACATACTTAATGCAGGCGGATTAGAAGTCCACTGAGAGTGCTGACAGACCAGCATTTGATTTTGAAGGGAGATGAAGAAAATAGTGCCAGCTTGGCAATGCGGTGGTTCTGCACTGATTAAGTACTTAGTGAAGGGTTAAGTACTTAAAGCTCCCTGAGAACTCCACTCTAGGTTAAGTGCAGTCAGTATTTGGCTCAGTGAGCCTTATGCAGAAAAAAAAACAGTTATTGAGGCTATGATCATTCACTGGTCATTCACTGGCAAGTTGTACTCTGCAAACTGGTTAATATATTGCACAAAATATTAATTTTGTGAGTGTATTGTCAAAACAAGCAGGCTTATTTATTAACATTTGTTCCTTGTATCTTTCTGTGTTCATAATATGCAACTCGACATTCAAACGAAGATGATTTTTTCTTTAGGAAGATATGAAGACTAATAATGAACGTTTGGGGCCAGGCAATATTTTGTTTTCAAAGAAAACAGTAGCCAAAAATACAGCCACAGAAAACACTTTTGCATCATCGTTTTGAAATCCTTTACAGATTATATATAGCCTTGGCAAGGCTCTGGCTTTTTATCAAAATATCCTGTTTTATTTTTCCTTCTGTGTGAAGTGTACCATTTTTTCATTGTCATGTGCCCATTGAATACATATATCTCATTACAGCCACACTCCCACAACAGAATACATAAAATGCTGTTTTTAAACAATGCCCATCTCTTCACTTAATATCAAAAACAAATAATGTCATACTTGTTTCATATTCATCAACTCTCATTAAATGTAATATCCTTGCCATAATGCCCCTTGTGCTTTGATTACCATTCACTGGCAGAAGAAATTAGTAATTGGCCTTGTGGACAAATCTCTCCATTTGACTGACTAAGCAGATTTTGAAAAAAAAATCGGATATGATCATAGCTGAAATAAATGTTGTTACTACAATGCAGTTCTACTTTCATACTTTGGTCATTATGTCTAGCAGTATTGGCTTTACTTGGCAAGGTTTTTGGTGGAGTGGGCTGCAGGGGTGATCACTGTGAGAAGAAACCAGGGGCTGCCTCTGAGACAGACATAGCCAGTTCCAGCCAGCTCCAAAATGGACTCACTGCTGGACAAAGCTGAGCTCAGCAGGGATGCTGGTAGTGCCTCCATGAAACCGTATTTAAGAAAGGGTAAAAAGACACTGCACGATATCAACTGTGAGAAAGGAGTGAGGAAATGTGAGAGAAACATCCCTGTAGATACCAAAATCAGACAAAAAGGAGCGAGAGGAGGTGTTCCAGGCACCAGAGCAGAGCTTCCCCTGAAGCCCATGGAGAAAACCATGGAGATCAGCTTGCCTCTCTGCTCCCCCACAGCCCATGGAGGACCACAGTGGAGCAGATACCCACATTGCCTGTGGAGGACGCCATGTCAGAGCAGGTAGATATGCCCTGAAGGACGTGCAGCCCATGAACAGCCCAGGCAGGAGTAAGTGCTCTGGCAGAAGTGTGGCTGTTGGAGAGCCCACAAAGGAACGCGTTCCCTGGTGTGATCTGCAGCTTGTGAGAGACCACACTGGAACAGTCCATTCCTGAAGGACTGTACCCCATGGAAAGGACCCACGCTGAAATAGTTCTTCAAGAACTACAGCTGTGGGAATGACCCACAGTGGAGAAGTTTGTGAAGGGCTATATCCTGTGTGAGGGATACCATTCTGGAGCAAAGGAAAAGTGTGAGGAGGGAGTGGCAGAGACAAAGTGTTATGAATTGTTTGCACCCCCATTACCCATCTCCTTGCACAGTGGAGGAGGCAAAGGAACCAGGAGTGAAGCTGAGCCCAAGAAGAAGGGAGGGGTGGAAGGAAGATGGTTTTTAGTTTGCCTTTGTTTCTCACCATCCTAGTCTATTTTTATTGTGCAATAAATTAAATTGATTTCCCTAAGTCAAGCCTGTTTTGCCTGTGATAGTAACTGGTAAGCAGTCTCCCTGTCTTTATCTCAATCCATCTTCATCTTGTTTTCTCACCCTGTTGTGTTGAGGAGGGGAGTGAGAGAGTGGCTTGGTGGGCATCTGGCAGCCAGCTAAGGATAACCCACCACACTAGCTCTTTATGGTTTCATAAAAAAAAAAAAAAAAAAGGGGGGGGGAGCACGTAAGAGTAAACTGATTATTAACAACGTAATCAAGGTCATTTGTTGCTGGCAAATCAATCAGAAAAATGCTAATTACATATACTTTAGTAGGCTTGTATTAATTTATTAGTAATTAAAATGATGTACAAATCAAACATCAATCCTAAGAGTAGCCAAAGGCATAACTGCCTTTTTGTTGACCAGCTAGACAATGCTATTTAATTCACCACATTAAGACTGCTCATAAATTATTTCAGATGCACAGATCCCTACTGACACACTAGAAATGTAAGGATATTTTATTTTAGAGACACATAAGGTGAATTTTGTGTTCTTTTGAATGTCTGACCTATAAACTGAATGATGCAGCTACGTGTTTTTTTCTTTATTATTGTCTATTATGTTCAATGTGCAAGAGCAAAGATTCAGCAGACACTAATGTTGACACACTCTGTCTTGGAATGCTTAAAAAAGTAGCATGAAACAATTAATTCTACACACAATTAAGAAGACTTAGCTTAGATGATGAACAAACCAAGAGTATGACACTTAGAAAGCAAAAGGCTGGTTGAATCTTGACCCTTGTTTGGAACACTTTAAAGACTTATGACTGACTTTGCTGAAGGGAAATGGACAATATTTGCAATTAGGCTTTAGAATGGAAAGCCCTGGCCACTGAAGGATGCAAGAATCAAGTACATTATCACACCAGTATAAAGTGATTATATCCATTCAGGGCATCTTTGCTCTTTGTCATTAAAATATCTAAATTTTACTCTATACAGTCCCCTGCTTGATCACTTTACCTCTCTGTACCTCACTTTCCTAGCCTATCCATCCACTGTGTCCCAGCCTGACTCTAGCAATTATTTACAATCAGGGGAAGAAAAAAAAAAAAAAAAAAAAAAAAAAAAAAAAAAAAAAATTTATTAANTTCTCAATTTAGTCACATCCACCTCATAAGTTGTCTCCTGTCATCCATGTGTTTAAATGAGGAAGTCTGCTAACACAACAGAAATATTTCTTACTGTTTAGACTGAAATCAGATGGAAAGTATCTCCACTAAAATAACAACAAATACATGCTCGATTTTGAGGGTGTATTAGCTCCAGTGTTACTGGTTTAATCTACCAGCTGCTCTACACAGTTATCTTTTTACAAAGTTGCAAAATTATATATTTAAGTCACCAAATGATATATTTATGTACGACTCCTGTCTGTTTATATTAAACACTTCATAATACTTAACCATATTGGGCATCTTCTTCTTTTGTATGGTATGCCTTTCCATTTATTTATCTGTGTAACCCATATTGGGTAAGTAAAGGTAGAGGGAAAAAAACAATTCTGTCGCTTCCAAATCCTCATTATTGTCTTAAAGTTACAGAACAAAACCAGCACCAAACTTAGATGAATGATATCTCATGCAAAAGGAAAATTCAACTCATCACTACTGTTTAACATTTACTATGATTAAAGGTTATGCATAATGGATACCAGATGTCTCTTTCCTGACATTTCTTGGAAGCACCAAAATATAATCCCATAACAGAAATTTAAAAAAACACTACTGCTACTACTACTAAACACACAATGAAATCGTATTGATGAAGATTAATGGACGCAAATATAAACTGCACCTAATAAAACTACTAAAAAAGGCTCAAACTTCTTTTAACATCTTATAATATCCTCATAATTTTATATTAGAAGTGTCTTCTTATCGTGAATAAATGCTACACTATTAAAGTTTTACTTCCTCTTTGTTAACTGAAAGGAGCTAAAATCTGGGGGAAAGATTGAGTAAATGAAATTGTCTCCTTTCTTAACTATAGTTCTGTAGAGCATGACTTGCATGCAAAAAATGTCCACTGTTTCCCTGACAAGTGTCTGCAGGTTAAGGTGACTTTGACTTAACAACGGGAATACAATAATGGAACAATTATATCATTTGGCTTTGCCTCTCAGTGAAGCCACAGGGAAAGATGGGCTTTAATAGTGATTTGTTCAACTATCTTTTCTACATACTACTACTCTACAGTATCGTATACCTGCAGGATAACATGAAGAAGCAGAGACCATTTCTAGTGAGAGAAAATTATGTAGTTCTGTCACCAATGCATGAGAGTTCAGATGAGAGAATATGGCATGAAAGATCATCATATTGCAGTACAGAGCAGACACTGCCTTAATGTAATCTTTATTTGATGCAAAAAGTTGATGGTGTCTCAAAGCATGGAGCTTGCAACAGAACAAAGTTTCTGCAATTTATTTTACACTTTTTACGCAAAAAGGATATTAAATTATTAAGTGGCCAACAACTGTATATATTTAAAGGAAATTTAAAAGTTCTAGTATGGTCATTTTCTTCTTTTTTCCTCCAACAAGCTATTCTTAGTTCAGTATAGAGAGGGGGAAAATGGAAAAAAGCAGTGCACTTCAGTTAAAAATTTTAAAAAGAACAACAAAGAAAACTTTCTAAACAAATAAATAATAGCTATTGGTATACAAAATTTCTAAGTGACTAGAAAATAGTTACTTTCAAAACCTGTACAAATTTACAGTTTACACAAATTTAACAAATTTTAGTGCTTTTTTCAGAAAATCTTACTTTTTATCGTGAAGGAATATATTGGGGAGATTTAGATATTCTTAATCAATAATAAAATACCTTAAAGACATGTCAGTGACAATTTTACTTTCCACATTCTTCATACTTCTAAATCTCACAGGCTGAGTCTTTATAGATTGAGGAAGAGTTGCATGAGTTTGACTTCTAGTTTTATATAAGAGCAGTGAGATCTAGCAGTTATTTGCTTTCTCTAGTCTCTTTTAGCAATTTAAATCCACTGTCTCAGATATGCTATTCTACATGATTATTCATACAGTTTGGTGAAAGATGGTATCCTGCAAAGTGACAGAACTTGTTATAAGATTTTCCTGCTGCCACTACTACTAATTTGAATCTGATTTTGATTCTGGAATATAATCAATATAGTTCACATGAAAAGTGACCTAGTCTGTTTTTAATTGTATAGATTTTTGTTAAAATATTAAAAAAAGGCAAAACCACCTTGATGTGGTCAAATATGGCCCTTCTTTTTAGCTTGATTTGAGGAATATAATCACTGTGAATATGATGTTAATAGTTGCAAAATATTGTAAAAGACAAAATTCCACAGCCAACAAGGATGACCTCACAAGACACAGTTGCTAACAATTATCTTGCCATTCAAATCAAAGAAGTGAAACTGCAGCAGACTCATACATTTATTTTCTAATCTAAGTAAATGAAAGGATCACAAGAGGATTTATCTGGCAAGGGTGATGGAACAACACATAACCACAGAAGTCATTACCCTTTCTATAGCATAAAAGCTATACTTTTTCAACAGATCACACTTTTGGCATTGCACTTTCTCTCAAAAATGTCTCTGTTTTTTAAAAAAATAAAAAAGAATCAACCGTAATAGCACACGGAAAGTCATACCATGTTAACACTCTAAAATATAAGTCATCATTAAGATCAGTTTTAAATCCTAGGTATTATTTGGAGGGGAACAATACCATGTATTTTTTCCCATTTTAAGATTGTCTGTCTAAACATTTTATACTGCTTTCTCTGTAATTATTTTTAACATGTGCTTCCTCCACAGTTTAACTCAGCCAAACTTGCAGGTAGTAAAAATATAAACCAACTGAAAATGTATTTTGACGTTGAAAGTTAACCTTCTTAAGCAAATCCCTCCAGAAGAAGTTCTGATTCCCTTCAGCTAAATTTTGTGAGGGAATTTTTATTAATTTCTCATTAATTTCCCTCCATTATATTCATAACTATTTACTTCAAGCAGGGTACAATAATTTCCACTTATAGAACATCTTATGAAAACACTTCAGGCAAAGATTATGATTCCTTATTCTCCTTTGTCTTCAGGAATATGATAAAAGGTAGCATTTGCAGGCTCATGAGAAGCATTTCCACATACCTTGTATTAACTGCTCATGAGCATGAATCTCAACTTTTCACCTCTCTGTATTGGTCAAGATTCCTGATTTGAAGAATACAAGCTTTGTGAAATATTTGGATCTTTTTCAAAGAAAACCACCAGTTCTTTCTCTCAAGTCCTGACCTAATTACAGACCCCTTACTAGGGAGAAACTACAACTCTAAAGGCCTTTGACTAAAGGCAAACAATTCCAATAGAAAAATATTTTCAGCTTCTACTTACTTATCTCAGTGATAGCCACCACCCGCCAGACTGACTTCCACCTTGTTTATACTGTTAGCCAATTTTCTCATCAGAAAACAAAGAGGCTACAGAATTTCAGTCTTGTTGATTTAAGATAAAAAACACATTTCACTAAATGAAGAACAAGTGAAAATTCTGTGGCAGCTAAAAAAATTTACTTCCTGATTATATCACAAACGTCTTTGAAGTTATTTGTATCTTGCAGAATAAGTTATTTTCTACTGTTAAAAAATTTTGGTTTTTTACCCAATTTTTAAGAAACTATGATAACAATAGAGGTGAAGCAAAGAAGAAAAATAATTATCCTGTTGCTTACTGTTAATGTTCTATCAATCCAACAATCTAGAAAAATTAATAAACTATTTCTGATAATTTCTAAAGTAGTTTTTTGTTTTGTTTGGGGTTTTTTTTGTGTGGTGGTTTTTTTTTTTTTTTAATTCCCCCAAATGAAAACAATAATCAAGGGAGAGAAAGACAGAGAAGGGTAGAAAAGTCAGGAAATGCTTATCATCATGGCATGGAATGACATTTTAAGTTTATTTTAATGATATTTATAAATTAAAATACCTGATAGACTAAAAGATATTTTGACTTAAAATTTTCAGATACCACTGGGGTTTCTTTAGCTGGGATGTTTTCAGAAGCCTCTATAAAGCAAACTCACTAACATCATACTTTCATAGAGTAATGGTTTAAAGAATGTTTTAGAAGCTGTTTTGTCTTCAGAAACTCTACAAAGTGACTGATCGTATTGCAGCACTTTGGTAAGCAGCGTATTAGTCACAATGAAAGACTACTATCACAAACACTACATTGTCAAATAAGGGAATTACAGCCCTAGTGCAGTTATATGGAAACTTTCATACATACTTGATCAAAAAGAGAGCTTTCTCTATTTTCCCCAGTTTCTTTTAAATTCCACGTTTTTGAGCAATTGACGGATGAGTCTTTATAAGTGTTCTCCTGGACTTTCTTCAGAAGTTCAAACCAGTCTGAGAACTAGGAGGGACATTTGATGAAACGTTAAGACCTTGGAAATAAGAAGAATATTTTCTCAAAGTTTTATAAAAGGTGCCAGCCTCTGTCAAGTATTACAACTATTGTAAGGTTTTAAAGATAGTCATAGAGGCTATATTATATTTTGCTTAGAAAAAAAATGCACCTAGGAAAACAGAAGAATCAGGCTATCACCTTATTTAATAGCAAGTCCAAAATGTTTAAGGGAATGCTGCCTTTTGGAGGAGCTTCTGTTGAAACTGTTCTCAAATGCTGAGAGAAAGAGAAACATTTATTCAACCATAAGGAAAGTGGTTTCTAAAAAGTACCTGGAGATTAGGTTCCAAACATTTTTTTACTGCCAAATGCACTGCTAAACTCTCTGAAGGATATTTATGAGCAGCACCACATTTCTGGTTTTACAGTATTTTATGTTGCAAACTTTAGGAACAAAATCTTCAGTTTACTTGTGAAAAGTGTTCCCTGAGTAAATGGTATACAGAGGTTAAAGCGTATCCTAAAAATAGAGTAGGACCTATGTCTCTTATCATGAACTTGGTAATACTGGCTTGTTATGTTCTATTCATCTCAAAGTATGCAGAAAGAGAACAACTCTAGGTTAAAGCTTTTTTTCCCCCTTTCTCCTCCCATGCCAATCAAAGCAAAAAAGTGGAAAATGAAAAATTGCTTAGAGAATAGTTTTATGTTTGTCCAAAACCAAACCTCAAAGTTATATTGCTCTTGGAATTTTTGACTATTTCCACTGTTGCAATTTTATTATCCTTCTCTGCTAACATAATGGCATTTTCATTTGGCAGAAACAAACAAACAAACAAAATCAGAATGCATTTTGCGATAAGCCACTGAGGCCACAAGGCATCTTATAACTTGTAAATTAAAATGTGGTGGTGATGGCATTATATGAAATCAATCATATTGTATTTATAGAAACAAAAACCTGCTGAAATGTCCTTTTATAACATCTGTCCATGCTCATAAAATACTTTATAGTTTAATGCTCTTTGTGTAGCTGTCTCAGTGCTTATTTACATCTGCTTTTCAAGGTTCATGTCAGAGAGACCTTGACAGGTAATTTTGCATAGAAAAACCCAGAGATTTCACATGAACTCAAATGATATATTGGAGGAAATGTTTCAAACTGACTAACCTCCTTTGCCTCCTTTTACAATCTATTCTTTAACCCTGACAGATTCTTGTAATTCACCCTTTCCCTAACTTAGGACAAAAAGGCCACACTGACAGCACTGATGATTCAGCACCATATCTTCTAACGGCGTCCTTTTACGTAACTCCTTGAACAGACTAAATGTTGCTTCATCATTTCTCCTCATTTCTACTAGTATATAGGAGTTTTACAGCAAAGGTACAAAAATACTGGTAGTTGAAAAATCAGTCTTGTTAACCTTGATGGTATAATTGATGGTAAAATTGATTTTACCTTGATAGTAAAAACACCTGATCTAGGTGTTCCTGCTCCAGCAGGAGGATTGGACTAGATGATCTTTCAAGGTCCCTTCCAATCCCTAACATTCTGTAATTCTGTAATTCTCATTGACTTCAGTACAGTAAAACTTCTCTCATAGCTGTCTTTCTTAGAAGCATTTTGAGAGACATAGGTTGACCTTTTCCCTTCTTCTCTTCCTACAAGTATTATTTCTTTAGTATTTTGGTTTATATCTTCAAAATTTTCCAATCTATTTTGTAATCAAATAGTCCATTGACAGAGACTTAGATGAAATAGGAACTGATTGATTCATCATTCTTTAAAAACTTATAACGATTAAGAGTATTTTTGTTCATGCCCAGTGAAACACAAAGCATTCTAATACTCCTTTCTTTGCATCTACATCTTTAAAGAGTGGGTTTTAACAAACATAAGCATAAACATAAAGGGGGTTCCAAAAGTAAAACTCCTCTTTCACTATCAAAATAATCAAGTTAACCTGAAAAGTACGGTTATTTCTCTTGCTCTAATGAAAAATAGCAAATGCAGTCATAGTGGCTTAAATTTATGACAAGTAAATTGAGCTTTCATTTCCAGCAAATGAAAAATACTGGTGTTACATGCATTATCTTACACTCAGCATTACTGCAGGTGGAAAGAAACTGGTGTAGAAAGAAAAAAATACAACAGACCATACAATTGTTTACCATGAAAATAAATGAAATCATCTAAGATTACTTAAAACCATACTGATGGGTCACAAGCTGATGATTTAGGTAAAAATTAAGAATAAGAGACTAAAAATAGAGAATTCATACATGCTGTTGATATACTTTGGATGCTGGTATCACATAAATATTGTGCTACAGAACCTGACAACCACACGAGAGGAATAAGTCTAATGTATTTTATTCAGGAGTCTACAAACACCTTTCACTATGACCTTGAAATTCTAAAACTGAAGATGACCAATAAAAGATGAGTGTCACTTAGAAATATTTGTTTCAACAGTTAAAAACAGTTGTAGGACAAAAGATGATGTAGATCAGGGGTGTCAAACTCATTTTCACCAGGGTCCACACCAACCTCGTGATTGTGGCCCCTGGTGAAAATAACTTTGACACCACTTAGCTAGATAAACATGAAATATGTCGTCAGGTCTTACTGTCCTTCACTCACTCAGCTTCATCTTATTTCAGTTTGGATTTCTATGCTTTGTGGAATGGTACAATCTCTCTACATAGTTCTTCAAGAGGCTCTTTTTAATTTCCTGCAAGAGAACATAATTAATAACAACATAATTACTGTACACAATGAAATACAGCATAGTTGACACAAAAAAATGCATCATGTTTGAGAAGTATTGTTAAGCCCTTATTCTGCTAATGTAGAAAGGATAAGATTAAATAACATAAATTGACTTTGGTTAAGATATTGTAGTTACAATTATGAGATTTTCCCTACTGAACACTAATTCTTAATTATTTGGAGGTATCCAGTGTTATCCCTGTTTTTACTTTTTTCTACTTTTTTCACATTTTTCTGTGTTTTTGATGTTCTACTACTTTGATTTTCAAGATAAAGCTTAAACTTTTTACATATTAAACACATCAACAATTTGTTTTATACTGCTTTCCTCTCTCCTCTCTCTCTCAATAACTTCTTGATATGTGGCCAGTAAAACAGCAATGCTTTCGTTTAAATTCTTCCAGTTATCTACAGAGATCCACACAGGTACTAAACAAAGCCATATTGCCTTATCAGCCTCCTTTTGTTGCTGGGAAACATGAAGCTGAAAATAAAGTATATTTTCTCATGCTCTGACTTGTTGACTGGGAACTAGACCTCCACATGCTCTGATAACATGAAATAACTTGACTATTGCTCAGTCAACAGAATTTCTCAAAACACTCCAAAAATAAATTGCATCAAACAGTATTTTGGGCTCCATTAAGGTAAACAAAACAAAACAAAACCCTTCTTTCAACATGCAAAGTGATACTCACAGGTTATTTCCAAAACTGACTATATTTTCCTTTTTAAGGGATCCACTTCATTTTAAAAGCCAGCCACACAGTGATGGAAATAGAAGAAAATTGCAGCCATTAGCACAGACAGGAAATGTGTGCACCAGCTTTAGCTCAATGTGAAAATTAAATCCAAGCTGCTACAAACTAGGTCTGGGTTTTAATGTTAATTGTTCGCATGACCTCAATACAAATTATTCACTCTAATGTACTGCATTAACCAAGCTTGTCACTTCTACAATTATTTTTGTTGTTGTTTTGTAAATACCATCTCATTTTGTGTCCATTGTGGGAATTTAGGTAAGCTGCTTTAGTTGTAAGAAAGTTCTAAGCATAACATTTAAGGCTGCTGCAGCAGTTTCATGGATCATTAACAATTTGCTAATATTGTTTTAGCTTGCAAATTAGTGCAGCTTAGTGACTAAGGAAAGGTTCCATAGCTGTCATCAATCAGACTAAAATTCTTCATGCATGAGATGAAAAACGATTTTTAGCCTTTGAGGCTCAGACAGCAATTACTGTAACAAAAAAAAAAAAAAAAAAAGAAAAAATGTGAGGGGTGGGGCGAGGAGGAAAGAGGAGAAAGCAAGCTATACAAAATGCTGTTAGCAATTCTACTGTGTTTAGTTCCTGTTGCACTAAAAAAGAACTAACACATGGTGTGTAACCATGCATTAACTTCCTGTTGTATTAATGAAGCGACAAACTTCAGAGGGAAAATACAGAACCTAAGTAAATAGATAGATAAATGAAAAAACTAACGGACAAATCCAAAACCTGTGTTTCCTTCAGCCATCTGCCCACTCCTTCTGTATGTGGTCCTCTTGAATATTTGAGTGACTGAGTTTTATTCACACAGATGCTCACAAACCAAATCCTTAGCTTCCATACTCTAGTATTCACAGATAGCAACTTTTAAACACTGTGTACACACATCTTCATGGAAGAGGAAAATGTCAGGCTTCTCAGATTCTCTTGGCAGAGATCTACAGCAGTACAGTTAGGAAGCCAACAAGCAGTTCCTGAGGACCACTCAAAAACTAAGTGTAAACTGTGTTATCACTGAATTTCTTCACAGCAACCAGCAGTTTTGGTCCACACAGTGTTGATGTACAGCTGACAACAAGGTTTCCTTCCCTGCCCCTCCAGCGAAGCAGAGGGCAAGGACAGATGCATTATAGAGTTTGCAAGGCAGAAACCTTTGTGGGTTATGCTACTGTCTTGTAGCATGAGCTAGTAGGTGCTCAGTGTTTTCAGCTTCACTAACACCAGCAAAAAAGTAGATTTCTCATCAGGTTGTCTTTCATTTTGTCTTTAACAAAGCCCTCTCACTCCAAATTTTTTTTCTTTCATTCATCATCTCTAAATTCATTCATACTCTCTTTTTTCCTATTGCCTTCTCTGCCCACCTTCTTGGAGCCTTGTCTATTTCCCCACCTTAACAAAACTTCACATCAAATCTTCCCTTTTTCCATTGCTTTTTTCTGTCACTTCTAGCATCTGTCTTGATCTCATCTACCTCACAAAATAAACAAATTCTGTGGACAAGATATAAAAGTTTTGGTAAGTTATTTGATATAAATTATATGATTACCATTGTATTAAGACATTAATTAATTTAATAAGGTAGTAATTAGATTTATCAGACAGAAAAAATATCAACCTATATTATAACAAGGCTTTCAGTCAGTGTAATTTTTTTAAAAACACGTTTTAAAAATGGTAAAAATTTACACGATCTGCTTTCAAATTCATCTTAATGTGAAGGCAATGATCTTCTAATTAACTAGTGACATCAAAGTGCATGATAACCCATGTTATATCCATGTCAAAGAATGCTGGTTAATACATGGAGTTAGAATCTTATGCTTGTCCTAAGTTTTATGCTAAAGACTACACCCAGTTGACCTGTGAAATCAGGTGATTGTATTTTAACGTTTTGCATTGATTGCAGTAAAAAAATTACAGTAAAAACAAGAATCTTAATATGCTAATAATAAAATTAAAAGTTCAGTTCATCATATTCTACATTTCAGAAAGTCTTAAACTGTACATAGATAACATACTTTCTTGGTAAGTGTTAATCACCCTTCTGGTAGTGTAAGCCATATAAATATTTCTAATTATTTATAATAAAATTATCCAACAGAACAGTTATTACAGATAGGTTTATTTTATACCTCTACTGTATCTGAACAACATAATGCAATCCAACAATCAAAAAATATTGCTGTTTCTTTCTGTTACTAAAGATATTTTTATCAGTTTGACAAAATGAGTTATGAAAACTAATTTTCAGACTTCGCTTTCCTTTAAAAGTTAATTTAGGAGCATCAGATACCTAAAATTAAAAAGAAATAAATAACTAAAAAAAAAAAAAAGGGGGGGTGGAATAAAATAGAGAAAGGAAACACTTCTCTTTAAATATTTCCAAAAGAGGGCCTTTTACTTGTTGTATTTACTAATGTAATAATTTTGGTGTTCTGTTTTACCTAACAAGAACATGGTATATGTTCTAGTAATATAATGTATTTAGTAGTCAACATACCTGTTATGGGGTGTAAATATTTGCTTTCAAAAATAGGTGACCTGTATTTATGCATGTAGTGCAAGAAAAAAGAAAACAAACAAAAAAAAAGGTTTTTTAAATACATTACAGATTTCCCAGTTAGTATTCCAGAAAATCAGTAGTAAAATATTTCATTCAACAAGTGTTGATGAAAACATCTAAAATGGTAAACAGTAGAGGTGTTTTAATTTTATCTCTGGATTGTACAATTTGTTGTCACAGAGTATTTATTTCTTTATTAATTTGTGTTTGTTTAGTTAAAAATATTCCAGTAATATCTAAATTATTACACAACTCTACACTTCCAGCCACACAGAATGGAAACTGAAAAGAAAAATATGATGTTTCTTACACATTATCTCCTTATGGGAAAGCAATTAAGTACAACTTTCATGGAGCAGGCTAAATAAACTGTCTGGTATTTATCTGAAACAGGTGCTTCCTAATTAATTGTGCACATGTGTGTGCACCAGTGTATGTGAGAGAGAGATATATATGTATCAGTTGTCAAACCTAAGACTACTCTGAGGGTAGTGTTTAGAAGACAGAAAAATCAGTCAGTTAAAACTTAAAGTTATTAAATAAATTAATCAACACTCTCTAATAATGTTTAATTAACACACAAAACATATTACACGGATGCACTTACACTACAGAGCTGAAGCTGCACAGCTGGTGCTGATAGGTACAGTCCTTGAAAGAACTTGGTTGATGAAGCTGAGGATAGCAAGCTTCAGAGCTCTTCGGTGAGAGAAGCTGGAGCTGATGGGAGCTTATCCTCTTTATTTTCTGTTTAGCTTCTTTTGTGCTTGATGGGCTCTGCTGTTTTCAGTGCTTTCCAAAATGGAACCTCAATCTGCTACTGGCACTGCTGCTTTTGATCTTAGTTTTGCCAGTCATCTTTCTTCTGTATTCAGTCAGATGCTCTGACTACTTGCAGAAACTTCTTATTTGTGTGTCTTCTAGAGCAGCATCTATACATCTCTGATACTTTGGAGCTCATGTGCTTGTGTATACATTGTGATAAGAATACCATCACGGTGTAAACAAGTACTTGTAATACTGCTGAAATTCACGTTGTAAACAAGTACCTGTAATACTTCTGAAACACTTGTATACTGCCATTGATCACACTACATTCATATCATTTTGGCATATTCATATTTTAAGATAATGAATACTTACATATTTTTAACTAAATGAATATTAACTATATCCAGATTTCTACAATTATAATTAATAGGTGTCACAGGCCTCTGTTTTGGCAACAAAAGGAGACAAATGAACATGTTTTTACACAATGTTATTCTTTCTTTTCCATGTAAGTAAGCCAAATGACCTTCCTGTTTCACTGTGAGAGGAATTAAACACAGCATATACAGGAAAACTTGCACATTTATTTGAGTTGGCTTTTATCTCTAATCTTGATAAATTTACTATTCAAATGATACAAAACCCTGGCCACTGCTTGGATAACTTCATGAAAAATATCCATGAAACATATCCCCAGGATACAGAAACTTTGTCAAAATAATACCATAGAAGAATGAGGATACAGCCCCAAAGCAGAGAAGTCAGAGGAATTACAGATGAAACAAGCAAACAAACCAACCACACCTGAAAATATTACTAGTTGGTTTAGTACACTGACTGAAATGCTGTGATGCCCCAAATGCCAAGACACTCAGAAGTTTGTGTGTGATCTGGATTCCATAAACCCACATCAAGTGTAATCAAAAACAACTCCTATCAGGCAGGTCTAGATGAATATTCCTGCTCTTCAGGTTAAACCTTAAAAGTCAGATTTGCTTCATCTACGTGATCTCAGTAAATGAGTTAAATTTGCCTAATTTCCAGCATATATTTCTGTAACAATACCGAAGTTAAAGAAAGCCAAGTTTAGGATTAATATTTAGGCTACTGAAAAATCTATGCTATGCTAAAGGGTATTTGTAATCCCTAATTATTTCAGCAAATTTGATTGCTACTATACATGTTATTTTTTGTTTTCTAAACGCTTAACCTGACGACACCTTCAGCTTTTTGGACCTGTGGGCGAGATGTGCGCGAGCTATGCCGAGCTAGTGTTAGGTACAAGGTGCGTCTCACAGCTAATAAAAATATTGTATAATAAAAAATAAAACTATTTTAAAACATCATGTTCTTCACTTGAAAACCAACCAAAAACAAAAAACTTCATCCTCCCACTTCCACCCTCCCCCCCAAAAAAAAAATTTTTAAACCTTCAAAATTAATTAAAATAATGAAACAAATAACAAAAGAATACATCAAAAATAAGGAATAGGCTAAGAGATCATTGGTAATTTATGTGAGAAAGATAAATTTTCAAGTCCCCAATCTGATAGATGACAGTTTGGCATTTCATTTACTCTCTCCTTCGGAGCTTCTTTATGTAAATAAGGAAATACAAATGAGATTAGCCAAGTTCTTTATACCCTACATGAAGAAAATGTTATTTAACTCTGGGATCAGTCTTACATTGGCTAAATAAATATTTAGTTGTACATATATGTAAATTGCCAGCAGGATGAAATACTTAGAAAAGAGATTCCTGCTGAATTAAGGCATTAATCTGGAATGGAGAACACAACTTGTGAGGTAAGTACCCTTTGGTCATCAAATGAGTTGGCATCCAGGACTCTCCTGTGTAATTTGTTTCTTATGCTCTTCAGTTTCAACTAAAACTTTGCCACAAATATCTGAAATAATCTGTTAAAGAAAATCCAGTCTAATCAAGTTACTAAGGCCTCTTAATGTCTTTTTTTCTGACAGAAAAAAAAAAAATCTTTGTTTGCAACTTTCTGATGACCTGTATACAAGAATAAACACAATATGTTATAGAATAAAACCACTGATTTAAACCTAGCCCTGTCTCCAAAGCTACTCCTATATTTGCTGTCTCACAGGTAAAAACCTGTAAAATCAGATATGCATGTCCCTAAGTTAGGCAAGCATAGCATATATTCAGCAGTATTTATTTTGCTTCCAAATGAGCACAATAGAAAAGGTGGAAAATATCAAGATGTGGTATAACAAAGACCTCCCAGGATTGTAGGTGTGTTTGGAAAATATGCCAGCTATTTTGACATATAGGACCTTTCATTATGCAATGTAGGTCATTTCTGTGTCAGTCTCAGGATCAGAAAAACAAACAAACAAACAAACAAAAAACAACAAACAAAAAAACTAAAACAAACAAAACAAAAACAAAACCCCACCATAATTTCTTACCCAGTTTTAAATAGAAGTCAATGTCCCATAAAGCCATTGATCCAGTAAATGAGCTTTCTACTGATGGGGAACAGCAAGCCTATGCTGTTCTGCAAAGAAAGGGGAGTCAGAAACTAGAAATCACAGCAGGATGTCAGGGCAGCAACTCTACCACCAAGGGATACCGTAATAGAGTACACATGCAAGAAGAGCAGAGGATTGGTGGCAGTGACCAGTGCCACCCAACAGCCCTGTGACTGCCAGCCACATTGTTAGTGACAATGCAGGTCTGAGATCAGACCAGAAAGCCAAGTCAGCAAGGCCAGGTCAGGGACAAGGTGCAGAGCTGGGGCACTGCTGCAACAAAACTCACACAAGGACCTAGGGGCAAAGGTATGAGCTTAAATACAGCATCCAAAGAGGACAGAGATCCCAGAAGAGACTCCCACAGCTCATTCTCACAGCTTATGTGTTTTCACAGGGCTTGATCCCAGGTTACACAGCTGAGTAAAATCAGAGCTGATTTTGAACACAGCCAAAACCCTCAGAGTGGGGAGAAGGGGCTGCAGAGCCTGTTATTTCTTTCAGTGTTTTGATATGGGATGGGGTGGTGTGGTTTTTTTTGGTTTCTTCTTCTCTAGTCAACAGGAGTTTAAATGCTGTGAGAGTTTAAATCCTCAGCATTTGGAGAACACAGGACATTTCACAGAAGCAGAGTATTGTTTCAAGATTTCCATCAGTTTTTCCTTTGATTTGGCTAAAGTCAGTACTGTACAGCCATTTCAGTTTTGCAGTTACTCAGATTGGAGGGCATAAAAATATACAACAAAGTAAATCTAGCAACTAGTCTTACACACAATAAAAAATCAAAAAGGTGGGGGTTTTTTTTAATATACTTTTGAAGGATCCCACTAACTTGCTTTGCAGATATGAAGAGTTGGGAAATACAAGTGTATGTAAGAGTTCCATTTATCTAATCGATTTACCATTTTTAGTCTGAAGAAATTACTCTTCCAAATGTTTCGGTAGCACTTTCAAGATACGGTAATGCACTTAAACTGTTTCAAATAAATTTGATCATAACTGCTTGTTTACAGTTCTACCAAATTGTGAACCCTTTATCCCAAAGCGTATAAACAAAATTAATGACAAAATTAATACAAATTCACTGTCTTTTTTACATTGAAGAATCTTCTACTTTCCATACCAGTAGATATTAGAGTGTGATATCGGAAACTTCTTTATTTCCGTATTCCTTTAGCACTTTAAATAAGAATCTTCCTTAAGCTGCAGTTTAGGAAGGGACGATTTTTAAGCTTTGGCAGCTGGAAAACAGACACAAAATTTCTACAGCACATGGACAAATGTTTCCCCAAATGTCTACTGGTTTATGTGGACTATGAATAATCTAAGCTGTCAGACTTCTTTTTATATAGGAGGGCTTTTCTCTTTCTGCTAGGTCGGTTTGGACATTGATGTTTTCTTTCCTCCTTATCACAATACAGAGGTCTTGTCACCCAAGTATAAATGTTGTTGATCATACCACATAACTTTCTACCGTAAGGTTATTGAGTTCGACCACTAGCATCATTTATCTCAAATCTGCATATTGTTAACTTTATTTGCAGTATGTATGTGACCATTCGGACATGAGGTGATGCTCTAGTGTTTCCTTCCCTCCACCATAACCTGCAGGCAAGTTTATTGAAGCCTTTTAGAAACATAAGGGATTAAATATAGCCAAAAGATTTCAAAATACTATTTTTTTAAAAAAAAAAAGTAAGTCTGCAACACTTTCAGAGCATTGCTTCAATTATTGTGAAACTGTGATTTCAGGTTGTGGTTAATGATGTGGAAAGAGTATGTGATGAGGTCTAATGTCAGTCCACTACCAGGTGCTATGAATTATGGAAGAGTTACCTACTGTGAACCATTTATTGCTAAATAATAACCAGCCTTCTTCAACTATATTCTTAACAGTCTCATTTTTACTTATGACACCTAACAGGATAAGGAATAAAGGCATTCAAATCAATACATTTGAATTAACACTAACCAAAGTAAATTGAAAAAAATACAGTTTTATTTTCCATGTTAAAAAAAGACGTAGTAAATGTAGGTCAAAGTATAATGAAAGAGGCTTGGAGAGCTACATTTGCTCTGTTTCTTCCAGGACTAGCTCCACTTCAGGGGTATGAAAACTATTCTGACAGAAACTCAAGTTCATGTTACATTTCTATAGAGTAGATCCAGAATCATACTGTTTTGTTCTTAAATGAAAGGCAACAAAACCATATCTGATTGTCTGCTCCTGTAACCACATCTGTAAAAGCAGATTGGGACCATTTTTGCTTTTGCAAATTAAATGCAAACAAGCTAGCTGTAGAAGGAATGACACGCTAGAGAATCACATCTATCGTCCACAGAAGGGATCTTCAGTAACTGCCCAACATTAGAGAATTTCATCAAGGAAGAAAGAAGTGGTTTACAAACTCCTAGGGGCTTTTTCTTCCATTGAAAACAACCTAAACCATATCATTTATGATAAAATTTCTTATATAGAGAACTAATCTTCAGTCTTTGGCAAGTTGCTGAACATTTAGTAGATCATTAGAAGTAGTCATCATAATTTGGCTATTTAAGTTGAATTTCTCCCTGCTAAGTTAAATCCCCACTATTAACATGATCAATTTAGAGTAACTCCTTTGAATTTGAAAATGGTATAGCCTTATGCTTGTTTTATGTTCAGTGATGCAGCTACAAGCTTGAAGGCTGTATAAGAATTTCAGATACTGAAATTGTGAGCTTCTTGTGTTCCCAGTTTCTGGGAACACAAGATGCTTTACCAGAGCTACTCTGACACCTTTTCCAGTACAATCCAAAGAAGTCACAATCACAGCTAAACTGCCTCTGACTTATTTCTTTTTTTTAATCTTGACTGGTTTCCTAGTCTTCCCTAATCTACTTGTTTTACTGTGAAAGACTCACCATACTTGCAAGTTTGGGATTGATGATGTGGGTGGGATCATGATTGAAACTTATAGTAGTTGCCACCAAAGCAAATGACACTTGGCAGCCTCCTGTGTTGTCTTCAGCCCTTGGCCCAGGACTCATTTTCGTCCCCTTAAGGCTGCCAGTCCCTGCCCCAGTGACACCGCAACAGGGACACAGGACCAATTTGGGATGGTCTTGGCTCATCTCCAGCCCCAGGGAGAAGCACAAAGCCCCCAGCTGACCCCCAACCTGGGCTGTGCCCTGGCTGGGGGCAGGCAGAGCACGGACTCCCAGCCAGGGGCTGCCACACTGCCTTTGGATTTTGGCAGTGGGACTGGCCCTGGCTGTGAAACCTTGCCCTGACACCACATAGAGGTAAATAACTGCTTGTAATATATACCTTTCTTCATGTACAATATTTTGTCACTGCTTCTGACATAGAATTAAACAAATCCAGAATATCACTGGGGTTTCTTGGGCTGGGCTGTGCCTAACACTGATGTCAGGCACAATTCCCCAAGCAAGTCTTTCAAGGGATGTAAGTCTGGAACTGATGAATGCCAAAACAGTTGGTCGGTTGTATTTTATTTTATCACTTCTTAGACGTGACATCACTCATGGGTATAGCCGTCTTGCATCCTGAATTAGATCAGAATTTGAATTAGTCAGATTATTGACAGTCAGCATTCATAGGATTCAATTGAGCTGGTTTTCTTGACTTTCCTATTTTCAGAGTGAGTCATCTGTTTTAAATACCTGCTTTAGGATTACTGGCTCAGCTACGCATGCACACACATACACATGAAGACAGAAGCAATAAATCCCACTAGTCGTGTCACAGCACAGATAGTATCCTGTTCTCAGTAATTACCCCAGACTTTTCTGATCAAAGATAATGTCAGGACGAAGTCTTACCTTTCTGGGTTAGACTTCTTATGATCATAGGCAGAAGGCATGGTTCTGCAGCATGATTTTGATGTGAATGCTCTACAAATACACAGAAAAAAAACAATTTTAAGATTGAGAATTTTCTTAGGGAAATTGCCAAGATGACATATTTTTCCCTCTATACACTCTCACTGCTTGTCTAGGTAGTTCAAACCTGACTCTGTCCCAGTTCTGGACAACACATCATATGAATCCCTGAACCTGAGTATAAACCTAACTTGGGACAGAATAGAGGAAGTATGCAGTCTGAATTTGATATTATGAGTTGAGCTGGATGTCCTGGTACCTAGGGGTAAAATCACATGAACATTTTTTCTTAAAGATAAGGGTTTTCAAACTGAGACTGCATTCTTACCTAGGCACTCCTCTGATGTGAAGTCTGCTTTAATTATTTGCAACAGAAGTCCTAATCAGTTTAATAAAAATAAATAAATAAAGTCTTGCTGAAAAGGACGCAATATCAGCACAGGTGTTCTGGCCTTACTGCAAAGGTTCACTTTAATCCCATCTTAATAAAAACTGATACAACTTCCTTATTTATTGAACTGTAAGGAAATGTAACTGGGAAAGACATTGAAATTCATGAACTGAAACTCTTAAAGCTGATTAGTCATTCCACACCAACTTCTATTAATTTCAAAGGAAAATGTTTCCAAATTGGTTAGACTATTTTGAAATTGTTAGTCAACACGCCTAGAACCCTGTAGTGTTGTTATGACAGCCACTTTAAAGCCAAGGAAAGATTTATTTGCTATATGCTTGAAAAGGTCAGAGAGAAAAGTACTTACACAAGGACAATGCACACAGTTTTATACAAACACAACAAGGTAAGTTCAAATATTTGCCCAAATAGAAATAACTCCTGCCTGTCATTTTCAAAATGACCTTCTGATTAGAAGAGCGTACCAATGTATTTGTGATGAATTTGAAGAGGCAGTAATTCAGTTTTTCACATAGACCAGTGAGACTGCCCATGTTTCACTCAAATTGGTTTGTTAAATATTTTACAGATCAGTTTTCTGCTTCTATTGAATTGGAGTGTAATCATCACACAATATTTTCTTCACTGTCGAGGAACGTGTCAAGAAGATATATATTTGATTATTTATCTCTAGAGTAGATAATTTATTCATCAGCATCACTTGGTTACTGTACCTGTCTTCAAGAGCAATTTTAGTTGATATAATCTGACGGAACTGTTATGATGAATCAACAAACTTGGAAATCTGAACAGAATAATCTTTAACATTGGCTAGTAGAATGTATCCATTGTTTCTTGTCTTTCATAGCACAAAACAAAAAACAACCTTATACAAAAAACCTCAACCTATCACTGATTTAATTGCTGATAATAATATGCAAAAGCTGTTTATTAGATATTTTCAGCATATTATGATATTGAATCTGGCTGTAATGGAATTGCCTTTCTGCATAGCTTTGGATTTGTGACTAAACCAGCGGTGATAACACACCAAGATTTTGGCTATTGCTGAACAGTACGTGATGACAACAAGGCTTTCTCTTTTTCTCACTCTGAGCAACCTGTCCCTTCAACAAGCAGACTGGGGGTGGGCAAGAATTTGGGAGGGGATACAGCTGAGATAGCTAATATAAACTGACCAAAGAGATGTTCCATAGCGTATAATGTCCTGTTCAGCAATAAAAACTGCAGGGGAGGGTGTATTCCAGGGTAGCTGTTGCTCAGAGATTGGTCTGAGCATTGGTCTGCCATCAGAGATGGTAACTATCTTTGCATCTTTTTCTTTCCCCCACCCTCCCTATTTTTTCACTTATTGAACTATCCTTATCTTGGGTCATGAGTTTTCTTGCTTTTGCTTTTCCCATTGTCTTCCCCAGTCATGAAGAAGGTGGGGGTGTGAGTGAGTGAGCTGCTGTGTGGGTGCTTTGTTGCTGGCCAGGGTTGACTCACCACAATTACATATATATATATATATATGCATACAGGTATTAAATATCTATGCCAATACTGTAAGTCATATTTTGATTATTCTATACTTTGGTCCCGAAACACATACAGATGTGTCTTAATAAACTATTTCAGCTAGGTATATCTGCAAGGCCTGTTGAGCTGGTGTTTTTGAGATATGCCTGCTCATTGATTAACAGGACACAACAGAATGATCTAACTACCATTGCATCTATCCAACTCCGCTTTTAGGAGTATACAGCTGTTCATGTATCAGGTGAGTCTAGGTCAATTGGCACCCCAGCTGAGCAAACTCACAACCCTAGACCACCCAAAACCACACTATTATACATACATCTTTGATATTAAGGTAGTACTACAGTCCATAAATTGTTCAAGGCAATATCTAGGTGACTTTGGCTTCTAGTCTGTTCTGAACCACAATCTACAAAGCTGACCACTACAACTCTTCACAAATTGTATGTTAGACCCTGAGCATCATTAGAAAGTCTTAGAAATTATAGAAGTGGGCTTTTAAAAACAACATTGTGTGCATTTACATTTTTGTTCTGAATAGTCATGTCAATGGTTTCATCCTCTGCTTTCATTGGACATATAAATCTAATTTACAAAGTAAAAACTAAAATAATTACCAAAAAAAAAGAAGTGAAATTTTAAACAGTAAATGGAACAAAACCAAACTTCAAAAAAAGTTACAAGATTGATGCCACTCTGCTTATACATGACTTAGTCCAAAAAACATTCAAATTAAGTTACCACATAAAGTAGTATTTAACAAAGAGTAGAAAAACTGAAAAAAGTAACTTGGAAATTAGATAGAGCTTTTTAGGGCATTTTTTTAAGGAAATTAAAATAATTCTTTTCAAGATTTAAGAAGATTTAGAAACCATTTGACTGTTAAGGATGTCAGTTAGGTTTTTAAATCTCTCTGAATAAAGTAATACATGGTTTCTAAACAGTTTTACATATTCTAAGCATAATTCTCCTGTGTCTGTCCCTCTATGGTTGTAACAATTTTGAAAAACTAGTTAAGAATGGCAATATAGAACAATCGCTCATGTACTGTTTAATTTTTTTTCCAATTCTGCCAGTACACTAATTTGCAAGGCAAGAGATATCTGTATACAAATTTTCACACAACCATTTTCAGTGTCTATAGCTCTCCAATTATTATGAAGAATTTGCTTATTTTGAAGTGGTTTTCATCAATATGAAAACCCACTTTGTAATTATGATCAGTTATCTATGAAGAACACACATTTTTGTTCAGAAAATGTGGCTGCAGAAGTATCAGACATATTCTTTAATAGAATTTGAACATATTTCTCTACTAAAAAAAATCAAAATTAGTCTTCTAGTTACACTTCTGATAATGATTTACCTTCAATCATATAGGTGATTATATAAAACTAATATTTTATTCTGTGTGTGGTTTTAATTTTAAAAATCTTGATCTTTAAATATGTTCAC
This sequence comes from Pampusana beccarii, assembly GCA_013399365.1. Lineage (NCBI taxonomy): Eukaryota > Metazoa > Chordata > Aves > Columbiformes > Columbidae > Pampusana > Pampusana beccarii. The sequence goes on from VWYH01001908.1 coordinate 88,943, forward strand.
ATAATCTTTTATAGACCTACTTGCTGTTCCTGCAATGTAAATTTGTGACCTCTCTCTGCCCGTTATCCAGCCGAGCTGGAGAAGAGGCATCTCCAAAATGGAAGCCAGCATTAATTGTCATATTGGGGTATGCTGCCCTTACTGTCTCATATAACCCTCCAGCTTCCATCCAGCTACTGTGAAACTATGTAATAGTTGCCTGAATTTTATTCACAGCTACTATTTCAGCTCACCATTACTACATGAAAGGAGCACAGTAGGCAAATGTTTCTCTTGCAAACAAACTGCCATTCCAAAGACTAGTATATGTTTGCTAACTGGAAGCTAGAATGCCAACATTTGCAAAATGCCTGTGTGGACATATCATGGTAGATGATAACCTAAGCCTGTAACTGTATTTCTTTTACAGGCCGAGAGTCACAGGTGGAATCATGTTTCTAACAACAAAGGTAATTTTTGCATTTTTGTTATTTTGTCATGGAAATCATGATTTCTCCAGTCTTTCTCAAATACATACACATGCTTTAAGGCGTGAATTGCCTTTCCTCTGACGAAGGGCGGGAGGTGGGGGCGGGGACAGGGAGAGGAAGAGAAAAGAAGCTTCTTCAAAGGCTGTAGTTCTACAGTGCCTTACATTGTTTTGAAATTGAAACAGCACAGGTGAAGACAGCATCTGGCTGAAAAATATCAGCTTCTCCAACTGAGCTCTGGTCCCCCTTTTTTTCAGACAAGTGTAAAAGAGCTGAGGGAGTTCTCTCCTTTCCCTGAACAGAGCACTGGGGAAAGTGACCATAAGGAAGAACCATTTCCTGGTTTCCAGTAGGGGGTGTCCTCACTATGACTCTTATTGCAGCTTACTCAAGCACCCGACTTTTTGCTGAATAATTAATTTTCTCTATTAGGAAAATTTCAACCTTTATCTGTTGTGGGGAAGGTAAATACAACCCTCCCCTTCAGCTATTGATAGTATCTGACCTACCCCAATATCCTCATTTAAGGGGGACATGATACTTGAACAAGAGAGTTGTTTGCAGGCAGTTGAGAGTCTCTGCTATGTGGTGTTCATGGTTTATTACAGCAGTTGCTAGCTTGTCCACCATTTCAAAGAATACCTCTCTCTCCAAACACTTATTAGGCACCCTGATGAGAATTATTTTGCTTTTCCCTGTCAGTTCACATGGATTCCATCCATCTTTTGTGAAGGTCTCATTTTATTTTTCAGAAGTGAACAGAAATTAATTCAGTTTTAACCCTCTGTTGAGAACAGATGTATGTATGTATGTCTCATTAGGTTTAAAAACCACAATCAGAATTGACCCATCCATTTGTATCTCAGAAAACTTTGAAATAGGATCTTGGCAGTTGAAAGTATATTACCTATCTGCTACCTTCCTGTGGAAGGAAGGAACAGCAGTACTTGTAGAAATTGGCACATGTCAGGCACTGTCAGTACAGACTGTAAAAACCTTAACAGACTTTTCTCTTATAAAAGGAGAGAAAATACTATCAGCCAGCTGTCCCAAACAGAAGAATAGTTTTGGTGTGCTCAAGAAAATACATAATTATATTATGACAACAATGTTTTGATCATTAACAAGAGCAAATGTGTCCAGATGTGTCTGGAACAGATTGTAAGTGCCAAAAAAAGCAAGAGCAAATAAGAAAATGAAAGTTGAATGGGCTAATGAGGTTTTATCTATCCAACCCTATAACCCACAAAAATTAAGTGTTGGGGGTACTCAAAGTACCTGAAAGACTTTGTGGGCAGGGTGAAAACACCATGATGCTGTACCAGGAGCCAAGACCATCTTTGCAACCTCTAGAGAACCCAGGGAGCAGAAGATAGCCCAAGGGACCCCATGACCCTGCCCAGGACTACACACAGCACAGACCCATCCTGCTTTTCTCTGGGACCATGGCATCTCTCCCAGGAAACAGATAAGTTGTGTCATTTTAAAAATTGCACAAATCTATGCTTAGAGTGTTTTGAGATACAAATGCCTTTAGCCTTCAAACTGTCATTAGGTCTTAATCTGTGACAATGTGACTAGCTATTGCTCTCATGAAGCAGTATGTTTTCAAATAAAACATCTGCTTTTCAGCTAGCAATGTGAAAGTTTGCATAATTAAACCACTTAATAATTTAATGGAATCACTTCATATGATGCTAAAAAGCCTGGTAAGCTGTCCCACTAAATACTTCACTAATGAAAATCTGTAAGTCTTTACTTTTAAAGAAGTATTCACATTTTCACACAAATAAAGGCCTGGGTTACAATGGAGGGAATAAATAATGTTCAAGATTGTAGGGAATAAACAGATCCTTAATTTGAGTTAGTGAAGCGTCTTTTTAATTCAGTTGAGTATATTTTTAAATTTTCATTAGTGGATATATTTTCCTCAGGGACATGGTGTGACCTATCATTGATGACACAACAGAGTGGCTGTGGATGGCATCTAGTCATCTGAAATATGTTTGAACCAAATATAGAGAAGGTTGAAATCAGCGTAGCTCTTGAAGTCAGCTGACTGATGGGATTGTGCATTCACATGGGATCTTCCTTCTGTTACCTGACAGGTGCATTTTCATTGATAGCTATAGGATGTTTCAGATGAGTACACGTTTCACTCAAGCATATCATTACTGTGGATGAAAGTGCTAGTTAATAAAACTGCGTTGTCACTAAGGGCATCTTTCAAACAGACTACCCATATTGGATAATGAATAATAATAAAAATAAAAGAAATAATAATAACAAAACCACAAATCAAAACAAAACCAGGACACTATTGTACATCAGGATTTTGTGTTTCCAAAGGCTGTATGTGAGAGGAACTTGAGCTTTCTTAGTTCTGATATCTGGTTTCTTATGTGAATGTCATTTTCTCTCTTCTACATTTGTATTTAGAAAGAATAAATATATAAAATATTTTTTTTTTCATTTGCAAGTTTCTTCTCAGTCATTTCAAGACACTTACAGCTATTTCTTTGGTTTTAGTTAACCAACTAAATATAACTAATTATAAAGTTTTTGTTCTCCCTTTAATATATTAGGTGAATTCAACAGGGAATTCTCTTTAACTATTTTTAGGATGAGAGCAAGGGAAAAGGGTCTTGTTTTCTACATGCATACTTGAAGCAAAATGAAATAGAATGTGGCATAAGTTCGGGCTAGACTAGAAAAAAGAATAGCTGATTTGTTATTCTAGTTCTTTTCTAGTTTCTTCTCTTTGAGAAGAAACTTCTTCTCAGTGAGGGTAACAGAGCACTGGAACAGGCTGCCCAGGGAGGTTGTAGAGTCTCCTTCTATGGAGACATTCAAAACTTGCCTGGATGCCTTCCTGTGTAGCCTTATCTAGGTGTTCCTGCTCCAGCAGGGGGATTGGACTAGATGATCTTTTGAAGGTCCTTCCAATCCCTAACATTCTGTGATTCTGTGATTCTGTGATTCTTCATTATTTAGTTACGTATGCATGAACAAATCCCTAAAGATTTGAAATCCTCATTCAAGTCAGCCTCACTTCTGTTCCTGGCAAAATCATGGAGAAGATTGTTCTGGGAGTTATCAAAAACCATCTGAATGACAACACAGCCATTGGTCTCAGCCAGCACGGGTTCATGAGGGGAAAGTCCTGCTTAACAAACTTAATTTCATTCTATGACAAGGTTACCCACTCAATTGACAAAGGGAAGCCTGTCAATGTGATCTATTTGGATTTCAGTACAGCTTTTGATACTGTCTCTCACAGTATCCTCCCAGACAAGATGTCCAGCATACAGCTGGATAAACACACAATACAGTGGGTGAGCAATTGGCTGGTGGGATGGGCTCAAAGGGTTCCAGTAAATGTAGTTATGTCAGTCTGGCAGGCAGTGACTGGCGGGGTTCTGCAGGGATCCATCTTAATGCCAGTACTCTTCAATGTCTTTATAAATGACTTAAACTCAGGACTTGAGGGAATACTTAATAAGTTTGCTGATGACACAAAATTGGGAGGAGCTGTCAACACTCTCGAGGGCAGAGGGGCCCTGCAGAGGAATCTGGACAAATCGGAGAGCTGGGTGCCATTCTGGGTGCCACAGTGTAAAAAAGATATTAAGCTACTGGAGAGTGTCCAGAAGAGGGGTATGAAATTGAAGGGTTTGGAGAGGAAGCCGTATGAGGAGCATGGTGTGAATTTTAAGGTTGTCATATACAGGGAAAGGAGGTGGACTCGATGATCCTTGTGGGTCCCTTCCAACTCAGGACATTCTGTGATTCTATGATTCTAAATCCTCTAAATAAAATTTTGTCCACAACCAAAAGTTTCATGAAACCTCAAAAAAGAGATCTTAGAATTACAGGTGAAAAAAAGAATGGGTTCATAAATATTTAAGAGCAGCAGAAGTCAATAAATGTGTTCTGAAGGAGAATGTGGGATTTTGGTATGTTTTATATTCTGCAATAAACAAATACAGTTACGTTTTATTTTGCTTCATGTTAAGTGGAGGAGATATTTAGTCAAGTAGAAGCAGTCTTAATAACCCAAGCTACGCAATGGAAAAATTAAATTTGGGTTGGACAGTAACACCTTTGTAGTAATATACAGTAATACTTCTTGTGTTTCTCTTAAGCTGATTTTTTAATAAGATATATATGTTTTTGGAACACATTACAATTACAAAAGTGAAGACAACTCCTAGAGTTGATATGAAAGGTCAAGTAGAAAGGAAAAGTGATGAAATTAATATGATATACATTTATCTACCAGTGAATAAGATATGTCTGAAGCAATGAGTTTAAGAATGCGCCTTTTAAAGCAAGTATAGTTTAAAATACTTTTTAGTTATGGACTAGATTCTATAATGGCACATTCATCACACAACTGAACTGATTATTCACACACAATTAGATTTACTTAGGATAGGGCCTCATATGGACACTTTAATCATTTGCTTCATGAATTGAAAAGGAGTATGCATTTGATTTACTGTCATCTGGGCAGGTGATAAAGATCAGCTAGTTGATAAATGTTTCAAATGAATTTGCTGATCAAAGCTATCCTTTCATTTGTTTTGCACAATAATTAAAGAGTAATTAAATAAGACATGACTCTAATGAAAGACTCTTACCTGCAGTTCCCTTCATCCAACTGGAAAATACGAAACAAACCAAAATGAAAATTCTTCAAAGAACGAGGGCTTGAATAAACAGAAAAGGGAATGTTTCTATCATTTTGCAACTACTGATGCAAGCAATGTACAACATTTTCACTCTGCTTATTTAGAACAATAATTACTTTTGTACCTGACATTGGTAACATACAAAAATGAGCATGCAATCAATATAAAACTTGTGAAGCTTTTTTTTTTTTTAAATAAGTGGAAATGAATTATGTGCTTGACAGAGGTACCACAGACTTTAGACTGAACAACTGAATCTAATGGTGCAGAACGAGAGCTTTCCTGATTAGTGACTAGAAAGTAGTTTCTTATTAAAGGCAGTCTTTTGAAATCCTATGTTTTTTCTGGTTCAAGTGCTTCATAGCAGCCAAGAAGGCATGTTTGTTTGTCATGATCAATGCCCTAAATTACTCCTCAAAGAAAATTACACTGTTGTAATAACTATGTTCAGTCAATTGTATGACTCTGTACTTAAGAACTTTCAGTTAATGTGAGATCTTTTTGTGCAAGTGTTTATGTATGTTGAAGTCTGGTGGTTGCAGCACCTCTAATATGCCCAGGTGTTTTTTTTGTATTGCTGTGCCAGAAGGTATCTGCTATACTCCATGGTAGCTTCACTATCACAATACATGGTATCGAAGTTCAATTTCTTCATTCATGATTTAAAATCTCATGTCTAAAGTAAAAAAATAAGAAAACCAAAAGTACAGGAAACAAAAATTTTGAAAGGCCACATCAGTTCTTCAGGATGATTTGGTGGAAAAAGGATTGTCACACCAAGAATATTACTAGTTTAAAAATAATTATTTCAGAGGCTTTTCAGGAAGATGCATGAAAAAAATCAACCTGAAATTCAGTAATGTGGATCATAAAAGATACATATGAGCTAAAAACGAGAAAACAGAATATTTATCTACAATGTATTTTAGATACCTATTTTCAGTTGTGGTGAATTGCCTCTATAGGTGATGGCCAGTGTGAGCGAAAACATAATTTATTTGAAACCTAACTTTTAGATGGTAAAAACTATGTCAAATAACTTCAGTCCTAGTGTTTTTGCTGAAAACAGGGAGTGACGAAAAAGAGGGAATTTTTTTTATGGCATTAGTATACATAGAAGAAAAACTTTTATGTAGCACTGAAATATATTCTCATAAGAAGATGGAAGGAACTATGTTAACTTCCCTTCCTATTTTATGCTGCATTTAATTTTAAAAATCATCTTATGGTTGACAAGGTACCTAGCTACAACTTAACTGTCGGTAACTATAGAAATTTTTCATTAATTTGAGCAGTAAGAAAGCTACGGAATTAAATAGTTACACAGGTTACTAGCAATACAACAGTTTTAATCTATTTTAATAATTAGAACACTAATCTCATGATAATTCTTTTTTTCATGAATTATGATAATCATGACCATCCACAGTAGTTTTTTAACTACATCTGAATTAAAAGTACTCATACGCTTTCCCAGGATACCTCTCCAGTTTTACATGCCTTGGGCCATTTTATGTTTCCACAAGTCAACAGAGAATTAACAAAATGAAGGAGGACCATCTTCTAAACATAAGCAGGACAAATGGACGGAGTCCAGAGCAAAGATGCTAAGGTGTAGAGTATGCTGGTCGGTCAAACTATCAAGTTGTAAAATCATACCGCCCAGAACAGCCATACTGGCATGTATCGGTGGCTGGACCAGAGCTGCACTTTATGCTACAGATACACAGTGTGGAGCAATGCAAGTTGATGGTAGTTTTTCTTAACCTTCTGTATCCTGAAAATGTTAATCATGCTGTGGTTGTATGCCATGCTGCTATATTTGTCTGTATAAAGGCAGCCACATTTGAACTTTTATGTGATGTTTTTGGCTGAAATGTGACATTCAATAGAAAGACGAGGAAGAAAGAAAATGTAAAAAGCTATTAGGAAAAGAATTGGTAACCATTGTTAAAATGTTTTCTCTCTTAAACATGAATAATAATTTTAGTTGCACACAATAAGTTTTGGCTAACATTAAACATTAGGTCATATCTTTCGTAGTCATAAATCAGAATACTTCAGGAAATACAAGAGGAATAAGGTAATGATAAATTTCACAAGATGAGAATCCACCTCAAAACAAAATCAGGACTGGAACTTGATGTGTTTTCAACTCCAGATCCATGCTCAGCTTGTTCTTCCAGACTAGCAATTTCTGACAGCTTGAAAACTATGCCTTCTAGCATATTATTAAAAAACACTGATCTTGAAACTAAACTTGAAAAGAAAATATACGGAGTGAGGCAACTGCCCCGCCTGCCCACCAGGAAAGATTGTAATGATAAATTTAGTTTCTGGAAAATGGCTCTCATATTCTGTCAATTGATTTGGTATTGTTCCAAAATTAGGATACTCTTTGTACCAAAGTTAATGTTTCAAGTATTTACCTTTCATGTTTCTGATGTCTCTGAGAAGCTGACTGACTCATCAGATGACAGAAATCTTTTCACATGCTTTCCAACTCTTTGGATATAAACTATCACTTTCACTTTTGTGTTGGGTAGTCGGGTTTGAGGATATTTTTTCCACTTCCATATGCCTGATTTTCTCTTTGACATGTCTGCTTAAAACTTCGGAAGTGAAATATACCACAGACAACAGTGGGTACAGCTTCAAAATTGCAATGCTGCCTTCAAATAATTTCAAAACTCATAATTTATGGGAATTAAGAACTTATTCTGATTTTAATATTTATAAAGATATAAAATCTCAATACTAGAAATAAAAGTAACATTTAGTCAGAGAAATTCAAAGTTAGCATGCCATGAAACAAAAAACACAGATTTGAAATAAGAGTTCTTTTGTAAATTTTGTTCTGAAAGATCTGTTAGAAGCTTTGAAAATATATTTCAATTTTTAATCAAAGCTGGCATGTGAGAAAAGAAGGATGCAACTCCTCATAAATTCTGTCACTTTTACTGACACCTCAAGAGATTATGGCTGTTTACCTGCCTTCAACAACTGTCACATCTGTGTGTCATAGTAAAATGATAAAGCAAAGACATCACAAGTCTCTCAAAGAGCTTTGTATTTGTGCAATGTGAAGTGTTTATATTTTCCATGAAGGTCATTGTGCTTGTACTTCACCCATTTTTTTAATAGATTTGACCAACCAGTTCTAGTTATACTTAAAAGCCTGGTGCCTCTCCTAAAACTAAACAATAACACCTGTGTTGCTTTCCATGACAGTAAGACCGACTTACTCTCTTGGTTATGTTTTGGTCTGATGTGGACTTCCTAAAAGTTACATTAGCCAGCTATGAGGAAACAAGGCATTGCAGTCACAGTGCCCAGATGGAATTCATTCACAGAATCTAATTTATTCATCTTTAACTAATCAAGATTTTTTTCTCCTCCTAAGTCATTCTTTCTACAAGTTTTATGTTTACAATATTTCTCTGAGTTAGAAATTTCTGAAGTCACATCTTGTTTATCAAAATTTAGCTTATTAGAACATCTTACATAGTATTCAAGTAGTCGCTTATAGAATGTCTTAACAGAAAGATGACATTTTAAGTCTTCTTCTTAACAGGATTATACTACCGATGAAAAGAAGTTAACAGAGGAAAAAAATGAAGTTTAAAATTATATTTAGGAAGTCAGATAATTTGAATTTGTCACAATATGACATTTAATTATTTGTGCATGTGAACCCGTTACACGAACCAATTACTGTTTCATGATCCTTTCTGGCCTCTTTCAGACTTTCTCCAGCAGAATAAAAAGAAAATACAAAATGCTGACATGCTTTAACCTAAAGAGATGTCCAGAGGCCACTGGTTATCCTAACAGGAAAGAAACAAAGACATTTAGTAAGTGAAGACAGAATGTGGATGGAAAGACCAAAAATCCTTAGGTAATAATGTCACTGTCATAATATTGTGGTTACTTTGTGATTCAATGTCAAAAATTGACATACTGTATTTCATATTTATACAGCACATTGAAGGAAGATGAATAGATCCACACAGCATTTCAGTGATTGTATTGATACAGTAGAACCTGTAAAGATGATTTTTGCTGTTCCTAGTGAAGTCTTGGACTCTGGTCTGACTTGAGAGCGCAGGTATCAGGGCTGACCTGGGCCCACCTTGGCCAGAGCTGGGCTGGGCTGGTTTCAGGACCTGCCCGAGGCCAAGTACCTGTTGCTTTCCCTGCCTGAGCTTGAGGTCTGCCAGTACCTCCATGGGAGGGGTCCGTTAAACCCAGGGAGTTGCTGCCCAAGAAATGAGATGCCTTGGTGAAGGAGAAGAGGCTGAGGAGCCTGTGGGATCACACTCACCGCTCAGCTGGGGAGCAGCCAGAAGGCAGCAGTCCAGGATGAGACATTAAAATAAACCCAAACTGATTCTACAACAGAAGGTTTCCAAATTGCACTGTTGCTGGAAAAGAACACAGGATGGTGATTCATCATAAAATCCTCCGGTGTTCTTCTGGGGTAGGCTGGCTCCATCCCTTCAAAACCCAAGGGACACTGGAAAGGCTAGCAGAATACTAAGTGGACAGGAACACACAGGAAGAAGTTTTTCTGAGATAATAATTTCAACTGTACTAGGCTTTTCTGTATCAAATAACTTGAACTGTTACACTGTTAAAATATTAATTGGGTTAACACAAAGTTTTAGCTCCATCTATATGCGTGTTTCCTTTCCCCCAGAACAAGTTCTTGAGTGTAGCATTGCTGGTGGTAGTTTCTGAATGTCTTGCAGAACCTCACTCCTCACAGAGGGAAAGAATTCTTACAACGCAATGGGAATGACACGAAACCTTCAATAGCTAGAGATATTTTTTGAGTCCTAAAGATGAACCATTCCTAGTAGGGTTTCAACATGAAGAATAAAACAGTACTAATTTACTGGTAAGCCCACCTCTTCAGTAGGAAATTTTAAGGGAAGCTACTCAAACCAATAGGGAAAAACAAAGAAACAAAGAAACTCAACTTGCCTGTTTTCATTTTTAGAGTAGGTCCCACCAGCAAGATAAAGTCTTTTCCACTCGTACCTCTGACAAATGGTGTAACCTTGGATTTCTTGTCTTTGACTTAAGTTAACCAAACAATATGACCGTAATCATATTGTCATACAACCTGATTGGTCTACTGTCGTAAGCATGCTTAGCTCTTCGTTGTACCTGTAAAGTAAGAAGGAAGTCAGCCATTGCAAAAGATGATGTTTCAGAAAGGACAAAGGTCAATAAAGACAGTGTAAAAGCTTATTAGAGAAAAAGGAGAGACAAAAAATATATTAAAAAAATAATTTTGTCAGTGAATGTTGAATTTTTTCCTAAAAAAGAAAAAAAAAAATTGCATAGTAATTATAATAGTCACAGTAAAACAACTGAAGGATTGATACAGCTTTGTGATTCATAAAGCATGTTCATGACCCATTAACATCCATTGTTTTTCAACTTTTCAATTAAAAATGATCAGATTCAAGTAATTTTATATGGAGTACTTTGTTCTTCATTTTTGTCTGTTAAAGAATATTTTCATGGTGAAATTAATCCCATTTAAGCCACCACTTTAGAAACTTCATTTTTATACAAGTTAGTGTCATCGAGCACATTTATTTACTTAGATACTTTAGGAGCAGTTGAAAACTAATTTTTATTGCTCCTCCATAATACTGACTTGGGATCATTAACTATTTGTCAGATATTAATACTTGGTAGTCATTAGTCACATAAAATGTGAATACAGAAATGCAAATAAAGAGAAAAAGACAACTAATTTTAGCTTCAGGAAGCATTGGATCAAGTCCATGGAAAAGGATTTTCTCTAGTGACTAGCACTGAAGTGTTCTTCTTCCTATTATGTTACAATAAAAATTAATCCAAGATAAGGCAGAAACCTATTAATTGGGTCAATAGTGGAGGAGCTGACACAAGGAAACAGAAAGAAAATATAATGCCAAAAATGAAATAATTTATACTATTCAGAAGTAAAGCATTCATAGAGAACTTCTTAGAAATACAGACATCAAAGCTTATTAATAAAAACCAAGTGTTTGNTCCTAGTAGGGTTTCAACATGAAGAATAAAACAGTACTAATTTACTGGTAAGCCCACCTCTTCAGTAGGAAATTTTAAGGGAAGCTACTCAAACCAATAGGGAAAAACAAAGAAACAAAGAAACTCAACTTGCCTGTTTTCATTTTTAGAGTAGGTCCCACCAGCAAGATAAAGTCTTTTCCACTCGTACCTCTGACAAATGGTGTAACCTTGGATTTCTCGTCTTTGACTTAAGTTAACCAAACAATATGACCGTAATCATATTGTCATACAACCTGATTGGTCTACTGTCGTAAGCATGCTTAGCTCTTCGTTGTACCTGTAAAGTAAGAAGGAAGTCAGCCATTGCAAAAGATGATGTTTCAGAAAGGACAAAGGTCAATAAAGACAGTGTAAAAGCTTATTAGAGAAAAAGGAGAGACAAACAATATATTAAAAAAATAATTTTGTCAGTGAATGTTGAATTTTTTCCTAAAAAAGAAAAAAAAAAATTGCATAGTAATTATAATAGTCACAGTAAAACAACTGAAGGATTGATACAGCTTTGTGATTCATAAAGCATGTTCATGACCCATTAACATCCATTGTTTTTCAACTTTTCAATTAAAAATGATCAAATTCAAGTAATTTTATATGGAGTACTTTGTTCTTCATTTTTGTCTGTTAAAGAATATTTTCATGGTGAAATTAATCCCATTTAAGCCACCACTTTAGAAACTTCATTTTTATACAAGTTAGTGTCATCGAGCACATTTATTTACTTAGATACTTTAGGAGCAGTTGAAAACTAATTTTTATTGCTCCTCCATAATACTGACTTGGGATCATTAACTATTTGTCAGATATTAATACTTGGTAGTCATTAGTCACATAAAATGTGAATACAGAAATGCAAATAAAGAGAAAAAGACAACTAATTTTAGCTTCAGGAAGCATTGGATCAAGTCCATGGAAAAGGATTTTCTCTAGTGACTAGCACTGAAGTGTTCTTCTTCCTATTATGTTACAATAAAAATTAATCCAAGATAAGGCAGAAACCTATTAATTGGGTCAATAGTGGAGGAGCTGACACAAGGAAACAGAAAGAAAATATAATGCCAAAAATGAAATAATTTATACTATTCAGAAGTAAAGCATTCATAGAGAACTTCTTAGAAATACAGACATCAAAGCTTATTAATAAAAACCAAGTGTTTGACAATAAATAATAATATAATTAAGATAATTGCTAGTCCCATTTTTGTAAGCATTATTTTATTTTTAAATAGAGAAGAAAGTCTGGTCTTTCTCCACACAGTATATGTTATTTCCAATACACATTTTCAGCTGCACTAAAGAACTGTGAAAATTTTTCCTAGTTTTTTCTTACCACTTTTATATGTTTACTACCATTTTTCACAGTATGCTAGGGATTGGAAGGGACCTCAAAAGATCATCTAGTCCAATCCCCCAATTTTTGAATTTTTAATTTTAAAAAATAAAATTAGTTACCCTCATGTTGTGAAAAAAATAATGAATTTGCTGAATTGAGGTGTATTTCCACTAGGAGCAGTATAGATATAAACCAAATGAGAAAAACAAAACTTGTTTTGCTGAAGAGAGTAGGGATCAAAGAGAAAACAATATCTGTTCAAAGACTCAAAGCTTTGACTTAGCCATACTAGGTTTTTTCTGAACTACTCTACTAGTACTTGTACAGGATATCTGCAAAGTTCCCATACACTTCCCTTAAATCAAAGCAATGCTTATTATTATAAAAGGTGGTTGAAAAAGCAAACTCTGCTTATATAAATGTATAGTACTCATGACAACAGACATAAAAAGTCCACTGCTGTGTAAAAGTGCATATCTTGACTTAGGTTTCATGAATGAGAAGAAGTAGTGGGTTGGTTGTTTTTTCTACCAGATAGTGAAATCACACTGAAAAATATGTCCTTAATACCCCAAGACAGAATCTTTTTTTTTTGAAGCAAGAAATTTCTGTTAGAAACAGTACACATGAAATCAGATGCTGAATGTCTGTACTGGTAAAACTTGCAGAGATTTATTTAACTCTGCATTGTAGAAAATCATTTGAAAAATTACAAAAAGTTAGATATGATAAACATTCATGAAGTGTTAGCTGCACCTTTCTTCTTCAGCTAACCTCAAATTTTCATCATCTTCTCTATGAACCTTGCAGATGAATATAGATGTTAAGAAGTGCACATGAAGGCAGATTCAGAGTTAGAGAAGGTTGAGGAGGATATTGTAGGAAAAAAAAAGGATATTGTGCAAAACGTAGGATATTGTTAGAAGAATGTTAATGATGTCCAGTATCACCAATTTCTGATCAAATCTTTATGTTCCTGAAAGCAATCAAGCATGTTGCAAACTTACTGTGGGAAGTAGTTCTTATGAGGACATCAGAATGTAGCTAGCATGTTTTTAAAAGGAAGAGAGGAAAACACTTTCATCTTGACACCATAGGCTACCTTGAGAACAGTTTACAAGGCAAGCACTATCAATGCTATGAATCAATAGAAAGAAAAATCAATAGTGAACAAGAAACATTGCCTTTGTACTATAAGCCTCCATGTCTTGTGTCCTGAGTGCACATTAATTGATCCTACAGTACCTATTTATGAACACCAGTTTTCACCATCTGTAGAAAAAAAATCAGCCTTGCTGTCTGATGTTTAAAAACCACGGAATGGTAGTTTGTAGCAGAAGGAACTGCACTGCCGGCTCACAGCCAAAAGATGCAACTCACTGTTCAAAATATCAGTACTGCACTATTATATCTTGCAGCTATTCTAAATTAGAAGACTCATTGTGTTAAATAAGGTGACAGGTGGACAAGAAGAATAAGCAGATAGATAAATCTACATAATCTATTGCCTATGCTGTTGTCCTACATGATAAAAATCTTTTATTGGATTCCTCTACAGTGCTATTTACACTGAATGATATTTAATAAAATTAGAAATATAATCCAATTCTAACTCCAGAATTGAAAAACATAACAAAAGAAATAATAAAGACAACAAAACTGTGTCTCAAGTACATTGTAAAGCTGTGAACAGTTTCCAGTGCCATAAGACCTGGAATTTCCACTGCCATGGTGATACCCAGATGCTTGATCATCTACAGAAGTGTTCTCTCACAGTCCAGGGAAGCCCATGACCCTACTCCCATCCCTGTTCTCCTGACAACAGCAGAATTTACTCATGTGGTGTGTTTATAACAACTATTTTAATTATTGCCCTGTTCCAGCTGTGATGATCAGACACAGGGCCACCCCAGAGGTACCGCCAGACAACACTGCTCATTTTTCTGTTTCTTGGTCCTCCTTTTTGTCATGCTTGTGACTCCCTTTTTTTATCTTAGTGCCCTCCCTGCCCTAAAAAGCAACGTGCTTTAATTACTTTTTGCCCATTCAGTCCCAGTTTTGCTAAATACACATTGAAATTCGGTATTTCTACTTTACTTAAGTAATCCCAGCTCTAGATAATACAAATGTTGTGGTTACCCAGATACACCCAGCCTTGCAAGATTCTACTCCCCAGAAGATCCTCAGTGCTCCCCCTCAGGAATCTCTGTGCTTTTGCAGTCTCACACATCACTCCTACTTAACCACCAGTGAAATCCAGGCATCTCTTGCTGAGTTACCTGTGTAATCAGCTTCCTATTCTGTTATTTAAATTCAGAAACTTCCCACATCACATCCAGTGGTTTTCCTCTTCATTTAGCTTAACCTCAGGCCAAAATCTAGTCATTGGCCTAGTAATTTGTTTGCAATAGTGCCCTTTGAATAGTCTACATGTCAAATAGCGTAGTCTAGAAAAACAAATGCTGTGTGAAAGTTGTGACTTTGAAAATAATAGCTTTGGGGTAACATGAAAATATTTACATTATTTCTAAAAAATAATGTGCTTATGTGTTTACCTTGTCTGAATATATAGTCTGAGACAAAGAGTAATTCCTAAGAATATAATGAAGACAAGCAGTGTACTGAATGAAGAGCATCTGACTAAATACAGTGATTGTGAAGGTTAAGCCCCTTAGTTTCAATATGGTCTTTGGTCAACAATAGATAATTCCTATAACACTGGTGTTTTAAAAGAAAAAAATAAAACGGGGGAAAATGAGGTTTTAAGTTGTTTAGGGTTACAGACTGAGAGGCCTGGGTTTCAAGAAGCAAGAGACCAAGTTGTCTGCAACAGCATGGTGACTATAAAATGAAAGTCTATTACAGGAAAACAATGTGGGGAAGAACATGTGGTTGTTTCTCACATACTAAGTGTGGCCTTCAAAGTGATTGAAGTGTAATATAGTGACAGAATATACCCAGTAGTTCATTTTAAGGTTATCATTAAATTAGAAGATGTGTTCAAACTCTTGTCCTTAACAGACATGTTCAACTTTATACCTAGTTTTTCCCACTCATTCAGCTGAATACTGGAACTGTGGAATAACTGAGGAATGTTTGAGTCATATTTGTATAAGCATATACATGTGTTTTTATATATTGATACATACAAATAAAAAGAGGAAAAGAACAGGTGATAAGACTAGTTATCTAGCTTGAATTTCAAAAGAAAAACCAGGAATATTTCATTTTAATCAGCAATTCTGAATAGAATTCTCACTGTATGGTGTAACCTTCTCTGCTATTTTAATGTTAATTGATTTCCAGGCTTAAATGCCTAACAGAACTGTTTTGCACTGAGTGTTTTACAGTGCTTAACATTTCCACTATGCCCTGTTCAAAGAACCACTTGATTTAACAGCCCAGGTTTTACTGTATTTAACAATATTGTTAAGAAATGCAAAATATAGAATCTTTGGATATACTCATCATGTAAATTACAGTTTTCCTAAGGTGTCAAGAACAATCCTGTCACTTTGGCCAAGCAGTGGAAACATCTAGAAAGGACATAAAATAGTCATGTTTTTTCCTCACTAAAATTAACTGGAGGAGGGGGGCATGAGGTCAGAAGACAATCTTTCTGTATTATAAGAATATGTAAAAAAAAATCATAGAAAAGCATTTCTAAAGGGCTCAGAAAGAATAAAGCAGACTATTAATAGCAGAATTTTTCCACACATGAACAAGTCTTTAGTGAGACTGTGCAGAAGAAAGGGAGATAAAACAGCTCAGCAAAGACAGAGCTGGATAGCATGAGAAAGAGTTCACTGGAAAAGTGCACATTTTCAGCTAATATAAACATAGTGCCAATGACTTTGATGGGCCAGTAGTTGTTGTTTTATGATGTCTGTGAAAGCAATCCAGAAAGAAAATTGCTATATAAGCAGTGTTACATTTTCTTTTTACTTAAAGGAAGAGGTAGATTGTCATTTATTACCAGCCAAAGAACAAGTAGAACATTCAGACTTGAAAAAAACAAATGTATTATATTTCTTCTCTTAGTCCTTTAAGACAAAGAAAATTCCCCCTTCACTTAGTTCAGAACACTGTAAAAGTATATTCTTATGTGTGACCAGTAAAACAAGTTAAGAATTAATTCTATGAGAAAACGTCTGTCTGCTTGATTAAACTATGGTTATATGTTAGTAACCCATCAGCAGCAATTGCAAATTATCAGGGTTCTGCCTCTTCTGTTTTCACACTTGCTTGTTCCCCAGGAAAGATTACCATTTCAGTTAAATTCCATTTCTATGTCACTTTACTGTAGCCTACATTTCCTGCAATGGTCCACTGAAATAAATAAAAAGATGTAGTGTGTTTACTCTTAAAATGGCTTGTCTCACTTGTCTGGTTTAGAGCAACGCCAGACAGCTGAATCAGCACACCTGAGGGTGTCATAAAATCTTGGAAAGGATGGGGAGCAAAATATCCTAAATTAGATCCTCTCCAGTAGAACAGTAATGGCGAGTGGAAGTCACAAACAGAAAGAAATTGGACCATGTCACAAATTCCTTGTTTTTTACAGTTGTAAGAGAGCAATCAAATTCCCCTGCACTATCACCTGCCCAGCTGAGCCAGCCACTATATCCTGAAGGTAGAAAACAATGTAAGGAAGCAGAATCTTCACTGCTTTTGATATGAATTGTTTCATAGGATCACCAATCTTGAGTATATCCTGGGGTTTCAGTTTTCAGAGTGTTAATGCAGCTCCTGCTCAGGGTTTATTCCAGATCACATAAATGTATTTCTGCACTGCAGCAGTGAAGCTTTCCTATTTAGAAGAAGCTATAGATTTCCAAAATAATGCCAAATCCACTGGAAAGATTGTGTACAATTTAACATACTGTATAGGCTTTCTGGTATCTGTCACATGCCTAATGGCAGCAGTTAGACCTTTTTGAAAGACCACACTACTACTACCCTACATTAGTGGATGAAGAAATTGTGTAATCTATGCATCTATCAGTAATACAGCTGACAGATGTAACTCCATGTCTATAATGTGCTTCAGGCAATACTTCAGCATCTTCTTCAGTCACTTCCTGCAATACAGTTATCACAGTGAAAATATATTACCCATAGCATACAAAAGTCTTTGGACATTGCACTGATTTTTTCAAGATAAAAAAGGAGGATAGCCCTTAACAGCTTAAAACAGCTTGCCAAAATGTCACCTAAAGCACTGGGGTTCAAATCTAATTATACATCTGACAGGCTTAGAAACAAATGGAAATTATCCGAAGCATGTTGACAAGTCCAAGACAAGAAAGGAGAGCTGTCCTGAAATGGTTAGTAGCCAGACTGGTGAATTTCTTTCAGATTACATACAAGCTTGGAATAAACTCACACCATATTTCATATTTCTCAACAATCCTGAAAATGAATTTTTGAAACTAAAATAAGGCACAGTTTCATAAAACGCATGTCATGACTTTTTCAAATGATCATGTGTTAAAGCAAATCCTACAGATGTACAGCTTACACTGGAGAACCACTATTATCACTGTCAGAGACTTTAAAATTCACCTGGTACATAAACATCAAAACTGAAATTGAGGTTTTTCAGATGAGAAAAGTTCTATCAGGCAATTATTTTGCTAGCTTTCCATGCCATTCCATGATTCTTACGAGGCCTTACAGCTCATCTGCTGTAAACAAAAATCTGAGTCATTTATAAAAACTGTATCTCAGCTTTCATTCATCAGTAATCACAGAATCACAGAATGGTTGATGTTGACAGGGACCTCTGGAGGGCAAGCAGGGCCACCTAGAGCCATTTGCCCAGGACCATGTTCAGTTGGCTTCTGTATATCTCCAAGGGTGGAGACTCCATAACCTCTCTGGGAAATCTGTGCCAGTGCAGTGGTCAGTCACCCTCACAGTGAGAAAGTTTCCTGATCTTCAGGTGGACTGTCCTGTGTTTCAGTTTGCGCCTACTGCCTCTTGTCCTGTCACTGGACAGCACTGAGAATAGTTCCATCCTCGTCCATTCAGGTATTTATATACATTAATTGGATTCACCCTGAGCCATCTCTATTCAAGGTGAAACAGTCCCAGCTCTCTCAGCCTTTTCTCAAAGGACAGATGCTTCAGTTCCTTCATCATCTTAGTGGCCCTTAGTTGGCCTCTCTCCAGTATGCCCATGTCTATCTTGTCCTAGAGAGACAAGAATAGGACACAGTACTCCAGGTGTGGCCTTACCAGTCCTGTGTAGTGGGCAAGGATCACCTTCCTCAACCTGTTGCCAACACTTTGTCTAATACAGCCCAAGATACCATTCACCTTTGCCACAAGGGTACTTTGATGGCTCACATTTAACTTGGTGTCCACCAGGATCCCCAGGTCCTTTTCTGTTGATCTGCTCTCCATCTAGGTGGCCCCCAGTATATACTGGTGCAGGGGATTGTTCCTCCCAAGGTGGAGGACATTGCACTTTGTTGAACTTCATGAGGTTCCCTTCAGCCCGTCTCTCCAGCCTGCTGAGGTCTCTCTGGATGGCAGCATGACCCTCTGGTATATCAGGCACTCCTTCCAGTTTTCTGTCATCAGCAAACTTGCTCATAATACGCTGTGTTCTGTGATCCAGATAATTAATGAAGATGTTAAACAGGACTGGACCCACTTTTGGCCCTTGGAGCACACCACTAGTCACTGGCTTTCAACTAGAGTTTGTGCCACTGATCAGCACCTGCTGGACCTGACCATCCAACCAGTTTTTTATCCACCTCACTACCTGCTCAGCTAGCTCATACATCAACAGGATGTATGAGCTATGAGGATCTTATAGGAGATAGTGTTGAAAGCCTTATCAAAGTCTAAGTAGACAATATCCATTGCTCTCCCTTTCTGTGCCAAGCCAGTCAGTTCATCATAAAATTCTATCAAATTGATCAAGTGTAACTTCCTTCTTTGACAATGCATGCTGACTAATCCTGATGATTTTCCTGTCTTTCATGTGCCTGGAAATATTTTGCAGGATCAGCTGCTCTATCACATTCCCAAAGATCGAGGTGAGGTTGATTGACTTGGAGTTCCCCAAGTCATTCTTCTTGCCTTTTCTGAAGATGGGAGTGACATTTTTTTTCCTCCAGTCTTCAGGTAGTTCTCCCACTCACCATGATTGACAAAGGATTATTGAGAGTGGCCTCATGATGAAATCTGCCAGCTTCCTCAGCACTTGTGGGTGCATTACATCAGGGCCCATGGATTTATGTATGTCCAGTTTTCTGAAGTATTCACTGACCTGGTTGAATGGCCAAAAATAAATTTCTCATGTTTTTGAAAACCATGCATGGCAGCCGTTCTTCTGTCTCTGTTTATGTATTATTACAAGGTTTTCAAATGTCATCAAGGTTTACAAAGTTATCAATTCAATTAATACAGACAATATTGATAAATTCATCATTTCCTTGATGAAATTTTCATCCAGAGCCCAAATCTTAAAACACACAGAAAATACTCCAGTGGACAGTGTGAGAGGGAGATATGACAATTCAATGGTGGGAAAATATGAAAAAATCTGTATTTCACACAGGTCTCATTCTGATCGGATGAGGTACACATTGCCTTTTTATATCTTTAAAGATACTGTAATGGCTGTGAGAACCATCTAATTCACTATTGAATCCTCCTAGATCTAAGCATGAAAATAAACTCTATATTTAAATTAATAATTCACGTCTCATTTTGGAAATAGTATCTTTTGTAGTCTGAATAAAGTCCCTAGAGTCCGGTATAGCTGTATTATCATCAGTTTGGTGTATCCACTGTGGTTGTACTTAGCATATTAGGAGATCAGTCTGCAGAGGAGCTGAGAAAACTCAGAAAGCTTAAAAAGTGAGTCAGCATTCAGATCATGCATCTCTGATTGTTTATATTGTAGGCTGAGAAGAGTAATTAGGATTGAGCCCCATGTGAGTAATGTGTGTTTATTACTGTTAGCTGACCAGTGAGATGTGAAGGACAACCTAGAAGTTGGCAACTATGATTAAAACTGATAAGTTTGATTCCTGCAAAGAATAAAAACAGACTAGTTTGTTGTCTTCAGACAGATTTGTGCTGAAACTGATGTATAAGCATATAAGGCTGTCTGAATAAATAACTGGAAAGCATGATGACCATAATTATGGTCCAGTTTTTCCTTGATTGACTATATACACCCTGCACAGACACACTCCCCCCCCACACTGAGTAATCTTTCTGCTTGTTTCCTAAAGTATTGACAGCATTTCTGAATATGCCTTTATTAAAATCATCACTTTGAGGAAATTATAATAGTCATGTTTTTGTTTCTTGTCAGATAACAAATAGGGTGAGCGAACTGATTTGGTGTAGAGCTTTTTTATTATAAAAATATATTTTTTTTTAGATTATACATGTTTTGGGGGGCCCAAAAAACCCACAGAAAGCTATTTTATCTACAGGAAAGATGCAGTAAATGAAAAAAAAAAAATCCAAGTTTATCTGTTGGAGTTTGTGACCTGAGAAACTATGGGATTATGATTTAAATATGGAATATCTGTAGTTGCTTTCTTTCATGCATGTATTGAAATAAGTAAAGGAAAATAAACATAGAGGAAATAATGATATGAAGAACCAGTCACACTATAGCTTGGGTTCAGAATTTTGAATAGTTTCCAAGCTTTTGGGGGTATAGAGATGGAAGCTTTATAATTATAAAAAACAAATTAACTTATTCATGACTATAAAAAAGACTGGACACTGCTATAGTCTAATGAAGAACAACCTGGAAGAATCTTATCTATTGTAAAATTAGTAGTTCTAAATAATTCAGAAGAATAGAAAATGAAAAGCAAAGCCAAGTATCTATTTTCTATAATACTTTCAACTAGCCAACAGAACTTACCTCAGATAATGTATTTTTCTTGGCTAAGCTGACTGAAGTTGTAATTTAAGATAGGCAGGCAAAGGATGCTTGTTTTCTACTTTTAAAAAAGTTCACTTGCCTAGCATTTTTAAAAATAAATGTGATTTTCCAGATACTAAAGTCCTGAATTTGACATTGAATAACCCAATCTCTCTGACTTCAGAGAAGAAATAGAGAAATACTTTGAGATATAAATGATTATTACTACCAGGATAAGACCTAAAAATTAGGTCTTAAATCTTAAAAATAGTGTGCATTTTGTAGATGAAAGCATAATAGCAAAGAAGAGGTAGCTGATAATTTTAATCTGCTTTGAGCTGTTGATTACATCCAATGATGACTCAACAAAAGTAATGTAAACTAACAACTGGAGAGAGTGAAGCTTGACAGCTATGTCCAGATTGTCAGCACAAGGGCAAGTTGATCACAAATCATGCATACAGCCAACTAGACAGCAGAGAAAATCATGAGTCTGAGCATTTCTGCATTTCTTCCCATAAGGAACCACTTTTGATGAAAAAGATAAGTCAACTTCTCTCACTTTTATCTTTCTCTAGAGAATATTAGAAGACACTAGCTTAAAAGAGAGAAAATTCTGGGATGCTTAAGGAGTGATTATTTATTTTCTACCTTGGAATCAGAGTATTAGTTTATACCAATGTCCCTGATGCAGATATCCAGGCACTGATAACAAGAAACATGAACACTATGCTTGATAAAGATTTATCTTGCAGAATAAATTGAGATTAACAAATCATAGGATTTGAAAATAATTTATAAGTGCTTCATTTGCAAAAAGTATGAATCATATAATGCATCAATAGTAAATATTTACAGCTCTGTGTAGTTAAAGAATATGTTGCTTTCTATATTTGAACTGTTCATCACAGTATGTCTATCTACATCACTTTTCAGCTCAGTATTTTCTATGGTATCTCCCACCAAAGAGGAAGAAAGTTTGAAATAATTTTGTGATTTGCTGTTTCAAAATAAAACTCAAAATCTTATTGGCTGTTATTCATATGCAACAGGTGAAATTCCTATGTTTGATTTTAACACTGGATTTGGATGTAGGAACTCTTTTCCTTGTAAATTGAGTATTTTGTAACACATATATTTTTTTGTCTCACAATAGGGTAGAAAAAAGGATTTTCAAATGTTCCTAATTGATTTTGGAATCAAAGTTTCATTTTTCTAAAAAAAAAAAAAAAATTTAGAAAATATATCCCTTCAATGGTTTCAAAAGGGCAAGGAAGTCCTTTCCAAACCAAACCAAACCATCACCCTCCTGGTTTTAGTTTGTTTTTGTTATTGTTTTCATAGTTTTTTTGGTTTTGTGGTTTATTTTTTGTTTTGTTTTTGGTTTTGCTTGTTGTTGTTTTGGGTTTGTTTCGTTCTTGTTGTTTGGTTGGTTTTTTTTGGGGGGGGGGAGGTGGTGGATTATTTGATTTTTTTATTTGAGGCATTCAATGCTTTATTTCTTTCATTTTTTCTTCTGGGTTACCTTCTGCAAAACATCTCTTGTTTCATGCTATGTTCAGCTACTAACATAAATAAAAGAATAACACTAACAGTTATACCAGCTGGCCACAAATGTGATAGTCAAGATCTCATTTCTAAATGAATGTATTTTCTTTTGTGGATTGGGCCAATTCATAGTTCAAGGCAAATGGTTCTGTTACTAAGTATTTTTCTCCTTGAACCCTATTGGTTTTGCTTTTTTGATTGTTATCTTTCGTATTAATTGCTTTATATGAAAAATGTAAGGAAAAATAGAACTCTCATGAGATCTTGACAGAAGCATGTTTTGAATTTACACACTAACTGAAAAATATAAATTTTGATTGCCTAGAGTAACAGCCTTTAATTCATAAGAACACCACAAGTATTTATTTTTCAACTTTAACTCCACGTTTCTGAGACTGAAGTCAGAGTGGTCATTCAATTCATTTTTTTACGTAAGATTTTTTAAGAGTGAAAGCAGAGGTTAGAAATTGTTATACTCTACATCACTATTTCAAAGAGTAATACTTGGTCAGATACATCTTGCCTTATTTGAGTCAGGTTGTCATAATTTCTTAAGATTAAATAACGGTTGTTTCATGTGTCATTAACATCTGTTTTAGTCTTCTAAGTCAGGCTGATACACTATTGATGAGTAAAGAAAAATATTTTTCTCACAATTCAGTTATTATTGTAGTTAATATTAAACTACATTTACCAAGATATTTGGACTTTCTTCCATGGGAAGACATTTTCCATAATTTCACATTCCTCTCACTATAATATGGACCTATGAAGAACAAAGTTATTTCTGGTAAATGGTGTAATCTTAAAATTCATGGCAGTCAGTGTGACAAGTCATATTTTAAACTTCTCAGAATAAGGATTTTTCTACATTAAACAATTGATTCTACATATCCTTCTGTTTAATATAAAAAATACATACTAACATGCTTTCAATTTCATAAACAAGGCATTAACTGCTACTGTAGTTACAAAATGGGTCATCTATAAAATCAGTTACTAATGGAAATCATAATAAGGTATGTTTGTTATCAATCCAGAAATTAATTTTCCTGCTTTGCTGAATTCTAGATAAGATCTCATTGATGAACCTGATTAAAATACTGATTATTCATCAATAATAAAAGGACAAATTCATTATAAGCTAATAATCTAGCATCAAATATTAAATTTCATTATAATATTGATCAGAACATCCTTTATGTTATTTAAAGAAGTCGTCTCTCCTTCAGAATAAAAAGTTACAAGACATAACAGAGCTGGAAGTTCTCTTACACAGATACTTCTTCTTTTGACTTAGGAACACATTAAAGTTTCTGAGTTATAATACTAGGTTTTCCATAAATATTAGCTTTCTGTATGCTTTCCATATTTTCATTCAAAATACACTGTATAAAAATTGCAGATTACACTGTCAGATAATTACTTACAGATACATTGGTGACATTCTGAACAATAGATTTCCGTGGATAAAAAGCATCCAGGGTAAACAGAAAGAAAGAAATTATTATATGGCAGGTCTAGCATGGTGAATTATACTTTCACTTTTTCAGCCATGGAAGCAGAACAGGAAGAACCTTATTTGGTTTTAATCCTAGTTTTCACATTAAATACACTATAAAATCTTTAAAAATTATAAGATTTTGCATCTATTTAAAAGGTCAGATGAAATCAAAAGATGCATGTGGTTCCATATCCTCTCTCACTAGCAGATGCTTAGAAAAAAAGAAAGCAGGCAACTCTAAAGGGAGCTGACTTCATTAAAAACCACTGGCTTCAAGCTATTAGTGACTTAAAGACTTACAAAACCAGAGTTGTATCCAAACTACTGCACTTTTTAGTCACAGTCCTCCATGACATTTGAATCTGTTTGGTTTTTTCCTTCATTATCCATCCTACAGAAATATTTTCTGTTTCTGCATTGCCTGAGAAGGCCCTCCCTTTTTTTAGTCTTAAAATTGTT
This sequence comes from Pampusana beccarii, assembly GCA_013399365.1. Lineage (NCBI taxonomy): Eukaryota > Metazoa > Chordata > Aves > Columbiformes > Columbidae > Pampusana > Pampusana beccarii. Next base: position 113,946 of record VWYH01001908.1, read on the forward strand.
TTTTGATAATTTATCTGTGTGGACCTCACAATATTTAAGATGTGGACTTATCATGAATTTATGTAGTGTTTATTTATTCCAAATGTCTTTCCTCAAAGTAACATTGTCTTTTTGACTGCATCTGAACAAAACTAAAATGGTTTAAAAAAAACCTAACTAGAATTCTTCTAGAAAAAGAAGTTATAGGTATTTAAACTCTGCTATTACGTATTTTCCCATCATTTCAATTTTATATAAATTTACGTTACACAGTATCATATTTCGTATGTCATTTTATAATCTGATTATTCATTATCATGAGAGACTGATGAAGTTGTTCAGTCATTTTATAGTACTAGTCTTTTTTATTCCTCTTTTAATACTTCTGTACCATCAGAAAGCATTGTTGCCTCACTATTTAAATCCATTTCCAGATTATTTATGACTGTACTGTGCTGGTGTTATATTTGGGATTCTTACTGATAGCCTAGATTTACTGTGAAAACTGACGGGGGTTTTTTTGCCATTTCTTCTTTGCTATCTTAAACCAGTTAGTAATCCAAAGGAAGATTTTCTCATATCCAGTTACAGCTTCGTTCCCTGCAACAAGCATTTATAAAGCTTTTCTAAGTCTGAATGTATAGATCCTTCACAGAAAACTGAAAATTTGTGAGGTATGATTTCTTTCCAGAAAGCTGTGTTGCCTCTACACCTATGCAAAGTATTTTTCTGTGTCTGCTGATTGCCTTACTTGCTATTGGTTCTGTCAATTGCTTAAAATGAAGCCCATAACTATGATTTTTGCCTTTACTAGTAACGTGTCACAGGATCTGCACTGACCCAATAGGACAGGTCCTTGGCTGGAATGTGGCTGAACTGGTTTCAGCTCCTGCCTTGGGGCCAAGTATCTGTTGCCTCCCCTCCCTGAGCCTCAGCTCTGCCAGCGCTTCTGTGAGAAGGGTCTGGCAAACCCAGGGAGCTGCTGCCCAACGAAGAGCCCCAGTGGTGGAGCTGAGGCTGGGGAGGCTGTAAGGCCATGCTCACACTCAGCTGGGAGCTCCAGCTGCCTGGAGTAAAGAAGTATATAAAATATATTCAAGCAAAGCCCAGGACAGAGGAGGAATCCTCCTCCACCCCACTAAGCTTCATATTTGTCTTGCCAAAGACCTCAGCATGGTGGTGGTATGTCTTCTGTACTTCTCTGTTCTTCCTGCCAGGAGCTGAGCCTGTGAATTTCAAGAGCCCACGGACATGGCAAGGTATGAGCACAGTACCATGGAAAAGGTAGATGCCAGGAATGGGGAAAGGGATTGCCTAGCAGGTTTAACTCTGTTATTAATGAGGGTTTTTTCTGCATTAATTGCATAATTTGTATTACTAGAATGTTAAAACATTAAATGAAGCACCAATAAATTCCTGGTTCCATATATATGGTGAGTTTCTTTTTGATCATAACAAGATTTTGAATGTAAAAAGTACAGTGATCAGACCTGTGACCTTTTTAAAAACTGACATTGCATATCAAACATTTATTTGACATAGCCTGTTTAAAGAAATAGCTCTGCTTTACAGTAAGCAGCTAAGCAATTTCATATTTGAGTTTGCCTGACATTTAATAAATGATAAAGTGTTAGAACAGATCTTGATCCTTCAGATACTTATCCTCTAGCCTAAATAATTGAAAATAAAATTGTGGAGTTAGTGTTCAGGTGACTTTAATCTTTCACAATAGTCCTATAGGAAGTGCTGCAGTTTCAAATCTACATATAAAGATGCAGCTTAGGTCAGAAAATGAAAAAAAGAAGTTTGCAGTGACTTTAAAGTTGCCATTACACCTCAGTCAGACCTATTCTACACCTCAGTGTTTTCCACTGCTCGTCTGAAGCATATGTTTTCAAACACATTCAATTTAAACCACCTTTTCGAATGAAGGGATCTTAGAGAAGAAAAAAGAAAAAAAAGAAAAACAAAAACAGATGAGGAGAGGTGGCAGAGTGGTAGGTACTAATTAATATCTGTTCATAGCATAGTCATTTAGGAACAATATATACGGATAGTTTCAGTAGAAGCTATAGAAAGTCCTGAGGTAGGCAGATGAATGGAGGGATGAATACAAACTGTTTGTCCAGGGACAGTACACATAGCATTGTTATTGGGTATTTATGTTTTACAGACTTCCTCAAGTATGAAGACTAAAGTATGTTTAACCTGAAGGAGATGAGTAATCCCACTGAAATCAATAGAATCAATTGTATGTCTGAGGCAGTGTGTTTCCTTCATAGTGTAGGGATCAAAAAGAGTAATTCATAATCTCACTTTTGGTATCCTTTTGAATGAAATGCTTCTTTTATTGTACTATTTATTTATTTATTTTTTAGTCTTAGCAAATTATACTGGAACTTCAGAGTTACTTTTGTTGCTGAAAATAACAGTTTTGTTTTGGTTTTCTCTTTAAAAAATTAAATTTGGTAGTTGAAGGTTTGAAAACTAGTAACAGTTGTAACACTGCTTAGGTATGTCTGACAAATAGCTGCAACATTGTCAGAGCTCAGCATCTTATTACTAAACAGAGATGTAAGGCTGATGTCCAGAGACCTATTAAAGTCAAAAGAAGTTAGGCAAACACGGATCTATTATCAGATTATGATTATCTGTTCTGATTCATACATATCTGTGGGGTTTTGGTGGGTTTTGTTCGTTTGGGTTTTGTGGGGTTTTTTGTTCGTTTGGCTAGGGTTTTTTGTTGTTTTGTTGTTGTTTTTTTGGTTTGTTTTTTTTGTCCATATAGAATGGTTTGGGTTGGAAAGAACCTTAAAGATCATTTAGTCCAACCCCCCTGCCATGGGCAGGGACACCTTCCACTAGGCCAGGTTGCTGAAAGCCCCATCCATCTTGGCCTTGAACAATTCCAAGGATGAGGCAACCTCACCTTCTCTGGGCAACGTGTTCCAGTGCCTCACCACTCTTATGGTGAAGAAATTTTAATATTTTTTTTAAGAATATTAACAAATAGAAACATTTCTGTGTAGTCTGTGTTTCCCCAGATCACATGAATAAGCTTTTTCTAAAGAAGGGACAAACATTTATAAACAGATGCAGGTGAGAGGTCCGAAACTGCCTTATTTTCACCTCAGCTTTCTGTGATCCTTCCATCCACTGCCCTCCATTATCCCTATTACTGTGATTGTTGCACTCAAGCTGCAGCTCTGAAGACAGACACATTGCAATATTCTGCTGATACAAATGGTAGTATTTCTTTTCCATTCATTTCACAATAGAACAACAGAGCAAATTGCTAGATACAAGGGCAAACTGTCATTTCCCAACATTTTAAGTGTCTCTTTTATATAGTGCATAGTTTTATGTTATAAGAAATTTTGAACAGCTCTTCAATCTATAGAGTAAAGCTGTTTTAAAGACCAATGCAATTCACAACACTTGAGTGTTACCATAAGTTTTCCCATATGTTCTTTTATATATGTCTGTCTATCAATAGGCACAATCATCAGGTTTACTATTTAGTACATATACATGTGCAAATATTGCTATTTCACTCATAGGGAAGAAAAGAAGTTTAAATTAGGGTGAAGTGTAAGCATGTCAATCAGGCTATGTTATCACTATATCAGGATTTTGCTAATGCTCATGACATATTTCTATGTATTTACTACTTCTTTAATAAGTAATACAGAGACTAAATGGCAGCTGAGTAGCCTGTTCAGAACAATCAACTCAAAGCAGATGGCACTACAAATACAACTCTTAAAGGTTTTTTTCTTGTTTGGGATTTTTGCCTTCCTTGTTGATTTTGCCTCCTGGGTGAATTAAGGTCTTTATTGATAGATTTAAGATCTCCCTGACGTTTGATTAAGCAAATTTCATACAGAGATAGCATTAAATTTTAATATCTGTCAGAACTGAACAGCAGTTTCTATCAGATGTTTTCTCACCATGTCTAGTGTTTGGTATCAGATAAAGTTATTTCAATGCAGTTTTGAGGACTTGGGTGTGTGTAAAGAGATTAATGAACTGTCTCTCACATTGTAACTGAGGCTTGAGAGACAAATCAGTGTCAAAGATGTGTCCACCAGGTAAGTTGTACAATAAAGGGAACACAACTCCGAGCTGTTTGCACTTTCAATTCAGCTATCCCTTCCTGCTCCTTTACGGTGTGCTTGAAGCAGATTTAATCAGAGGTATAAATATGGACTTTTCAAGTATCTATATGCATACAGAGTATTTTGGAGATGCAGAATGTCTGACAGGAAGATTTAGAAAGCTATTAGGAACAGTTCAAAGACTGAAAATCTAACCTTGGTCTTTTTTTTTTTTCTTAAGCACTAAATATGCCTTCTAGTTTATAATAAATATTTATTCTAAGTAAAAAGACGTGTATGTCTATATAGGAGTCTGTTTTTACAGAAGCCTGAAAAATAGTTTATTGTAGTAATGTTTTACGAAAAGAAGAAAAACTTGAAGAAATCTGCTGACACTGCTCTGAAAAAAACAGCAAATGGAAGACAGTGCTATATCGAAATTTAATAACTGAAAAAAACTTTAGTGTTGCTTCTTGAGTTTGCTTATTTGTTTATTTATTTATTTCCAATTATTTAACTGCAGTTTTCTGTCCCCTTCAGAAACTGAGTAATTTAAATTTCAGGTTTTCGCAGCTACTACTTTTGGGTTGGCATCAGCCATACCAATCACCACCTAATCTTAATTAATCTTGTAGCAGTTGCATACAACTCACTAGCAAACTTCTGATAAATACTAGTTTGAATATTCTGCATGGCAGCTTGTCAAATTCTTAAGCAATGTACCCAAGTGTAACTTTACGCAAGTTCAAAAATTCAAGGAATTACCACTTTTTTAAACTTACCCTCAGCCTTTTTATATATGGAAATATATTAATTTAAAGGCACAGAGTATTTTCAGGTGAAAGGCAGGAAATGAACATTGTAAACAAAATAATCTTCTGAACTGTATATATCTGGTAAAGCCATGCTGCCCTCAGATCCTTAACAGCTGTGTTATTCTCCAGATGTCATATCTGTCTCAGTCTTAGCACTATTTTGCCATGTAGGTTTAGACTCTGTTGCAGAAAACAGGGGGTTGTCATGCCTCAATGACAGCAGTTTTTCTGTGACATTTTTTAGCCTTACAATCCGCATTATCAACAGAATTTATGGTGTACATTTCTTTTTTATTATATAGGCTATAACAATTCTGTAAACACCATAATACAAATTTGAAAATACATCAGCTAATTGCAAGAGGCAGAAAATTGTATGCAGAACAGGGGAAAACAGGAGTAGATCGAACTAACTTTAGGTTCTGCATATCTCATTTGCTCACTGCTTCATTTATGACCTTTGATTCTGATTTATGTCAAAGATGTGTTTATATAGTTATTGTGTCTTCCTGAGATAGAACACTTGTTACAAATTTTGAACTTAAATTTTATTCATGTCCAGAAGAACATCATTTTTTTGGACATAAAACAGTAAAATAAAATAATGCAGCTGCAGCTTACTTTTAAGAATGCAGAGACATTATCAATCACCAAGCTATGTTAGAAAAAAACACTTCCCTCTCATTTGCTTTGATCCAGTGCTTATTCTAAATTTGGGGTATAGAATTTCCTTTTTTTATCGTTTCACATCACCTGTGACTTCAGTAATTATGAATTTTATGTGTGAAATTTGGAAATTTAATTTGTTCACAGGAATACATTGATTGATGAAAAGCTGACAAAACCCTTCCTGATATTATAGAAATAGCAGTAAGTATCATACAAACACGGCAAGAGCTTTATTTTGTTTCCAAAATCTTTCAGTAGATATTATAATACCCAAAACACAGTGCCTGTTAATCTCAATGGCAGAAAATCCAGCCCTCAGTAAGCCCCATTGCTTCTGTATCTTCTGAAGTAAGAAAGAGATGATCAGTTATATTTTTATCTTTCAGATTTGGAAGCAGTTTCAAACTAAAGTATGTCTTGCTTTCTCACTCAGATTTATCCATACCCACCACGACAAGAAAGTATTATCTGCCAGAATATTTAGAAAGGATTACGACATCAGCTGTTCAAACAATAGAATTCTTAAGTCAAAAAATAAGAATGGAAAATGGAAAAGTCACTTACACTCTTCAAGATAGGATTTTTTTCTCTACAATGTACTTTTCTAGTGATTTATGTTGCCTAATAGGAAACTTTCAACAGTCTAATGACATACAACATTTACAGGAGCTTAAGGCTCTTTCCCTGCCCCCGAGGTTCAATATGTGACTGTCTGTTTTGTTTGTGTCTACTATGTTCAGTGATGCCCCATGTCAATCCTAAATAGCAAGTGGTCATTAATTTAAAAGTCTATTAAGGCATACTATCAGGATAATACAGTTGTGAGATGAGCAAATATGAGCACGTTAGAGAAGATAAGTTTTATTACACTCAAATAATGTCTGTCAAATAAAGCTATTGAAATTTTACCCTTTGGCTGTCTAAAGCCTAATTCTCATCTACAGTGAAAGCCGGTACTCACACTACCAAATACACCAATTTTGTTATTCTTAGATAAAAGTACTCTTTATTTTAGAAGTTGTGATGATTATTAAACATTTATAGTGAAAAACAACAATGGCTTGCATAGGTCTTGTAGAGATAGGTGGATATAAACATGCCAATAGACTTTTACAGATCTTTTAAAATGAACACTTAAAAAAATCTTCAGAAATGCATTAGAAACTAGCTATAAAGAAGAATGGGTCACTTTTCTATCAGGGTTTTTAAACCTTTAAAGTTTATTGTTATTGATAAAACACTTAAAAAAGTTAAACTTGTTTTGTTATCGGTGAAAAAATAAGCTAAACAGAAATAGTTATTAGTATTTACTTGCAAAATTCTCATCCGTTTATATATATGTAAACCAGAGTTTCAAATAAACATATACATGTTGTATCATAATCTACATAGAACAGAGGAGTAGCGTGGCTTTACAAAACATCTGGAGGCAATATGTCTTTGTATGTGGGACACCCACATGAGCACTTATCTGCTGCTTGACCTTGGAAGAGTAGCTTCCTATCTCTAGAAGTCTCTTTTCACATCCTTGCTTTGATGATTCTGTCTAAACTATAAATAAAATCTGCAGTAAATACTGTCTCTAATACAACCTCTCCTTTTGTCTTCTGTTTAAATCAAAAGCATCTCGTGTTGCATTCAATGGAGAGTGCAACTCTTGGCAGAATATACAGATTGTCCACATTTACCAGATCAGCCTATTGATCCTAGAGGGTAATAGCTCTAAAAAGAGTTACAGGATATAATAGTTAACCACTTGAACATAGTTCCCACTGCAAAGCTGTATCTAAGAATACTAAGAAGTAGCCTTTGGATATACAAATAGCTTGGGAATACCAAGTAATGATACAGCATGCAGCTTACAAATATTTCTTAATGGGAGAAAAAGGTCAGATGATGGGTTTACTCATTTTTAGGACTTGAAATTTACATGTATTTGTTATAACACCATGAAATAAAACTTACTATCTTTAATGATGCTTAGGGAAATAAAAGGTTTATAATTTCAGGACTGTTCTTGAATTTTCCTTACTAGGATAGTAGGTGAGATATCAATCATACTACTACTGTATCAAAAGAAAATAGCCCAAATTAATTCTTATAGGCATACTTAGTGTATCTCACTTTTTATAATAATAAAATAATTGAGTGACAATACAAAAATATATCTGTGAACGTGATAATAAAAATAACACTGAGACCAAGTGTTTTTTTCATTCCCAAAGATTTTCGAAACAGATCTATGAAGACTAAGATTCAGTATTTGTATTTTTTTTGGTGCAGTTTTTTATGGATATATGATTCCACATTTTATGTAGTGTATATTTTTAATTCAGTCAATATATTTTATGGACTTAATACATTATAATTCTTGCATTTATATTTTATATAAATGTTAATATTTTACAAAAAAGCTATATAAAATCTGAATATATTCTTCTAAATATATTCTTATAAATACAAATAGAAATCTAACCCACACAAAATCTCAAATAATTTACTCTAAATTTTCATTAGTCTTCACTTTCATCACATTTTTTCTTTAGAGCTCCTGTTGTTATTTAAAACTAGTATTCATTGATTAATTTATTTTTGAGGAAACTATTCCTTTAGTCTGTATTAAAGTACATTAATAATGTCTTAATGTTATTACTGTTATTATTGCTATTCATTATTATTATTGTTGTTCTTGTTGATTTAAAGTAAATTACAGAATTTAGAATGGTGAACCTTTGTTATTCACTCAAAATGCACTTTGCCAGTTCCTCAGTTTTTACATATCTTGATTACATAGCAAAGATAACACAGTATTCACTTGTTCTACCTCCAATGCTCGTCTAGATGACATCAAAGCATAAAAGTCTTGCTTAGATGATACAGGATATGAATTTGTCAACATCTGTATTACTCTTTTAAGCTTTCCATCGATTTTTGTGCTTGTTTTAACATATATAAATATATATTTTTATATATATATGCACAATTTTTTTAGCAATGGTCATTTTTTACGATCTTTAACACAGATCTCATTTAAGTAATCGCATTCTGGTCAGATCTCTGCTAATCCCAGTTAAGTAAATTACATATTTGAATCAAGCAAAATCAGTTCCTAAAATAAGGCTGGATATTTGACAAAAGTGCTATGTCTGACTGAATCATCACTTCTGAAAGTATTTCTGAATTCAGACTAAACTAGCTCACCACTTTACAAAATGCAGGAGGCCTCTCTCTTAAATGGAAGGATATTATTATACACTTCTCTAGCAGTTACTTTGCCCCTTGATTATGGGGAAAATTTTATATAGTAGTATTCAAACTGAATTTGTGAATTGCCTTCAAATGCCAGTTGACTCTCATAAAACAAGTATTAAGTATAAGAATAACAAATTATTTCTATTTTTAAGACTATATTCTTGCTTTCAATGACTTCTGTAACGTATTTTTTCATTCTATTTATCTTAAGAAAATTAAATTTCAAATATTAAATTACTAAATATTCAATTACAATTGTCATTAGGTGAAGTCCATAATAACAGCAAGATCTTTGAGAGAGGGAACAGAGAAGATGAAATGCAGACATAAGACTATATTTAATCTTAAAGAGTAAAAGCGTTAACCATTTTGAAATAGCTGATTTTCAAGAACAGCAAGTTTACCTTTACTACTTATATTCGCTATATGGACCTTTTGTAAAAGAGATGAAAGGGAGTAATTGCACTGACTGTAACACCTTAGTTGTGAAGCCTGTGAACTTTTTTTAGGGCTTCTTGAAATAATAATCCAAAGTAGATGCTGCTGTTTCAGTGGTTAAAAAAACCAAACAAACAAACAGACAAACAAACAAACAACAAACAAAAACATAAATAAAAAACCCCAAAAACCAGAATGCTTGTAATGCAACTTAATGTTGCATGGTACGGGTGGTAATTATTTAGATTTTAGAAAACACACAGTTTTTACAAGATAGAGATATAATAATAACTTAGTCTGCAAGATGTGAAGAGACAGTTTGCTGGAATATATCCACTGCTGAATCACCATCAAACACTCTTGAAGTGCAGAAATAGGATTTGTCAAGGAATTATCAGCCTAAAGTAGCAATAAATCTGTATGATGTCTGCATAACAATGATATTTAAAGCCATTTTAGGTATTAATGTCAATCAGTGTAACCACAGATAGAAAGAATCTTAGAAGTAAAATTTTAAGGTGGATGTTAGGAGGAATTCACACAAATCCTGTTAGTCATAATAAGCAGGATTTGTGAGCTTATCTCCTGTGCCTTATATACCAGACTAATTTGTTTTGTAATACATAGAGATTTGCAAAATGGAGACGTACCAGCTGTTTCAGAATTAGACCTACTGCACAGGCACAAGTGATATTTACGGGAAACTAATTACAGTCAGTTCCTACTGCCTCTGTGCAACAATCTATATAGGCAGGGTGTATCCTACACGTCTGAAATATTTGCAGTAACTTTACATAACATATACATAGTGCATTCAGCACATCTGTCATTATTTTATTTAGACCATGTGTAGTTGTCACTCATCTTGAAATTTAAGAGATCTACTGGAGAAGAAAAATACCTATTTAACCTGATGAAACAAAATTTCCACCCTAGTAATATCTGGAATGTATTGGAATGTCAACAGCACAGTCTTGAGAACTTTGTGATCTGGTTGATTATTCAGTTACTACAGGCAAAATAAAACATTTTTGGTGATGAGAACATGACCCTTGGGAGACTTCAGGCAACCTCTGTTTTTCTTCAGGGAATAAATTCATAAAAGTCCTGTACAGATAATTTAATATTTTGTACAATAGTAACTTACTGGTTCAAATTGGTAACATTTATACCTAAAACCAGGCTACATTGAAAGGGAAAAAATAGACATAATTTGGGGTAATATTTGTGACCAATGCTATCAATGACTTTTTTTTTTTTTTTCTAATGGGGATAAATGGATATTCCAGAACCTATAATATATTTATAAATAACTTGCACTTGAGTATTGGATCAACTCATATGATGACATATGTGCCTTATGTACTTTCTCATGCGAGTCAAATCAGATTTTTGTGTTTGAGAAGGATGTTCTTTAGTTTCTTGCAACGTCTGACAGTCTAGATTAATTCTGAAATACTAAAATGATATTATTTTTGTATTTAGTAGAAGGGGGGTGTTGTTTTTGTTGTTGTTATTGTTTGGTTTTGTTTGTTTTTCAATAAAACACTGTTGTCTTAAGGATTATATTCTTTATTCCAAATAAGAAAAACCATTAGACCTAGTAAAACTACTGAGACTGTTGGAAAAGAAGACTTGTTATGTTTCCTACAAAAGAAGCTTCCAGTATTGATCATGGTCATCAGTACAAGCCTACTAACTTTAAATTATACATATATATACTGGCATTCAAGGTTGTCTGATGAAAAGGAGAGAAAGATTCATAAAAGTAAAAAATGATCATCTGAAAATCTTTCAGGTTATTAAATGGCTTTAGAAAAATACGTGTTTGTAACGAAACCATTTACTTAAATACATTTCACGTATTTGGATTTAATATTTCTAAACAAAACCCTTTTGTTTAAATTTCGTCCATGTATATTCAGGTTATTCTATTACCCTGGCTTTCAGACTCTGTAGATTACAAATAATAGTTGGTTGAGTGGTTTTGTTTTGTTTGTTTTTTGTAAAAGAAAATGCCCATTATGGAGATTATATCACTGCAAATATTTAAGAATAGTCAGTGTGGATTAATACATTCTGACAAGGTACAAAGTAACCTCTTGAAACACTTTTCAGCCTTTGATTCCTACAATCTCTTCACTGTTCTTCCTTCCCCAACTTATAGTTCTTAGGGTGGGATTCATCTGAAACTACAAGAAACAAGATTCAATGACTGCTATCATGAACCATATCAGGTATTTTGGAGAAGAATAAAAGTTCACTAAAGCTTGCATTACAATGTCCTTAATTGAATGTGGCTTCAGGTAACTGTAACATTACTCACAAATACGTGTCAATTCATGAAAACATTGTGTGGTGGTTTGACATTGGCTAGCCACCAGGTGCTCACCAAGCCACTCTGTCACTCTACCTCCTCAACAGGACAGAGGGAGAAAATCTAACAAAAAGGTCTTGGGTCAAGATAAGGACAGGGAGATCACTCAGCAATTATAGCCGCAGGAAAAAAAAAAAAAAGACTCACCTTGATTAATTTAATTTATTACCAATTAAACAGAGTAGGATAATGAGAAATAAGAACATACCTAAAAACACCTTCTGCCTGTCACTCCCATCTTACTGGACTCACTCCCAACTTCTCTACCTCCTCCTGCCGAGTGGTACAGTGGGATGGGGAATGGGGGTTGCCGTCAGTTCATAACACTTCACCTTCGCCGCTCCCTCCTCCTCACACTCTTCACCTGCCTCATCATAGGTTCCCTCCCACAGAATACAATTCTTCATTACCTCCTCCAAGGTAACTCCCTTCCATGGAATGCAGTTCTTCAAGAACTGCTCCTGTGTGTGACTTTTACACGGGGTGCAGTTCTTCAAGAACAGACTGCTTCAGCCTGGGTCTGCCACAAGGCCATGGGTTCTGCCAGAAAACCTGGTCCTGTAAGGGCACTCCATAGGCTGGAGCTTCCTTCAGGACATCTCCACCTGCTGCAGCACAGAGTTCTCCACAGGCTGCAATGTAGATACCTGCTCCACCATGGACCTCCATGGGCTGCAGGGGGACAACCTGCCTCACCATAGTCTTCTCCAGGGGCTGCAGGGGAAGCTCCGCTCCAGCACCTGAACCACCTCCTCCCCCTCGTTCAATGACCTTGGTGTCTGCATAGTTGGTCAACACGTATTCTTTCCCCTCTCTCACACAGTTTCTAACGTACAGTATTTTTTACACTTTCTTAAATATGTAATCAGAGAAGCACTACCAATATCATCGATGACCTCAGTTTTGGCCAGTGTCAGATTTGTCTTAGAGCTAGCTGGAACTGGCTCTGTCCGACCTGGAGGCAGCTTCTGGTGTCTTCTCACAGTGGCCACCCCTGCACTGCCCCCCCTCACCCCTTCTCTGCTACCAAAACCTTCCTGCATTAACCCAATATACATTAAGTAATTTCTTTGCTCTGGAAAGTTGAATAAATAAATACAGAAATAGGATAAAAGAGATGAGTTAGAAAATGATTGCTACACATTTAATGTTAAGGATGAGAGGGAGAGATAGAGCCTCTCTTAGCAGTTAAGAATGCCAAAAAGAACAGGAGCTGCTGATCTTCCCATGACACCAAATAACAGTATTTACTACTTTCTTTCTCTTATCAGGCTACTGCATGGAATATTGTCCGTTCACTAGAGTCAAATGGTTTTATGGATTAAGTTGAGAAGCGGACAGAACTTCAATAACAAATCATTTCCAAACAGTAATTTCTCTTTTTCATTATCAGTGGCACACACTTGATTGACAGCATCCATCTCAGCACAAGTATATTCCCAGAGTTCTTGTGCTGTTCTCAGTACAATTCATGTGCACAACCTCTAAAGAAAGACAATGTGAGAACAAGAGTCTTATTTGGCTTCTTATTTTATTGAGCAGTTTTTCTGTCATAACTGTAAGCTTTGCACCAGTATCGTTCACAGTCTTACCTTTCAAACATCTTCAGGTGTAAATAATATAGCTTTTGCTTGCTTCAGCATTAGCTGCTAATTCACTTCAGGCTTCTAAGCCTAACAAATATGATTTTTTTTTTTTTTTTTAGTTTAGTGAGTTCTTGCTAGTACTAATTTAGAGCAATTAAAATTTAATTCTTAGTAGTATTATTTAGTATTGTTTGTGAAGTTGACTGATGATTGGACTGCACTGATCTCATGTTGTTTTCAATGCCATACACAAATATACATGTTTATTCAGGGTGGGATGTAAACAAATCATAACAGGAAATTAAATTTCTACTCGGAAACTTGTCAATGATAAACCACGTGTAGTTTCTAAAGCTGCACTGCTTGATCCTGGCAGAATTAAGCCTGACAAAGATGAATAAAAATCTGTTACTTGTTCTTCTATATTTCTGCATTTAAAGTCTGTTTATAGGTGTCACAACCTAAATGGTTATCTAGACTGCTAGTGATAGAGATAACTGCTGGTTCATAGGACCCCATAAGATATAAGGACACAGAAAAAAAGGCACTAATGGGAAGTATAGCTATGATTAGTAAAGTAAAAAAAAAAATCCATCTATTACAAATTATTATCAGCAGTCAACACAACAGCAGCAATCAATAAGAGCAATAGTCAATTATGTCAACAGTCAATTGCAGCAATTAATAATAGTGAGAATAAATAACAGCAGCAACAAATATACTTAATATTACAAGTTACTACAAACTTAAAACTACAAACTAAATCATTAGTAAAGCAACTTACCAATAATAGAACATCACCTACACTTATGATAGATTACTTACATGAATATTGTCACAGAGGCACCCCAAAAGTCAATTTAGGCAGGCAATAAGGTCCAAACAGACTTTATTCTAACCCGAACTGTTTAGCAGAAAACCAACTAGAAATGGGGTTTATCCAAAATTAGTTAGCAATCCAACAACATTATAAAACAGAGGTTTGGACACCAGTTGGGCATTCAGTTGCTACACAGTCAATTCAAACTCAAGCGGATCAGATCCCAAAACTCTACAGTGATGATTCAAAATGTGCATTTTCTCACTCTTAAAAAGTGAGGACTCTCAAGGGCACTCAGAAAATCACTCACCAGTTTGGCAAGGTGTCTCAATCCCTGAGTAATGCTTCTTAGATGGCCAGTTTATAGAGAAGAGTCTGCAACTGTACAGCCTCTGCTCTGAGAAAGACCAAAGACCAACTCAATGGGGGTCTCCAGTGTGTTCCATTTATCCCCTATTTGAATCTGAGCTGCGGTCATTTATGGTAGTGGTCCAGAAACTTCTCTCAACCAAGACATTTAATTGGTCGAGGTCCCTGTCTGTTGACCAAGGGACATGTGCATGACCATAGTGGTGGTTTCTGTTGCTGGGGGAGAGGAAGGGAAGGGACTGCATCTGCTACAAAGATATAAAATACCAAGTGCTTTAAACAGATTGCAGAAGGGAGCCAAACCATCCCAGAGGAGACTCAACTGTTCCAAAACTGAGAGGACTAACTGAACCAACCACAGAGGTTGCCCCAGAGAGTGACCAATTGACATAATGAAGTTTGGAGTCAGCTGTGTGTCCCCAGCAAGGGTTCAAGGTCTTGTAGAAAGTTCACATAAAACTTTTTGAGAAAGATAAAAGTATGTGCAGCACAGGAAGTTAGCAGAGAGTAAATATCCATTTTGGGTAATGATTAAGTCACTTCTATATTGTGAAGACGTAGGAGGGCGTGTGACACTACCACTTGAAGCAGCCACTAGATGCTGTTAATTTCTATTTTTTCACCTGGAACCCAATAGATGGTGATGTTTTCTGTTCTACCAGACCAATTTTTTATTTTTCCAGGCTGTTTTTCTGTTCTTGCAGTTAGAACAGCCAATGGCAGTTTCCAACTCCTACTTTCTTACGATGTTTTCCCTTTTTGCCAGACAATTACTTACCTTTTCAGACTTGAAGTCACTGTTACAATTCTCTGTTTTCTAGCTTATTGATAGTATCTCAGGACATGTCTCGTTTCTAGGTGCCCAACTGCATGTCAGACTCCAGTTGCACTTCTAAAGGATGCTTCTGGTGTACAGGCTTAGTTCCTAGGCTAACAGTTCTCAGGCTGGCAGGCATTTTCTCTGTCAGCACTTCAGCAGACATATTCTTAGTATTTTTCTCATATAGCCAGGTCTCCTTTATGGCTGCTTACATCAACATGGGAAAAAAAAAAAAAAAAGCAGGTGATGATTTATGTAGTCTTTCTTGTACTGAGCCAGGAACTTCATTGAAAGTATTTTGTTCTTGCATTCATCTGTTATCTATGGAGGAGAGTTATGCTAATAGAACCTTCTCCCTGCCCTTGTCTTTAAGGTATGTTATGTTCTTTTCCCAAATGGTCAGAGTTCGTTCTTCATTTCTGGTTATATTTCAGCCTAGGCAACATTTTTTCCAGAATGGCCAACAGAGTCTTCCCATTTACAATCAGTTTAAATACTAATTTTGAATAATTTTGAATAAAGTTACTGATCTCCAAAAGACATCATAAACGGAAAATGTCCCCAAAGCTAGTCCCATGTAGACTATGCCCAGTATGTGTAAGCTAGTAAAAGAATTGAGAACTATCTTAAAACAATGATATATTTTGATAATTTACAATATTTTTTTTTATTAGAGTCTCATGAGGGAGAAAACAAAGAGATGTGGCTGTCATCAGTAGAAAGCCTGAAAATATAATGATGTTTTTCAGTCATGTTGCTTAAAAGATGGTTACTTATTAATTTATTTTCAAATTTGTCTTTGGTGTTCCTACAGTCTGTAACATTTTTTAAGGAAACAAGAAATCTGGAATCCATTCAAACTACTTCTAAGAATAAATGTTGTCAAGCACTCCTCAGAAATTTGTTGGTGGAATGCCTCAGAAACACTTATTTTATTAGATATTGGTGTATCTCAACCCTGAATGAAAGGGATTTCTTCTGATAAGATAATTTTAGGGTGTAATATTGAAGAATCATATTTTTTTTCTTGTCACTAGACATGAAAAGTTACATCATAAGAATGTATCAGGAAATCTTTAAACCACAGCTCAATTAATGTTAGAGGAAATTTTTTAAAAAGAGTCATCATATACTTTCCCTGTTTGTTTATTCATTGACAACTGTTACTGGACACTGTCAGATGAAATATAATATTTTAGAGAGATCTTTTTAAAAATACAGTATGATAATTTCCATTCAAAAGAAAGCTGCTTTAAATCTAGTGCTATTTGACTTTTCATTTATTGACATAAATTATGACTTTAAATTTGAAGATTATCTTAAGTAGTGTAGGCTAAATGCCCATCATAGCATAAAGTTGGCATTTCAAACTGTATTTAATATTTTAAAGATGTTCTGGAAAAAAAATATGTAATTCCACAAGGACAAGGTCTGTCACACACATGAGCAGAATTCATGGAAGAAATACATGATAGGAATGACTGGCTAAATAGCAGGTTTTAAAAGCTGCAGAGTATGATGCATGACAATTTAAAGAGGAGTTAACCATGCTCAAAGTAGTTTATCTTTGCAATTGAAAACATAGTAAATACCATAGCGAGGTGTAGAAAAAAATGCATGCAGAGTAGGTATTAATCTACTAGCAGTAATGCTTCCTCACCTGAAACGCTTAACCTACTTTGTGAATAGCTCTTCAAGAAAGAAGTGCGTTGGATAATGTCAAGAGAAGAGTAATGAAAATGACTAAAGAGCAGTCTAGAAAACATAGTCATCATGCATCACTGGAAGATGTGGGTTTGTTGAGTTTAAAGATGACTGATACAATTGCCTTCATATATATAAATAATAAGCATAAAAGGAAAAAATCAGAAGTTCTTCATGGAAGATGGAGAAAGTGAGTGTGATATATAACAAATACATTTGTTCATATAAAGCATAGGTCACTTTGAAACTATAAGCAACAATAAAACTATGTGTATATAGAAGTCATTATTGTTCACTCTGCTTTTGAGGTCTTTACTTTCTGAGGTTTCTGTGCTCTGGGCACGGTATTGCAAAGGTCTGTACTTGCCTTTACAAGTGGTAAAAGCGGCAAAAAGGCTAGGCAAACTTTCCAACCTTCCTTGAACAGTTCGGGGGCAATCAGAAGCAATATGGCATGAAAAGGTGAAGGATCATGTTTTCCTTTTCATTGTATACTTAGTCTCATTATATAGGTTATTAATAGGTTGCAAGTCTTAGATCAATTATTCTGTAGTAGGTATTTTTAAATTATGATTTAAATTTTTATTTTTAAATTGTGATTTCCTGAAGAGGCAGGAAAACATTTTCTTGCACATTTCTAGATCATATTCATTTTCGATGAAATGTCGTAGGACATTGTTATGTACTTAACACATCTCTTAAAAATTTGGAAAGAGATGATTAGTGAGAAAAAAATTGTGATAAGTTCCTTAGACCTGCTCAAATAGAAAAGTAAATACATATATATATATTTATATATGTATATATATATATACNTAGATCATATTCATTTTCGATGAAATGTCGTAGGACATTGTTATGTACTTAACACATCTCTTAAAAATTTGGAAAGAGATGATTAGTGAGAAAAAAAATTGTGATAAGTTCCTTAGACCTGCTCAAATAGAAAAGTAAATACATATATATATTTATATATGTATATATATATATACATTCAGCAGGAAAAGATTCTATAAAAACAAAAAGTAAAACTTTGAAGTGAAAGTGATTTGCAACTGCAAATTAAACTCAATCTATGAAACCAACATGCAAGGGTAGCTCAGAGGAAGTGCACATCCATTCAAGATTTGAAAAGTTTGTTACTTATCTAAAATGTTTTAACGGCAATTTCCAATCTTCAAGAATGTTGAAACACCAGAATAAGTATACTTTTCATAAAAAGGTATATGTTTTTCAACGTACTGATAAAAATGTAGCTGTGCAACATAATATAACATACCTCAACTCTGTAATCAGCATTTAGGATGTGTTGGGTCAAAAAAAAATGCAGCTTTATTGTCAGGCATTCTGTGATGTAAGTTTAGTGGCTAACTGATTTTTTTAATTAACTAAGTGAACTCTATAGGGCAAATGATCTCATTGTAAAAGGTTATTTCATGATAAAAGTGTTTAATTCCTTTTAGAAACAAAAATTGGATATGAAAAGGAAATAGGAATGCTTAAACATGGTGCAATCAGGTAATTAAGTCAGATAATTCAGATCATCATTGAGTGATTAAAATTGATACTAGTGATACCTGATTAAAATAAATATTTTTTGATCTCTTCATAATTGCCTGCTAAGGTGAAACAATTTGTTCAGTGAATGAGGGGAGAGCTGTGGAACTGATCTGCCTTGATTTTAGCAAGGCATTTGATCTGATCTCTCACACAGTTTCCTTGCTAATGAGTTGGTAAGATTTGGACTGGACAGATATATAGCAGAATTGGCAGAAAAGTGACTAAAATTTTGAGCTCAAAAGTAGTGGTTGTAATTAGTGGCTCAAAATCAGATAAGTGGTTTTCCTTGAGGTCAGTATTACTGTTTCCAGTGCTGTGAAATGACCAATCTTGATGTCTGAGCTGAATACACACTCATCAAGTCTGTGGATGACATCAAATTGGGAAAAGAAGTAGACAAGGCTGGAGAGAAGAGTCGCCACTCAGACTGATCTCACTAGACTGGAAGATACACCAGCAAGAATTGCATAAGGTGTAACAAAACTAAGTGTGAAGTCCTGCACCTGGGACAGAGAAATTGTAAACTCTATAACTATAGGCTGGGGTCTGATGGCTGAGAAGCAGCTTGGATGAAAAGGCCCTGGAATTCCCGGGGGACAGTAAACTCAACATGAACCAGCAGCATGCCCCATCAAGAAAGGATAACCGCTTCCAGGAGTTCATCAGAAAGAATGTACCAGCAGACTGATGGATATGATTATTCCACACTACTCAGCATGTGGTACGCCATGCCTGGAAATGTAAACTATTCTAGTCCTTCTAGTTTACAGAGACATTGATAAACTGTGGATGGTCTAACAGAGGGCTATCAAGATGATGAGATGGATTGTGACCTTAACTTACAAAGAAAAAAGTTGAAGGAATGGGGTCTGTTCAGCCTTGAGAACAGAAGACTTGGGACTGGTGGGGGTGAGGGGGAACCATACTCCAATCACAATCTTTCATTAAGTAAAAGCTAGTTACAGAGAAGATGGATTAATATCTTCACAAGGATGCATGCTGACAGAACAAGAAGCGATGGGTATAAGTTGCCTTAGGGGAAATCCTGTATGAACATAATAAATGCTTCACTGTGAGAACAATTATGTTTCCCAGAAATGTGACAGAAACTGTCTTACCAGAAAAATTCAAGACTCAGCCTGACAAGGTGCTGGAATAGGGCCCTCGTAAACCTAACCTGAAGCCTTGCTTTCAACAGAGGGTTGGACCAGATGAGCTCTGGAAGTTTATTCCAGCCTAGATTTTTCTATGGTTCTATGACTCTACAATGAATTAGATCCATAAATATCTGTTTTCAGGTAGTTTGTTTGAAGATTCTTGAGGAAGTACTTTTTCTTGCCCCCCCCCTCCCCCCTTATAAAAGCAAATATACTTTGTCAAATCCCTTGGAGGGTGTTAATAGACATATTTAATAGGTTTATCTTAGCTTAAATGTCACTAAATACATTTAATACTTGAAATATTATGATAGAATATATACATCTCCAAAAAAAATTGTTGTAAGACACAGGTTTCTTTAAAAGTTAGCCTGCATAAACTGTTTTAACTGCATTTAGTACTTAAGGGTGGTGGTCCAAAACTGTCAGAAGTTATCAAATGATAAACAAACTGGAGACTGGCAATCTATCTAGCAATTGCCTTACCTTTATGAAGTTACCTTGGAAAGATGCTTTTCAATTCACACTCTCTTCAACATCGACAATCTTTTGGTTATATTAATTTATATCCTTGCTTGCCAGGTTTTTCTTTCCAGTAGGAATTAAATTTCAATGATTTACGTCTTATCCCTAATATTTCTATGCTGATTCACTTTGTTGTTCCCACCTCCTTTCTCCTGTCTTTTCTTCATCTCTTGTGTTGATCTTTTCTCCAAGCCTTTCTGATGTAAATCAAACATTCAGTACTTGGCCTCAGGGCTCATTCGTTGTAAATTAAGCATTGTGTCTTATCAGGGGATAAGGGAGGAATGACACACTATTTTCACAACTGTTACAGTATTTTATATATCATGTATTATAACAAGTATTTACACAGATATCGTGCAATTCAGAGTCTTAGTAACATATTTACTTTTCCACTGAGATTTTGTACTATGTATTAATAACATGCACAACAAATACTAGTTTCAGAACACCCTTTCTAAGCTCTCTCTCGTTTCTGCTTCCTTTTTAGTCCTTTTCCTGTGTATCGCAAGTTTTACTGCCCCCCACCCAAAACAAACACAAAAAAATAAAACTAAAACAAAAAACACATCAAAATTCAATATTTCCTGATATCTTTCTGAGTCAGAATTTCCTCCTTTTTATCCCCCCACTCACATAATTGAGTTCCAGAAAGGGCATGATCTTAAAACATTGAAAGCATAACTCTAAATATTAGAGGCAAACATGGGTAAGATAGTCCTAGAGTAGTCAACCAACTTCCCTTTTTAGCTCATTTACTTTTCAAAGACTCTAGTCCTTGACTGTGACTATCACCAGCCTCACTCAACTTTCTGACCGGTGGCAAGTGCCTTGTTGAAGTTATGCTGCTCGTTCTAAGAAGTACTTGCATGGTTTTTACAGGAAATATCTCTACCTCATTTACTGATTCAGCCTTATTTGACTTTCATCATGTAATACTTCCTATAAGTAAAACCAACAATACTGTTTCATCCTCCCCACAAAACTTTTTGGGAAGGTCTTCCTTGCTCTGTCTTTTCAGAGAGTTAGTACATCATGTTTTACCAAAAAATGTAGGATGAGAAAAGCTTTCAAAATTATATATTACTTATTACTTCTTTTTTTTCTCTATTTTTGGTTGGTTGGTTTGTTTTGTTTAATGTTGTTGTGTTTTGTTTTGGTTTGGTTTTGTTTTTTGGCTTTTTTCTACTTCATGTAGTAACTTCTCCCGGAAGTCACCATCTGTACAACAATAAGACTTGAGTCAGTTGGCTAAACAGAAACACTGGAGACACTGATGTGCTCTGGGATAGCCAAGGGCATCTGATCAGAGCTGGTAAAATTGGGGTTTACAGTTTTCTGGATGGCAGAAAATGAAAAAACAGACTATCCTTGGACAAGCCCATGTGGCAGTAGACATCTATATTTAAGCAAGTCGGTTCCCTCCTTGTTGTCACCTTTCGCTGAAGTAGAGTGTTATATGTGAAATTTATCCTATTCATCTTATGCAAATCTTATCACTTCACAGAAAAAAAAAAAAAAAAGAATTAAGCATATGGTCAGAATACTTTTTATGTCTATGTAAAATAGAAACAACTAAACTTTTTTTTTTTTAAGACAAGCTCAAGAAAGACTATATGACAGTGCAATTTCATTCTTCTCCGAGATTTCATTAGTCTACTCCCCACCTACACCAAAAGTCAATGGTCTGAAATCAGTGAAAAATTTTACATTTGGCATGAAGATACGATAAAGGTGTGCGACTTATAGGTTCAAATACATTTTTAAAGAAAACTTAATTTGTGTCATTGTTTCCTTTGACTCTAAACCTTGAATTTGAAGACCTTGTCTTCTTAAATTCCAGCTGCTTTCACAGATCTATATATGCCAGTATCAATAACAATTCTTTCACATTTCCAAAAAATTTCCTTATAGCTAAGTTTGGTTGGTTGCTTTTTTGCTCTCCCCACTGAAAGACGATATAAATTAAATCAAAAAGTGGAGAACCTATTTCTTAAATTTCAAAGGTATTTCACAGTAAAATATACTAATATGCAGTATATTTCTCTCATTTTTTGGATATGCATTTAATAATGAAGGAATTTGGGGTTTGTGACCATTAAGAGTCTAATGTCTGCTGGACAAGAAATATTATTTTTTAATATTTTTATTTATATTAGCTTTCCTAAGCCAGGTTTCACATTTCATGCCTTGATGGTTTTAAAGTTGTTTATTCCTCTATTTTTCTTATCACTAGGGAACATGTTGAGAACTCCTGTCACTTATCTGTCTTCAAGGACTTGTGTACTGGACTTGTTTAAGTTTTTTACAGAGGATAAAATGCCTTTGTTTTGTGCCACCAGAGAGCACTGTTGGATCGTTAAGATTTGGCTTTTTTTTCTTTCTAGACATTAGCTAAAGTAATGAGAACCAAGGAGACAAATAAAACTTCACAAAATATTCTTTCTTTCTTACCACATGACAAATGTCACCAGCACATAAGGCGTAATAAATCAATGGGTCTTTCTGTGTTTATAGTTCTGCATTTTTTCAACATTCTTTTCTTTTAAATAAATGAAAACACCAGTGTTCCCAAGGTTGCAATTAGTGATACAGTTTGTACCATCGACTTTCATAAATTTTATTTTACTCAGCAGCCCAGAGGCACAGCTGCGAGCTATATCACAGGACAACTGTGAAGATCACTTCTGGTTCCTCATTCTGGAACACAGAAAAAGCATCCCTTAAGACCTCAGTAAATAATATGACAAGAAGCTGAAGACCATGTTGCAAAAGTACCTTGCCACTGTGCCAATCAACACACCATAGCAGAGGCCATCCATTCTTTCAACTTTACAGGTGATTTATGCAACAATCATGGTAAAGGTGAAGCAAACTGCATTCAGCTAGGAAAAAAAAATAATTTTTATATATATGAATGACACCTTCAATGAAAGAGGAAGAGGGTGATAGCTTGGTATTCTGAATTTCTGCCAAAAACAAGAACTACAATGAAGAACGTGAATCTGTGGTAGGTTAGAAAGTCATTCAGTGTATCTGCATGTAGGTTTATGCATGTATACCAGTGGCTACATGTATATTGCTTTGCATAAAATACACACATAGAGAAGATACTAATTTGTTTAAAATTATTTTAATTTTGCAAGGAAGCTAAGCACCTCTCTCTGTGCAGGTGTTTAAATGAAGCTTTACACTAAATTGACTGAGCCTAAGTTTGAGGCTTTTTTCATAAGTCAAAAAGTAATAATTAAATTAACTACTAGTACTGCTTAGTACTCCACAGTTTTAGGATTTGGGTATTAAAGAAATTTTAAGATACTGTTTAAGATTTTTCAAACACAGAAGAATCCAAGATTATTGAAGGTCTTAACTACTTCTTAGATTCCAAACTTCCCATTTAAATGTAGGTGTCTAGATGTATTTTACTTTTGAAGCTTGATGATGAAAAAATCTTGGAAAAAAATGAAATTACTTTGCTTAAGTGATTATGAAATTCCTAGTGTAAATATATAAAAATATAAAAATTTATAGAAGAGCCTCTAGAAAATTAAGTATGTTCTGGAAAAAATGTCCTTTGGAAAGATACATCTCATAATTTTCTTACACCTAAACTTAATGACATGTTTATTGTATTGAGGAATATTTTGTGAGAATTCTACATTTTTTATGGCACTACAAGAAGACAGTTAATCTAAAATGAACAATGACTAACGTCTTTATTCCATCCTTGATTACATCTCTTTTTTTCCTGTCTTTCTTTTTAATGTAATATTAAGACATGATTCTGAAATTATGATGTAATTACTCAGTATTAACTGGAATTTTCTTATCACATTGAGGCTTGGATATTGAAATGCATAACTATCAGTTCTGTGGGAAACTACAGTGGGTCTGTGGGTTCCCTGACGGAGGGCATGGGAACAAAAATTAGCGTTGAAGATATTAAGGCCTACCCATGAGAAAGACAGGAGTAAAGGAGTATCCAGAGATATTAAGGTGTACCTGTGAGAGAGAAGGGAGTAGAAGATTAACATTGATGATAGCAAAACTAGCCAATGAGATGTTACTGCTGTAACTTGTGACCAACAGTGAAGAGACACATGAATTGGTAAAACAGTATAAAAATGCACTTGTGGCAATAAATGGCATCTACTACTTGCATCCTGGAAGAACTTGGTCTATGTCGTTTGTCTGTCTCAACCGTGACACAGTTTTACTGATTATTGTTAAATTCTAGCTGTAGCACACACAAATCCTCATTTCCCCTCTCCCCCCTCATCCCGCATGCCTTACACTCACAGTAAACTCCCAAATAGATTACAATGCAAAACTATCTTTCAGTGTTTCCAAAATGCAGAGTCTTTTCCTTTTGTTGCATTTACAAAGTAAGCATTTTTCCTTCCTATCATTATAAAAATCTACCCTATAAAGAGCTTTCTCCAGTTATCCACAACCAAGGTGATTCAAACTGTACTGAAATTATCTGAGATTTTCCATTGGCTCAGAGGTGAAAGAAAATGCATTTCCACAATATTAATTCTTGTCCTGCTTGTCCAGGCTTAACTCAGATAAAATGTGGATTGGAATTTCTGCTTAGCTAAGGACTTCAAAATATCTATATATTCAAATGAGAAACAGCATAAATGTGATAATCTTCTTAATCTGTTTTCTTGATTATTGCATTATTCTACTATTGCAGTTTTTTTCATATCTATATCATACTTTATTTATATGTAAAAAGTTTTTTCTCATGCTTTAAAAATATATAAAACTTAAAATATTGAAAAACATTGTCTATAAATAATATTTCCACGTAATATTTTTTTTTTTCTAACTTTAACATTGATTTTATAAACATATTCTCAGGGAGACAAATCAGAACTTGGAACAAGAGTAAAAGGAAGAAAAAGGGCTTTGGGGGAAGTTTTTTTTTTTTCTTAATTAATTTGGTGTATCTGTTTATTCATTAACCACATTTAGATATGTCATAACTCTATCACTTCATTATGTCGGTGCAATATCAAGGTTGCTGTTTTGATTTCAAGCAATTTATAGGTAATTGAGAAATTTAGTCCAAAGTAATCTTGATTGATAGTGTCTATAGGTAATCCAACTTGAGAAAGATTTACTGTCAATCAGCTAGAGAAAAAAAAGAAGAAACAAGCAGAAAATCTTATTTTGTGACACAGGGACTAATCTGAATCTTGAAAAGTTTGTGTACAGTCACTGACTACAACATAAGCTTCCAAGATGACCTTGAACTAATTATTTAGACTCAGATTTTTAAAAGGACTTTATACAATGACAACAACTACTTGGATTTTTTTTTTAACTAACTAAGCAGTGTGGCAGTTGCACTTTCCCCNAAAACAGAAAGTCAGATGTTTATGTTCCATGCTTCATTTTAATTTGAATTGAGAGTCAGCATACCTTCTGTAACTGTGAAGATGATTAACCACTGGATTAATATACCCAAGGAAGGTGTGGATACTTCATCTTTTGGCATCTTATAAAGGAGACTGAATATCTGTTGAGAAGATACATTTTAAGTTAAATGCAGAGGAAGTTTTATGTCCACACTATGTGATTTGTTCAGTACTATATATATTATCTAATATGTCAAAGTTTAACCCAGATAATCTCAAAATTTTTTTACCTTAAAATCTCTGTGACTGCATTAGGGTAAAAAGTGAAGTTGGAGCAGTATAAATGTTAAAAATCCTGTTAGATCTGTGGTTCAAGAGATTCCACCATCAACCTCTTTGCAGATTTATTGTAAAAATGTAAAGAGAGAGCTGACATTAATAGGAATTTTGGTGACAGTTTGAAGAAAACCATGCTTCATGACATTTCTTAAAAACCACACCCAAATGTGCTCAGTAGAACTTCAAATCAGTAGTCATATTTCATTTAAACAACATAACTTCATGCACTACACCTGCAACAACTCTTTAAGTCTAGCAAGCTATTATCACTAGATGACAGTAGCCTTTACAAATACCTCCCACTGCTATGAAGCGAATTCTAAAGACAGTTGACATCCTCTGACAATATTTATATAATTTGCAATTATAATGGGCTATGTTATAAAAGAGTTCAAATCTAAGAACCAAGGGCCTTCTGCCATAGGCTATTCTATATTCTCCTTTTTGCCATGTGTGATTACGTCGTCTTTCATGTTAATAACTCTGGTTTTAATATCCTCCCCTTGCAATTAATTACTGTTCCAATAAGGTTCCAACCTTGTACTGTTATAACACCCCATGGGATTGATAAGTTTTTATTGAAATAACTTATTTTTCCATTTTGAAAATCCTTTTTCAGTAATGGCATTGACATGAAAATTTCCTTCACATCACTTGTGAAAATCAAGTATTAAAAAGAATCTTAATAAATGCAATCATATTTTAATCCAAAAATGTTCTAAGTAAAGCCCTTTAATCAAAACTCTTTCGCAACACTGGCAAAAAACAGGACCAGATTTATGAACT
Source organism: Pampusana beccarii (assembly GCA_013399365.1). Lineage (NCBI taxonomy): Eukaryota > Metazoa > Chordata > Aves > Columbiformes > Columbidae > Pampusana > Pampusana beccarii. The sequence continues at coordinate 140,605 of VWYH01001908.1, forward strand.
CGTTCAAATGACTTGACAGCAAAAATAGGTCAGTTGCATGCAGAAATGTCACATTTCTTATACAGACATTTGTTTCCAACTAACTTTGTCTTTTGCTTTGAAACTTTGCATTCATTGGACACTTGCAAAATCTTTCAATTTGCTTTTACTCAGTAAGCCACTCATATGCTCTTAGATAAAGACCATCTGCCTGATTGCAAAATCTGCTAGCTTTAAGCAATTATAGAGATAAAGTTGTTGCATTTTGAAAGAATAAGGGGATGTGTAATTTGCATTTGATGTAGAAGTTAAACAGACTTTCTAAGAAAGCAACCACACTGACCCTGCTCAAGCATCAAAGCCTTGTAGAAGTCATTTTTGTGTGTACATAGGGAAGTTCACGATACTCTCTTGAACAGTAAAACACACTGTCACCTCCCTACTTTTCTGGTGCTCTACTTTTCGTCTCCATTTCTGCTGATATATATGCAAGAACAAAGCTTGTCACCTTGATGATTTTAGAAATCTGTTAAATGAAGTCATATGGAAGAGTAATGAATCATAACATGTAGAGAAGCATGGAACCACTGTGAATAGAACTTTTTCAGAACACTCAAAAGTTTAAAAGTTAGTTATAAAATAAAAAAGTGTAAATATATTAACAATCCTTCTGTTTCTGCAGAAAGCATTTACTACAATAGCTACTAAATTTCCCATAATTTTACACAGTGGATCACCTGGATATGGAAATGCAGAAAATTTCCATTACCAAAGAAAACCAACGAATAAATGAACTCTAGAGGAGCAATGAAACAGTATTATTCCTTAAACTTCTATTTTAGGTTGAAAAGCTTTTGCCTACTCTAAAATTTAAAGACACCACATTCTTGTTCATAATTCTCTTTCCTAGTGCAATGCTTGTTTCTATAAGTTGCTATAAATCTTCTGTGGGATTCTGAACTACAGAGAAAAGCCTAAAGGAAAAAATTGCCTTCATCAAAGAAAAAAAAAATCTTACAGATTTAAGTATATTAGAATACATAGATACATAGATAAAAAGTTATTGTATTCAGTTCTATAGCTTCTGGCGCACAAATTATTTTTCACACCAGTTAAGGTCCACTGCAGAAATGTAGTATTCTGCACAGCTAGAACTGAGCATATATCTCAAATAACTCTTCATGGACTGTACAGGTAATACATCTGTGATCCCTTTTAAACTTTTAATGAATTAGAGACTTATTTCCTATTTTGTGTGGACTATGCCAGAAATTTATGTGCATCATTGTGCCCTAGTCATAGGATCAGTTTGAGGTGTCCTTGAAACAAAATATTTTGTAAAAAACATCCACACTACTATAGTTACTACTTAAAGGATATGAATAAAATGTAACATTTTAATTAGATAAATATCTCAGAAGCAACATTTTTCATTATTACCATGGATTAAAACCATAATTTTTTCCAAAAAAAATCAGAGCAGATGATTGATAGTAGCCCCTCATTTCCCAGCAAGAGCTCTTACTACTGAACTCTTATGATTCTGATGGCATGACTTTCACCACCACTCTGCCTCTTACCTTATGTGCTGCTCCCATTAACTCCTCAAACGTATTCTGAGGAACAAAGATAGTTTGGCTACCTAAACCTGGATCAGAATGCAGCCCTGATGGGCAGATACCTGCTTAGAAAAGACAATTCTGAACACCTATGTGAGGCTAAGATCAGCCATCCACAAAACTTTTAGGCTTAATGGTCTTATCCAATGGTCCAGAAAACGTTATCAGTACTCAAATTGAGTTGCTGTCTTGTACCTAAGTACCAGACACTCCTGATAAGACTTAGGTGGCAAATATTTAATCTGCATTTTTTAAAAGTTTGTGTTTATAACAATGTTATTATTATTTTAGAAAATATGTGAGTTTAATATTTTTATGATAGTGCATGTTCTGGATTATAGCTTTGAGTTGAAAAGCAATTTATTTTGATTTGTATATATTTACCTTTTTTACAAGGAAAAATCTAAGTATTCACACATTTTTCAAAATTTCACTATTTTAAAACAGCTGATCTGTTGTGGTTTTTTGTTTGTTTTTATTGTTTGTTTGTTTGGGGGTATTTTGTTTTGTTTTTAACAAAAAGTATATTCATTTTTCTTAGCAGTTGTAGATGATAGAAAGTAAAGTTTATCACTCATCATTTCCTTCCTATCCAGGATTCTTCTGTATCACTATTTATTGCCCAACAAAATGAAGTCATTGTATCAAGCAGGTTTGACAGGTGTAGCAGATAGTGCAAGTCATATACATATACAGATAAATACATGAGAAATACACCAAAAGTTTGTGATTATTATATAATATAAGCTCCAGATCTAGGATAGAGGCATCTGTTGTATAATAAAGACAGCATAGCATATTGAACTTTATTAGGTACAGTGCTAAAAAAGACAGAGATGCTATGTACACTTCCATTCATTCATACTTTTGTGTGTATTGGATGCCCGAAATAACTCATTAGTTGTCATTTTGCCTGAGAGAAGCAAACAAAAGTGTTGCCTGCTGGCTTTATTCCAAGGACACCTCACCCACTGTGTATAAACTCTTCTTGCAACTCTTAGAACCTGAACCTCATAATTTCTAGACCTGTTATATACCTACTGGAGAGCCTGCAGTCAGTCTAAAGCAGAAATCATAATAACCCTATAGGTATTTTGATACCTAACAAGTAAGAACTATTTCAGAAACTGCAGGACAGTTAGCAAACCTGTAGAATGGATTTCCCTTTCACTAACTTTTAGGGAGTTGTAAAGCAACATCAGTAAAATTATGTAATGATTGCATCAACTCCTGCCATTGCATCTTCATTAAACCCTGTAGCATTGTGTAATAATAAAAATACCCAAGCGTATCAGAAGTTCAGAAACCAAATCTGAGCAACTATAAAAGAACAATGACTACCTGGGAAGCTGAGTTGATCTTGAGTTTGTTACTCAAGAAAATCAGTCATTGTAATGGGAAAATTGTTGAAAAAGCTGTTTTCAAAATTTGCAGAGGATTTCTGCTTGACTACATATGCATTTTTACATTTAATATTAAGCAGTCACTGGATATTAAGAAAGTATTTATGAGAGCCTGGACTGCCTCCTCTCACCTGAGTGCCTTAGCAGTAAGCATCCCAAACACACCATTTTCACCACCGCTGCTCCTACTGTGAGGACTTTTACATTCTTATGCAGTTTTATAATATATACACAACAATCTCCTTAATGCCGCAGAGAAAAATGGAATAATCTCCAGCCAGCAGTCTTCTTTTGGAACATTGAAGATACGGATTCAAAACCTGCAGACCAAGCTGAAGTGAGAAGAGAGCCAATGCCAATTTTTAACCTCTTGTGAATAAATTTGACACTAACATGTCCTCTTTTCATGGCCGTGGAAGAAGGAAAACCAGGGAGTTAGCTAATGCAACCAAATGTATGACTTAAGCCTCTACACGAAGGAAACGACTGCAGCCCTCGGATGCTATTTTGTAAAGAAGTTTTTCTCCACCCTTGTGTTAGTGTCAAAATCCATTCTAGTGCTTTTTATGTTAGAAAATGTAGAGTATCAACTGATATGAATGTCAGTGTTAGGAAGCTAGATCTCACCATTCATTGCAACTCATTGACCAGTGCTGTGAATCCTTCTCCCCAGGCCAAGACTTTCGATAGCACATCATTGTGCTTCATAATGCCAACGTCATTATTTGGCTTCAATAGCGAGTGTACAGTTGGATTTTGACCATGTAAAGAGATTTTATCAATGTTCCTGACAGAGGTATTATTCAAAGAAAAGATTTCACTCCCAGCATAAGCACAACAGTGAAACCTCTCTATTGGTGAGGTTTAGGTGCATGGGCACTTTTTGTTGGTGGTGGGTTTGGTTTTGGATCTGTTTATTTATTTATTTTTATATATATATATATATATAGAATTTGACCATGCTATTGTTTCAGCCTTACTTATAATTTCAAATATAATAAAAAAAGTAATTGTTCCAAAATCCAGTCTATAATGTCCTTATTCTTCTAGTTTGCACACAGAGTATTGCATTGTACTATAGCCTGAAGCTCATACCTCCTGTAAGCCACATTAATTACTTTGTTGTTAAAAAGGCAGTACAATATAGCAGAATGTTATTAAAATATCTAGGTGCATTTCTTTGAGTTTGTGGAGGAAAAATGCAGTTGTGTGAACATGAAAAAAATGAAAAAATTCTTTCTTTAATTAGCAAAAATTAACTATAATATCTGTAATCTAAAAAATTAACTTAAACGTATTCTACAGGTATAGTAAAAGGACAGCAATCCCTTTACATCTGTCAGCTGAGCCTATTTTAACAGTACTTGGATCCACACAAATGTATAACATCACTAGGCTGTAGTATTTAAAAGGCAAATTTATCACTGGTTTACAGTGGCAAATGAATATTAATGTCCTTTAAAATTTCACCTTTAAATATACTAATCCTGTGCTATCCAAGTATTTATGGATATGGTGTTTGGGAAGGGGCTAATTTGCGAAACATAACTTTGCTTTGTTCTTGAACTGTTTGTTTGGTTTGATTTGGTTGTTTGTTTTCCATTTCAAACAGTGGAACAAATATACATGCATACATTTTTACACTCTGGAGGCAAATTATGTAATTCATTTTGGTTTTAGAGGTGCTCTGAGCTGTTAAAAAATACGCTATTTCTGATCAGGTGTTGGCACTCTGCAGGAATGTAAGTCATGCTACCAAAGCTGTTTGCACACCTGAATGACTGGATGTGCATTCATCAATAGATCAAAACGCATCCCTTTTCATTTAATAGGGACATGTTCCTTCACATGATGGAACGCACAAGTAATCTCAGTTCACATTATCCAATAGATAAAGTCTTGTTACATGAGCAAATGTGTATCTACTGTATGACAGAAATCCCTTCCTCGTAAGGTGCTGACATGGTATGTGTACACTCAGTCACTTCTTTCTCCGAAAGTCTGTGGCCTCTTTCCTAAGAATGTAGTGAAGAATAAATTCTGGTCAGGATTGCTTGCAGTTCTGCAGAACAATCTGGTTGAGAACTTGTGAATTAATGGAGAAAAAAAGCTGAATTCTATTAGTTTCCCAGAAGGCAGAGAGCACCATGAGTATACATTAGGATGAAACTTAGTTTGTGACAATATGTAAAGGTTGTTTTGCTTTGTTTTAAAATATGATAAGTAAGTAAATAACACATTTTAAACTGTGACAACATCTGTGCAAGGCAATCCCAAAGTCTTCAAAAAAAATAAAAAGACATATTTTGAACTAACCATATGAAGTAATGACAAAATAATAAGACATTACCAGTAGGACAGTGGTAAATAGGAAACTTTCTGGTCGTCAGATAATCCCAAAACCCCATCATAATTCTTAGCTGTTTCTATTTGTCTTGATCCTCTATTTCATTACAAAAACACAAAGAAGAAATTAGCTATTTCTTCTGCTTGTGCTAAGTTGTTAGAGAAGGCTTTGATATAGGTGTGCAGATTATACAGAAGAAGTTATGTATGAATAATGGTAAAATAGATCCAACAATTGGAATTATAAGCTGAAAGTAGGTTTAAATTTCCTCAAAACAACTATCTCTTTTGTGGATATTTCTTTATACATAAGAATGACTTCATGGCTTTAGCCAGAATTGAAAAGTATAAAAGAGCCTTTGATATTCTGTTCTGGGTCACCTTGTTTTCTGCTTTTTTTTCTTGATCTCCACTGGCTTTACTAACATCTGAGTCTTGTTTTAAGCTTGCTGATCGCATTGAGTTTGTATTTGCTATGCAATAAGCTGGCACTAAGAAGGATTTTGATCTTTAATCTGGTTCAAGGGATTCTAAGCAGCTCTGATTGCAGCCATAGGCAATACATGTACTAAATGAGAGTGAAGGACAAATTAAAATAAATAATGTTTGAGTAAATCACTTTGTCCTGGTTAAATGCATTTAACAATTTCATTTTCCCTTGCAAAGCAGGTTTTAAATAAATTAACAAGTGTTTTATTTTTTTGATGTAAGTATAATGAATCTTTTTCCACACAGAAAAACTAACATCATTAAAGCTGTGTCTCTCCTCCACATATTACGATAGTTTCAAAGCTTTTGGGTAGAAAGCTGAGAAGAAGTCAGAGATCTACAAAATATATCACTGTATTTGTTGTCAAAGGCAAAGTATGGGAAATTGGTTAAGGCTTTCTTAAAATCATAACTCACTTGAGTAATGATATTTTAGGCCTTTTGAGTGACAGTAGCTCCTACAGCTAGACAATGGCAAACTTTATATGGTTTGCATTGCTCTGAGAAATCAAGGCTAGTCACAAACTGGCTAGAGAAAGAACAATGAAAAGCATTGATCCAGTTATTTTATTATTTTTATTTAGCTTAAAAATATTAGTTCAAGAAGCAAATCAATAGAATAGCTAAGATTTGTCTGCATATTATCTATGTCAGATAGGTAAAAATACCTGATAATCTGAGCAAACTTTCTTTGGCCACAAGTCCAAGCAAAAAATAAATTGTATATGTTACAACACTTCGGGACTTCTCGGTAACTGAACATGTTTGTATAATTTAATGCCTATAAATAAGAAACGTCAAAGCAGCATATGCACCAGTTCAGAAAGGCTAGTTACAGAATAATCTCTTAGTGATATTTTCAAACTTCTACTTTTTTGTTGTTGTTGTTGTTGTTAAACTCTTTAAATGCACAGTTTTGGGGAAAAATCCATGTTGTTTTTGGTAAAACTTGGTGCCCTTATAGAATTCAGGGATAAAGTCCTGTCCACTTCTGCATTGTTTCTAAAATTCCTGTTGATTTCAAAAAGATAAATATTTAATCCGTGTTGCATTAGGATTTATTCAAATCCTGCTTGTTTTATTTAGCATTATTTTTCTGCACTTCAGTATTTCCTTTCCACTCTTCTGTAAAAATTCTTCTGTGCTACAGAGCACATTAGTGAATCATTAGTGGAGTACCTTGAGAGAATTTGACTGTATATTACTAGTGCTCAGAGAACTCTAGTAGTTGGGATATTATCTGCTAATATTTCAGTCTTTTTCTAAACACAGGCTTATACTGCTGTTTATGTACCTTCCTTCTCTCATCTCCATCTTCCAGCTCTAAAAGGGAAATATGAAAGAAATTCTAATTATAACTGAAAAGAAGCCTTTGGGCTTCTTGAAGTTGTACTTTTCTTCAATTGTGCCCTGTGTGGGACACAGTGCATTCCTACACTGCTATTGTGGTAAGGAACAGGATTAAACTAGACAAGTTCTTCCATTATGGAATCCAGTACAGAATTTTGTACATACTCATATCATATATTCAACTGTTAACTATTATACTATCATGAAGGTCTCATGCTTATTTTGTCTCTTTTACAATACCCAAAGCACAAATAAGATTATAAAGGTATAATAGCATTTCTCTAGCTGCTGCTAGCAGCTTCTCTATCCCTTTCCTATGGATTCACATTTCATCTTGTGCTGTTGGTCCAGGTCATTCTATATTCTAGCCTACAGTAGTACCCAGTGAATCTGAAGGACCCCTACGCATTGGTTTGGATAAAAAGATATAACCTCAAAAGCTTTTTTTTTTTCTTGGTATAAATCAAGTAAAAATGCAGTTTGACACATATTGGGGAAAAGGTCTGATGCTGTATTAGAAACTGCTGCAGAAAGAGTTCATTTCCTCTAAAAGAATTCCCAGTAGCATAAGAAACTAGAGTTAATACTGGTTTATAGCTTGCTTTCCTCTTGATGATTTAAAACTGTGTTTCACATTAAAGTATTTGAATCATCAAACTATACTGTACTTCGCTGCAGAAGGTGTTAAATAGGTGTTAAGAGAGCTGTAACAATGGCGTGCACTTACAGACAAAACAACACGTTTTTTGGACAGTGATACCTAGAGGATATGACCTTTTAGCAAGGTTTTGGATCAGAGGAGGGAGCTCCATGGAGAAGAGATGTAAAATAATCCTTTTTTCCTCTGAGGAATGGGAAATGTTGGCAAAAAGTCCCTGGTTCACTTAAAGGAAAACAGCAATTCTTCAAGGAAAGATCAAATATTTTCAAATGCTTCATGTGAAAACAGGGAGGAAGAAAAAAAGTGGGAGGGAGGGGAAGAACAAGATAGCACACGGGAGACCAGTGCTTAATTCTGTGCAGTATATCAGTGTCAGGGTTTAAAGCAAGGCAACAACAAACCGTGGCAGATGCGCTCTGTTAATTCCTCCCACCATAAAAGGTGATAGAAAGATAAGTAAGAGAGTCTTGCAAGTTGGAAAAGTTTTAAAAGGCTTTACTAATGCTACTAATAAATAGAGAAAATATGCAAAATATACAAAACCAATCTCGAATGCCCGATAATGGAGTTGGTGTCATTCCAGTGGTGGTGGAGCTGGGAGCTGGCGTGGCTCCTGCAGCTGCAGGGCGGGCACCTGAAGTCATGGGGGGGACTTCACAGCAAACCAGAAACTGGATTTCAGGGGTGCAGGGCCTGAGGCCTATAGATTGCAGGCAGACACACAGGGTCCTCTTTAAATGCTGGCCATGGTCCAAGAGAGCGAGACCCTCATGATCTCCATCTTATATAGGGGGTATGACGATTATAGGATGGAATACTCAGTTGGTCAGTTTTAGTCACCTGTTCTGTCCACCCCTCCTCAAACACGCCCCTCTTGCAGCAGAATTTTATCAGTTCTTAGTTGTTATAGCAATAAATCTAAACGTGAGCTTCTTCAGCTTTCCATTGGTCATCTTATCAGCACCGAGCACAGTGTTCAACAAAAAAATATGCAGCTAACTTCAGGAAAGTGCAGTTACTTAGAAGAACTTAGCTGAAAGGAAAATTCACTAAAAGAGAACTGGTCTTGTTTTTAACAAAACCAGGACAATCAGCCAGATGAATAATACCGAGCTGGTTTACCCACATGACCAAGCTAGCAGGATATACCAAAACATGGAACTCCTTGAAATGGCTATTTATGCAGATGCCTAGAGTTGATGGCCAATGCTTGATAACACTTTGGCATGCTAACAGAGTATTGAAAATATTAACTAGTACAGGCATAATCCCTGATTAATATTAACAATCTCATTCATAGGATTCTGAGAAAGACACTTTTATTGGATGCTTATAGAACACATGGAATACTATAAAATTAAATTATTGATGGAACACTTTTGCATTTGGTGCAGTTCTGAATTATTTTAATCAAATATTATGCAATTTTTTATGAACAACAGTGTTCAATGACTATCTTTTGGGAATACTCAATTTAATTTAGCAATGAAGTGCAATAGGTCCCCTGGAACTTCTTACTTAATCCAGAAAATATTTAGTGGTCTACTCAAGATTTTGCTTGACATTTGGAGAGTCTATTAGAAGATCACTTGCTAGTAAATGCAACTAGTATTTCATCTTGTTCAATAGCATCTATGTTATTTGATTGCCTGTGACATCTTTGCATTATGAAGAAGCACAATGAACCATTCTGCATCTAAAACAAACAAACAAGCGAATAAATGTTTGTTGCTGGTCTTTTCATAAAACACCAAAACTGCAAAGGGTTAAAATTTATATAACACAATATCCATTTACCTTTAACATGAATAGAACTTTTTTTCCTATAAGGGACAAACTGTTGAGTTTATCAGACTACAGTTCTGGGCACACAATTTAAGAAAGATGTGAAGGTCCTTGAATGCATTCAGAGGAGGGCAACAAAGCTGGTGAAAGGGCTAGAAAGAATGTCCTATGAGGACTGAGCTGAGGACTCTGGGTTTCTCTGCTTTGTAGAGAAGGAGGCTGATGGGTGACCTCATTGCTCTCTACATCTTCCTGAAGGGAGAAAGTGGAGAGGGAGGTGGTGATCTCTTCTTCCTGATATCCAGTGACAAGACGCATAGGAACGGCTCAAAGCTGCACCAGGGGAGGTTTAGAGTGGACATTAGGAAGCATTTTTTTACTGAGACCATGGCCAAACAGAGGTGGCCAATGCCCCAAGCCTGTCGATGTTTAAGAGGTATTTGGACAATGCCCTTAATAACATGCTTTAATTTTTATTCAGCCCTGAAGTGGTCAGGCAGTTGAACTAGATGATCACTGTAGGTCACTTCCAACTGAGTCTATTCTATTCTCTACATTTCACCAAGTATGTCACGAACTTTTTATCAGTAGTGTCAGAAAAAAGGAGAATGAACCATTCATTATGGGAACTTTTTTTATACTAAAGGTTATTGTTTCCTTCTGTCAAAAAAACGTTAGTGGTCCCAGTAGATTCTTCTTGCCCCCCATCAGATTATTTCCTCTTTTTTCTCTGGTTTTCTTACTACTTGGTTGATTTGCCTGTGACAGGGATCTATTGTTTTTGCATATCTACAAGCAGAGTTACGAAATCTGCTCTCCAGGCAAATTAATTCTCTTCCTTCAGATTCACCTTTTAATGTATTTTGACCTTGAATTGGCTTTTCAAGGAATACTAAAGTGTTCTTAGTTACAGTGGCTTGTACCAAAATGAAACTGTATTTTGATCAAGATGTACTTTATTAAAGAACTATGCTGCACATGAACATTTTATTGAAATTGAAAGGTAGTCTGAGCATGGAATAGTTGTTAAATCAAACTCTTAAATCCACACACAGGATTTTTCTAGAAGTCAAACTATAGAAGTCAATGGGTTAAAACTGGTCTAAATGCCACAAAAATGTAAAGAGACTTGAAGTAGAGTTCAAGTCAAATGATCACAGGTGATAGCACTGACATTTTTATGTTTTCTAAGTCTTTCTTGATTGATATATGAAATTTATCATCAGAGAAGCTCAGAGATAACCAATGTCTTAACATTAAGGTAGGCTGAGTAGTTTTGATAATTATAGAAACAAAAAGTTATGACTGCTGACTTTTTGTATTAGCAACTTAAAAGTATAATGTAGTCTTTATGTACCAATATCAGAGTTAAAATATTTCCTTGGCCTCAAAAGGTAACGTGGATAACAGAAAGCATTTATATATGGTACAGTATTCTTAAGGTCTTGGGTGAAGTAAATTCTTTATTAAGGTCTTTATGCTATATAGCTTTTGGTTCATTTTATTGCTTTCCACTGTAGTTCATGAATGCTGGTAGCTCCAAGACACGTTTAGTTCAACCAGTTCATCAAGCTGATTATTTTTCAAAATTAACATGGATTAGGTGAAATTAGTAAATTGTTCAAAGACAGAAAAATGTTACAATGGGTACATTAGCTTATGCAGTTATGACATGCTGAAAGCATTAAATATAGACAAGTTACAACACTCAGTAGTCTAGGGACCCTAAAAATTTAATAAGCTTTAGCTGTGGGCAAGAATCTAGAAACTGCAGGGACAGAGGGGAAGGAAATTCTAATCTATTGGTAGCATGTATTTTTTCGGCAAAAGTAATGTTTCATCATAACACTTCTTTCTGTCCTATTACTGAAAGCTCTCACAAATTATCATCTAGTGCATGTATCTATATGATTACCTATTGGTCTTTTATATATTTTGCAAAAGTAGTAGGCAAAACTAATAATAAAAAAAAAACATTTTTTCAGTGTTTTAGAAATATTAAGGCTCTGCATATTTATTCTTTTATATCCTGAACATAGTCATCTGTTCCAAATAAACCTTCTAGAACCATGAGATTTATCTTCATGAACAGAATATCATTTTTATAAATATCCTGCAGGAAGAAGCTATGCTCAGGATATAGATATTGAAATGATCAGTTTAGTCTTACAGTAGTCATGTTTAAAAGTCAGAGCATAAAGAGAAGTCACAGCATAACATTATTTTTTAGCTATTTATTCAGATCTGCTCTCCAAATTTATTTTCCAATCTTGCTGTGAAGGAATGGTCTTGGACCACATAGACTTAGAATTGTTTGGGTTAGAAGGGAGCTTAAAGATCATCTAGTTCCAGTCACTCTGCCATGGACAGGAACACCTTCCACTAGACTAGGTTGCTCAGAGCCCCATCCAGCCTGGTCTTGAACACTTCCAGGGATGGGGCATTCACAACTTCTCTGGGCATCCTGTTCCAGTTCCTCACCACCCTCATGGTGAAGAATTTCTTCATTTTATCTAATCTAAATCTATCCTCTTTCAGCTTAAAGCCATTACCCCTTGTCCTAGCACCGCATGTATACAGTGTACTCTGCAAGGTCCCAGTGAAAGAGAGAACAACAAAAAAGGGCTGTAGAGTAGAAATTATTTTTTAAATGTGTAGTGTTTTGACCTTAGCCAATGCCCATCCAGCCACTTGCTCACTTCCCTGTTCACAGGACCACGAGAAAATAAAAGGAAGATGAGAACACAACATTGTCTCTTGGGCAGTATTTTATGCAGTTAGGTTAACAATTATAAAATAGTCCATTGAAATTCATAAATGTATTTACAAATGAAGAACAGGCTTTTGATCTTCCAGCCATTGTAAATATTATCTACAAAAGAAGCTGAAACACCAGACCTGAAGGAAATTCAAAATAAGCAAAGGTTTTATCAAAAAGTACAAACATTATGTTTCCTGCAGCTGTCAACTCAGTAAAGTAAAATTACAGCAATTTTCAAAATAAATGAAAACTCTCACTTTATACTTACGCTCATGCTAGAAGGGCAACAGAGAGAAAAGATGATGTAACAGTTTTAAAATGTCTGGGATGGAGTAAAGCATAGTCAATGTGAGGCTGACTTGGTTGAAGTTTAAGATGAAATATTACTTCTAAGCTATCATACTCACAGAGTAGGTTCGTACTCACACAGAAACTATCCTTCCAGAGTACAGATGCATAATATTAATACTTTAATACATTTTTCATGAGATTCATCATCAACTCATTATCTATGGGTACTATAATCAACCTATGGATACTTCCCATTGGGAAATTTCACCTAAACAGAAAAAAAACCCACCAACCCACACGTGGTACCTTATGAATATCAGTCTAGAGACGGACCAAACAGACATTAACTTGCCCTAGTACAGGATAGATCTGCTGTAACAGATAAAATTATTAATTCCTTTCACAGAAAGGGAGTGCTACATCACTCCTTAGCTTATGAAAGTGATACTGGAAAGGCAACACCTTAGTCATCAGATAGAAAGATGTATAATCATCAAAGTTTTTGCCTTTTCCTGATAGGGTCTGTTCCCAAACTCTTCTGTTTCACCAGCACTGTTTAGGAAGTCACTAAATTTGTAGTAAAAGGATTTCCAGTACAGAAAGTCCTAAAGATCTGATTTCTCTGCTGTACCTGCCTTTTGGTTGAATGTTTATACTTTAGAACACATGGACAAAAGATGTAATGATCCATCAGATGTAAATTCTATGGTGCTACAAAAAAAGTCAAAAAATGGCATTTCTGATAGCAGAATCCTGACTTCTTTCAGACCTAATGGCTCACAATAAATGATAGAGCATCAAATGTAAATCACATTAAATTTGACTAATAGAAGAATGTTACCTTTTTACATTAAGTTCATAATTCAACAAAAAACTTTAAACTGAATGTGAAAACATCTAGGAAAAGCTTATAGATGTAGTGTGAGTCATTTCTAGCTCAGTCAATGAACTAATCCAGGAAAAATGTCAGAATAAGAAATCCATCAGTACAGACAGGATATGTACAAAATCAGAAAAGTAGCTTTCAATTTATATATGACATATTAAATGAATTTATGGTCAGACAATACAGGCTCACTCATTTTATCACTAGCAATATAATATTCGCTTTCTTTGTATTATAGCAAGTTTTGAAATGACTACATATTAAGTAAAAAAGTCTAATTAAAGCTGTTTGCACACAAGAAAGGATAATTATCACAGTATGATTTAACAGTAGATGGTATTTATCAAAAGCATTATTGACATCTGACTATGTTGAGCCGTAAATTAAAGTATTTTCTTATTTCTGTCCCCAGATAGTGAGTGGAGACTCTCTTAAAGTATCAGGGAGATTATCTATCTACAAGTTTCCTAATGTCAAAGGTTTTTCTTAAGCTTCCTCTCTCCTGTTCTTTGTTACAGCTTCACTTCCTTACCGTCAGAAAGATGTGTCTTCAAGGAAGATTCACAGGACAGGGTGTAAGTCGCTTTCAGCCAGGTCATACCTAGGACTAGACTTGCTGTTTCAGAAAGGTTGTTATACATAGTTTTACCTTCACTCTCATCACAATTTATATGGGACATTTTGGGGCCATCAGTGCTGCTCAATTTCACCCTTTGTTCTCTGGTACTGATCCTCCACTGGAAAATCAATATCACAGGGAACATAACTGCATTTTACTCTTACAGTGGGACAATGGCAAAACCTAAGGATGACAGTATTGAAGAATTATGTATCTCTCTGTCTGATGAATAGGAAGAGTAATATATGCTCCTCTAAGAATGAATGAAGTAAGCCTTTCCAAAATGTGTAAATAATAATTTTCCACGTGTGGTCTGTATTAGTTTAATTTCTTGTATTCAGATAACAACTGCTATAATAAATTTATTTTAAAACAAACGAACAAACCCACCTGCACCCATAGTTATCTGTTGTGATAATAACGTACCAAAATGGGGGTGAAAAATATGTCACTTAGTCTTAAAATCGTTATGCAAGTCTATTTAAATCAAAATTTTCTCTGTTGAGTATGACAAACAGTTTCAAATGAGTGAGTGGAATTTATGCGAATGTGTCAACTTCTACAACATCCAAATGCTGTTATGACTCATTAGAAAATGGTCACAGTAAAAATTCTGCTGTCTGCCATTTCTAGGAAGTGGCAGGAAGCATATAACTTTGTTTTGTGAGGATTCATAATTCTTCCAGTTTCTTCATTGCAAAATACTTCCATGGTCCAGTTGTAACTTGTAGGAAGGATTCTGGAAAATTATTTTTTTTTTACTATCAGTACAAGCATTTGAAAGTGATCTTACAATGGAAATATTTTCATGGATGACTTGGAAAAGGTGATATTTAGGTTCTCATGAGTATTTTATTTTCTGTTGCACAATATGATGATACAACAAAATAGCTGCGAACCACTTCTGAATTGCATATTTTCAGATTTTAAGATAATTAAACTAATATTAGGTAATTTAAGTAATGAATGGGACAGTAGCAGGAATACATGTTGAATAAAGAAAACTTTAGGTAGCCATTGGAAGAAGTAATGAATTAGCAGACATACTTCAAAATTAGTTTTGTGTAAGTAATTTTTAAAGTTGTTATCTGTAGGAGTTACATTTATTTAATTAATTGTTTATTTATTAAAGTTTGAGGATAGGTACACATTTATTAAATAAATTGTTATATCTAAAATAACTTACCCTTATCTCTCATACAAAGTATAGAGACATAGTAATAGCATTCCTAGGAATAGTCTTCCAGCTAATCTTGATTCATTGTGCCACTATGCATGGGTAGTAGAACCGGGACCATTATATCTTTTCCTAAATGTCTTTTGAAGTTTATGGTCATCGAAAAATCCATGCAAATAAATACGTGAAGTAAATAATATGTGCAAGTCTCATACAGAGTATCAAAGCATTATTGTGTCTTAAATCCCTCCAGAAGCGACAAGAGACAGGGTGAAAGATTTTGCTAACAAATGTCTAAGGTATTTTTTCCTATTCAGATGAATGAGTCCTTAAAAATAGAGTATAATACTTTAAGATAAACTTATAGTAGCTCTAATAGTTTATGTTGAGCGACATGAGGCTGCCTCCAGCAATGCCAGCCCAGGGCTCCCTCCTGCCAGCCACTGGAGTCCAGCCCCATTTCCCTGGGACCCAGGGTCTCTGCTTAAGCTGAGGGACACAGCTGCCACTTCTCTCTTTGCAGATTTGATCAGTAATGAAGCTCAGCATATATCCCACAGACACACACACACAGGGCACACAGGCTGCAACAGACAAGGTGCTGCCTTTAACAGCACCTGTGTCCAGGCCTCACAGGAAACACAAGCGTAGACAACCAAGTCCCCTCTCGTCTTGGACTGGCAGAGACAGGAGGCCACTACTGCAGCACACACATAACACTCTCCAGGTTCACAAGCACACGCACATTTGTGGATCCCCTGAGTACCAGCATAGCTCCTCTGTCTGCCCAGCACCCCTGCCTGCATCCTGGCCGCCTTATTCACCTCACCCTTACTTACCCACTGGGCCAACTTGGTGCTTGCTGTGCATGTGCAAAACTTACACACTTGTCCCACAGCCATGGATTCCCTGGATACCAGCATGGATCCTCCACATGCCTGATACCTCTGATGCAACCAAAAGCTCCCCTAACTCACTCACTGTCCAGCCTGAGGTTTGCCAGCAAATGCACACACATACACTCCCCATGCACCAGAACTGGGGAAAATAATGGTGCTTGGAGGCCCAGCAGCCAGCACCTGGCACACGGGCTGTGTCCTGATGTCACGCTCCAGCTGACAGCACTAAGCTACTCAATCACATCCATCTCCATAGTAGCTGGTTTTGCGGGTACACACTGTTCCCACCCCATGGCTAGAGGTTAGACACTTCCACTTGCTCAGCTTATGCTGAGACCACATTCACTCCCACAGCTGACACCACAGGTGAGGAGCACCCACACCTCTGGTCTGACTCCAGTAACAGGCACCAGTTTTCACGTACACACACAGAGGTCTCACCAGTAGTTGGCACTTAAGTCTTTGCAGCACACACACCCATAGGACAGAGTGACATTACATAGAGGAACAGTTAAGAAAAGGTTTCAGAAGATACAAGAAGACAGGACAGGCTGGGGTGATCAGACACAGGGCTCAGCCAGACAAGTGTGCTGACCAGTTCCACTTTTTACACAACTGGATCCTTTTATGCCCCTTAGTTATCCTCCCTTAGGTTTATGTCTCTGTATGATCTTGTTTACAGCTTTCTCCTTTTCTTATTTTTTTCCTTTTGCATTATAAAGGCTCTCGACCAGACACTTTTAAAGGATAAAACGATCTCGCCTTCCACATACCCTTCTTACACTTTAATTCTGCTACAGGTTTGACTTATCTCCTCTTAGAAAGTATGTTTCAGCCTAATGCTATTTCTGCATGTATAAATCAAATGTAACAAATTATTTTTTTTATAATTCTTTTTTTCACCTTCAGATAATTTTTGAGTACTAATAATGATAGCATAACTAAAATTTGATTAGTTTTTGAAGTAACAATTTATTTCTTTCCTTTTTAGAAAATGTGTTCTTTCATACATTCCTGCTATCACTCCTCCTGCAATTCGAATGAATTTTATTCACTAGAAATTTGTTCCAGTTTCAACCTTGGATAGAAATGGGTCAAAGGGTTTGACATGCCACTTAACTAAAAATCTCCTCCGGGTTTGACATGGCACTTAACTAAAACTTATTATCTTTATTATCTTATTATTATTATTATCTTATTATTTTTACTTCTCTCTGAGAAATTAATTTTAAAAACGCTTCCATGTCAAATCAATGATAGTTATCACAATTATCAGTTACATTTTATATTCTATGCCATCCTAAATTAGATACAGTAGATAAAAACAGTAACACTAAAGTTAAATACAAGATTCATTCTTCTACTTCCAATTCTAATCAAATATACAAGTTGCTTTTACTGGCTTGTTATTACATTTGGGCATGAGTGTGTTGCTTCACTGGCCAGCCACTGTGTTGTATTTGTGAAGGTCTCTACAGTAATGTGGCATTAGGTTCCCAAGCTGAAAACTTCAGACTTTAAGAGAAGGAGACAGGAGTTTAGTAAATTAAGATGTCACATATATTTGTTATACATTGTTACAGTGACATTATATGTTTTCTGCAGAAAAAAAAAAAATAAAAAGGCAATATTCTAGTATTTTCCTCTTACTATTTGATTAATCTTTCTGAGTGAATTTTATTATATTAGTTTCTCATATTAAAACAAAATGAATGAATCGAAATGTTCTCATTTGAATAACTATTAAGAGTATCAACAACTCCCAATGAAATTGGGGTAGGAAAGAGGAATCTTTTGTCTTTTTGGAATTCAGCAATTCTTAAAGTAGTACAAATATTAGTCCAAGAACTGGTTTTCCATGGAAATAAAAATAAATGTAGCCTGAAGTATTAAGAAGACTTCCTACACTTAGAAATTTGGGAAAATAACTCAGAAAAAAACAAGTCTCTTGTCAAGATGCTTAAGCTCACGTGGTGGAATTCCTTCTGCTATAGTACTGAACTAGTTGAAAATCTGGAAATGTTTATAATTACCATTCTAGACTAAGAAAGTCTCTTAACCTTGTCCTATATGAACACAAAAGATAATCATGTGCATATACCTCTACAGAAAATATTCACTGAGAACACAAAAATTATTTGTGTCCCAATGGAAAAAAAATACTCTCTGCTTCCATCTTGCTAGTGAAGAGACACAAGCAGAGTTTAATTTGAATAAAATTTTTATTCATAATTCCTTCAGTTACACATGGGAGTGATCATCACTATACGCAAACTCATAATTATTTGAGAATTGGAACTGCATGGAGAGAGGTGACAAGGGATTTATTTCACGTAGCTACAAGAACATCTGTGAGGTAAGGACTCACAGATGTTCAAGCATCCTACAAGTTATTAGTTATCAGGCCCTGCAGACTATGTGCTGTTGAGAGGTAAAATATAGGTGCCTCCTTAAAAGAATCTACAGAGGGCAGAAGAGAAGTGAAATCCGGTGATTTTTTTCTTAACAGGGAAAAAAAAAAACCCTACATTTCACAGCTTCAGGTCTTACTGAAGGAAGCATGGAGATTAGGTAATCAGGAAAGGTATTGTTTTGCTGGTTGCTTTTTTTAATAATACGATCTTACAGAAACTTCATCCTGGATCAAAAAACCTATCCTATTGACGTTTTCTTCAGAACACTTCATTTTGAAAGGGAAAATTAGTAATTCAGATTTTTTTTAAAAAAATGAATAGAAGCTCCTCTTGCCATGAGTTTTAATATAGTATTAGCTTGAACTTAAGTACCTGTCAGCATTTTATGGAAGAATCATAGACTCTGCATCCATATTATGAAACTATTTTGCTGCTTTGTTCCAGTGCTCTAGTCTCCTGATCATAGCTGCAAGTATGTGAGTATGCTCCTGGGCTCTGTTCAGGAAGGAATCAAGCTGTTTACCGGGCAGGGAAGCAGACCAGCTGTATACATCCATATCAACACCCAACAGACAGGATCATTTGGATCATCTTGTTTCTTCTGCCTAAAATAGTTTTCTAATAGCAGGCTTTCTTTTCTCCACACAATGCCATCCTTCACATCACCAAATTGCATACTTTCATGCTACTTTCCACAATATACATCCCAGTTTCAGTGCAATGTTGTAAGAAAACAATCTGGAGCGTTGCAAAAGCCTTCTCATTATTCATTTTTCTGTCTCAGGTATCAGCACACAAAAGCTGGAAGACACTGGCTACCTGTAGGGACCTTGTGTTTTCTCAAAGTTTTGTTGTCGGGAGGATTCCCAATGGTATTACAGGGAGGTCACTTGCCATATGTGCCATATGGTCAACATGCCACAGATGGTTACTGTTACTCTCAAAGTCTTGTTATGAGCACAGGGGAACACACCCTGCACACAGAGCCAAGAATTTATTGTTAGCACAATTAACATTTTAATGGTGTAATCAAAATACAGCAAACAGTTCTTAGAGTCCACTTACAATAATACTAACACTCATATTCCAAGTTATCTAATCAGCACAGAAAATTCTGCTTGATAATGCAGTTGAAACTGTTATTGTCAAATAATATTTAGCCTTTTTCTGCCTTTTCCTGTCTATTGTGCTCACTCTCCCAATGTTCCTCTAGTCCTAGGTTGACGATGCTAGCCAGTCTTCCTCAAAAAGACTTCTTCAAAAAGATTGCTCTGCAAATATGACAAATCATCCTTATTTCTTCTCCTAGGAAGAGCATGGTGTTCATAGTGGAAGGCTTCTTCCTGTTTGTATCTGCTTTAAGTTGGTTTTGAATATTTTCGAACACAATCTGTTCCGTTACTTTTTCTTCATACAGACAATACAATACTTATTAAAAAGATATCAGTATCTCATATTTCTGTTGGACTGAGTCAAACAGAGTTGTTTTTTGTTTGTTTCTTCGTTTACTTTCAGAACTGAGGTAGCATGTGTTTAGGCATCTTAATAATAAATGTCTCTGACAGGAAGTCTCCTGAATTTCACTTTTTTATAGTGTTACAACATTTTAACAACAACAGAGTCAGATCTAAGCATCTGTAGATGCTCCAGATGGGCTTCAGTTAATGACGGTGTGAAGAAATGACTTCCAAGCACGGGCCCTACAGTTCTTTCACTCCACAGTGATGAAAGTATCCTGACAACAGCAGCCAGTTCACACCATGCTGCACATGAAGAAAGCAATCATAGAAGGTGCTCTAAATATTCATAGTGTCTCAGGCAACTGATCTGACTTCATATTACTAGTAATTCGTATTACTTCGTATTGTTCTATAGTAATAAAGAACGCCTCCTGAAAGACACTTGTAGAAAACTAAAGACCATATGATGCCCAGAAATGTAAACAGAAAGAGATACACTAATGGATTAAGATAATCTAGGGACTTCGGTTTATAATGTATATTGGCTTAGCTTTAGAAAAGCCCACTCCGTGGGCCAGTGCTTTTGCCTCATTACCACTACAGAAAACAACTTCATGAAACCTAAAGAGGCCATCTGTTGAGCTGGAAAATTTGCAAAATACATGGTTTAGGCAGAAAAGCTCTCCTTCCAAGGTCTTCTCACAGTGACAGAACTGTAATGCAACCATAAGAAACTTACTTTCCTTCTACTTTCAGGTGTATAGCTTTGAAAACAAGTGAAACTTTCCATATGATTTAAATGAACTATATTAGGATCACTGAAGAATCAAGAAGATAACAGTGCCAAACACATACCTTACTGAAATTTCCAAATAGTTCTCTGTTTTAAATAAGAAACAGTATTTTTAAGCTTAGATATTTATTTTTTATTTTTGTAAATGAAAAACAAAACTTAGATGTCCTTATCCTAATTCCGAGAGTTAACATTTACTAAACATCTGCCCACATTGTAGCCTTGCCTTGGTTAAAGAAAGATTACACCAAGGAGAACTTCTGTGTTGTACATTTCGGTGCATTGCCAAGACATTTCAGACAAGGTTAAATAAGCATGCTCATATAGGGAAAGCAGTCTAGCCAGTTAACCACTCAGCCAAAGTGCTCTGTGTAGCTTAATTCACTAAGCCAACCAATCCACGATGCAATGCCTAACATGCTTCCACTACTCAAGTTAGCTTATAAAAATCTCGCTCAGCATTTGTAAACTACACTGAAATCTGCAAAATGCATACAACTTGAGAATAGATGGCCACTATAGATGCTAATAAGATTTTATTTTTCAGGGGTTTTTTTTTAGTTGCTGTATCTACTTGTTAGAGAGTATTTCCAGATTTAATAGATAAAATTATGAGAGCAATGTGGTTTTCTTTGTGGACATGAGTAGAAAGGGTTCACTAGGAGATGTATACCATAAACCATCAGCTGGTAGGGAGAAATATTTTTGCCCTTCTCATCCACTGCTTCCTACTTCTCTTTTGTTATCACTGTCACCCATGAACACATGGTGCACAAAGAAGGTTTTGTTAGAATCATAGAATTGTTTATGTTGAAAAAGACCTTTAAGATCATCAAGCCCAACCATTACCTAGCACTGCCAAGTCTACCACTAAGCATCTCATCTACGTGTCTTTTAAATACTGCCATGGATGGTGACTCGAACACTCCTCTGGGCAGCCTGCTCCAAGGCTTGACAACTCTTTCAGTGAAGAATTTTTTCCTAAAATCCAACCTAAACCTCCCCTCATGCATCTTGAGGTCCTTTCCCCTTTTCCTATCACTTGGTACTTGGGAGAAGAGACTGACACCCACTTCTACTACCACCTCCTTTCAGGTAGTTGCAGTGAGCGATGTCTCCCCTTAGCCTCCATTTCTTCAGGCTAAACAACCTCAGATCTCTCAGTCGCTACTCATAAGCCTTGTCTAGACACTTCACCAGTTTCATTGCCGTTCTTTGGACATGCTCCAGCATCTCAATGTCCTTGTTGAAGTGAGGGACCCAAAACTGTAGTATTCAAGGTGTGACATCACCAGCACTGAATACAGAGGAACGATCACTTCTCTAGCTCTACTGGCAACACTATTTCTGATATAAGCTAGGATATTATTGACGTTTTTAGGCCACCTCGGCACATTTCTGGCTCATATTCAGCTGGTTGTTGACCAACACCCCCAGGTCCTTTTTTGCCAGGCAGCAACCTGGCACCAGATCCCTAGAGGGGAGGTAAGTGGGTTGAGACACAGCATAATGAAACTTTGAAATCCTAGCCAAGTGATATAAAAAATTGGGTATGCACATATAAACCTTTGGCCAGAAACACATACAATGCCTTACGTATTTTTCCTTACCCTTTGTGTCTCTTAGACGTAAACCATTGACCAAGTCTAGGACTAAGTTTAGATCCAGTCCCACCTATACTCCTCTCTCAGAAGGAGTTTAGAAAGAAAGCGAGTTCATTCTGAACCTTCTGACTCAATGGGAGGGCCTTCCTCTACGCTTTTGTATTTGTTGTCACTGTATAAATCACTCTAAAACAACTCTCACCTGATTCTCCTTGGCATATTTCCTCCATGAAGTAAGTAATAGAGTGAACCTTGCCATCAAACTGTTAAGTCATACTTGTCTTTGAGTGATCTAAACACTGATCTGCAGCAAGCAGAGCCCTGAATCACTCATCCATGACAGCCTTTAAGATTTCCTTGAAAAATGTCCAGCCTTCCCGGACAGCTTTGCCCTTCGGGACTGCTGCTCAAGGGACTCTGTCAGCCAGGCCCCTAAACAGGCCAAAGTCTGCCTTCCAGAAGTACAAGGTAATAGTTCTGCTAAACACTCTCCTGACTTTTATCCAAGAATCAAAAAGTACCATTTCATGATTGGTATGTCAAGACAGCCTCCAACTATCACATCGCCTGAAAGTCCTTCTCTGTTTGCAAACTACAGGTCTAGTGGGGCACCTTCCCCAGTAGGCTCGCTGACCAGCTGTGTCAGCAAGTTGTCTTTCACACATTTCCAGGAGCCTCCTAGACTGTTTTTTCCCTGCTGTATTTTGTTTCCAGCAGACATCTGGTAAATCGAAGTCACCCATAAGATCAAGGGCTAGTAATTGTGAGACTTCTGCCAGTCACTTAGAGACTATTTCATCTGCCTCTTCATCCTGGTTTGGTGGTTTGTAACACACTCCCACCAGGATATCTGCCTTGTTGGCCTTCTCCCTGGTTCTTACCCGCAAGCACTCAACCCTATCATCACCATCATTAAGGTCTAGACAATCAAAACACTCCCTAACATACGGGGCTACACCACCTCTCAAACACTGGCGTGTCATCCCCAGGCTTATTTCTACTGAGCCTGGTTTTATCCCTTTCCCCTTTGTTCATGTGGTACTACCCACGTAAGAGAAATTTTTTTAGGTCACCCTTTAGATTTTTTGTCACCTACAGAGATCAGTAGAAAAGCTGCTTTTTAACAGACATTATAAGTGAACTATTGTATATCACAAAAGAAAACTCAACTCTTTATGCTTTTAGGCAAAAGTCATCAACTTCTCTTAATCATCTCTTCTTCAAATCTATTTGGATTATGATAATCTGTATGACAATAAAAGACTGAAAATATCTTGCTTTAGTTCAGCCCCTTCTTTGTTTTAATACGCCTAAAGAAAGTCAAGAACATAGCCTCTAAATGACAGCTAGTTATATGAAGATTTTTCAGAAACAAGACAATACAAGATCTTCAATATGCTTTATAAGTGTTTTTTTCTTCTTCTATATTTAACATTCAGTCTCTTACTCACAACAGGATTACAGTTATAATCACTGAAACATTTCATTCGTTCTTAATTTTGTGTTTATGCGCATTGTTAGCCCAACTTTAAAACTCACAGCATGGATCTCCTTCATATGAATAAAAAACATAGTCACAGAAAATTTATTTCCTTCTCTCTATGATTTCACTTGCTTTTGTTATCAAAACAAGATTTTTACATTAACAATTATATATTAAGCCACCGTGATATGGGAATTATAAATGAATCACTACGAAGTGCTGGAACTGTTCATTTTAAATGGAATTAAATTAACCTCTATGATTAAGCATTCTTTCTCTGACAAGGTACATGAACTTAAAATAAATATATAATAATCTATTCTAATTCTGAACTTTAATGTTGTGACAAAGTAGTTGATACAAAGGCAAAAAGATATCAGTTGTTGCTGGTAATGTAAAAATATTAGAATGCTTCAAACAAAAGGTGATTAGTGTTGGAATAAGATTTTTATGATTAATTGGCTTTTCAGAAAAAAATAACTAAGGTTTATAAATATCTTAGAATTTGTTGTTGTTTGTGATTTTTTTGTCTACAAAAAAGTTATTAATAATATTGCTGATCTTTTATAATGTAACATACAGGATATTAAAAGAAAAAGTACTTTCAATGTAATGAATGAGTAAAAGCTCAAGTTGCTGGTGATTATATAGTTTATATGCAAATAAGAATAAAATGCACAACCCAGTAAATGTAATTTTTGTCATTCCTAGGAAAAAGCTGTGTGAAGGGTCCAGAAAACCCAGGGCATCTCTGCCCGACAAACAAATGCCCCTGGGGGCTGAGCCTGGGGGAGGCTGTAGGGCCATGCTCACACTCAGCTGGGATCAGCTAGAAGGTGAAGAACATATAAAAATAAACCCAAGTAGATCCCAGTACTGAGGAGCAGGGAATTGCCACCATGAAACACATATTTGTCTCAGGAAAGACCTCAAGATGCTGTTGACTCATCATAGCCCTTCTTCTTGGAGAAGATTCCACTGTCGATCTCAGGACACCAAGAGACTTCGGAAGGATGAAATCCAGGAACAGCTTTTTGATATAACAATTTGTACTACATTTTTATCAAGGCTTTTCTGATTTGGACTATTGCATTACTAATGTATAAATGACACCGATATTAAATTCGTAGCTCTGTAGATATATTATGTGTTTTCTTTTTCACATAAAAACATATTTGAGAGTTACAATGTGTAGGTTAGCCACAGCCTTTCAAATTTGAACTCACTGGTGAAGTTAAATTACTTTTAATGTTCAGCTATCCCAAAACTGAGTGAATTAGGCAGTACATATCAAATAAATGTCTAGTTTCCCTTGGTCATGAAATCTGCTTACCAAATTATTTTTAAATGATACTGCCTGTGTTGGGAGCAGCATGACTGGGTCTGTCCTACACCACCCAAGTGGATGAGTGGAGCCAGGGGTGACAGCAGCAGGACCAATCCCCACTTCAGCCATTGTTGAAGAGTGGCAGTGCACTTCTGGCCTGAGGTTAGTCTGGGAAGGTGGAAGGACAGTTCCAGACCAGTGGAACACAGGCTGGAAATATCAGTCGCACAGCTCAATGAGATCCAGAGTTGAACCAAAATGTAGTCCTGGCTGAGATGAGTAAGGGCAGTTATAGCCCAGAGGTGCTCATTGACAGCCTGTTAACGTAACCCCAAGGTTAAGAATATTAAATTAAAAAATTAAATTTTAAAATCCATGCTGTTTCATTCAGGTATATACAGTGTTACATTTTGACACTTAATAATTTCTCTATCTGACTGAGTTGATTTGAAGAATAAGAAGTTTTTTTGCTTGAAGTGTCGTAGCATCTGCCACACGTTTTTAGAAGACAAACACAAAAACTTACTGTTTCAGTACACGCTGTTTACTACAGTGAGTTCATTTGTTTCTGGTTCTCACAATTATTTATTTTCAGAAAATTAGAGTTTGAATCCTTAGGTTATTTTAATACTATTACATGTTTGAGTACAACTGATCAAGTCAGTGGAATTACCAGTATAACAAGCAATTTGTGAACATTTCTTTCTTCCTCATAAACATTTTTTATATCTTTGTTATCAGGTTTGAGCATCTTTGAGCCTGATCTTCAGAACTTGACTCTTTATTTACATTTTTGCTCAAAATGTTTAGTTTTATTTTCTTAAACTACCTTCCCTGTTGCTAAAACTAAACGCAGATACAGACTCCTTTTGGATGTCTACGGTCTTGAGATCATATTAAAAAAGTTCGTTTTATGCATGTGGCATATGTTTTTTCTCTTGATACAGCTGGAAAATGAGAAAAAAAATATTAAATTTGATTAATAAAAGCATATATGTGTGGCTGTTCACCCCCCTAAAACCTCTCACCCGTGTGTGTCCTGTAAAAAAGGTCCACTGTATCAGTTGTCTAGGACATTTTAACCCTGGTCATCTATGTTTGCTATTGAGCTCCTCAATGTGAAAGACTTGGGAGTTATTTTTCAGTGCTAAGAAGTATCTTTCTGGAAAGATACATGCCCAGTACTCGTAGAATCCTGTGGCAATCCAAACTCTAATTTCATAATTCCCCAGAAAAACTTAATATGTTGTATTTCAGGACTGAGAGCTTTACTGGTTCTGCTGAAACTAATTTTTTTGCATAATACTCTAGAGAACACAGTGCTTATTCAAGATGTGGGCAACATGAATTCTAGACACTCTTTCTGCAGATGAAATCTTCACTGTCTCAGTCACAGCACCGAGAATCTCACATAGAAAAACAGGGGCAAGTATGTTCTAGGGGTTCACTGTGCTCTTAACAGAGAAGAAAATATGTCTAATTTAGGAAAGTGAATTACCCTCTGCATATATTGGACGTGTCTTCCTCTACTGACTACATGAAACGTTTAGTCAGTTTAGGGGAATAAGCTTATCCTCCAGGGCCAGCCAGCTAAAATTTAGCAGAAAAAGTGCAGAGACTGAGCATAATAGACTATCACTTCTTATCTGCCCAGAGCTTGTCAAAGTCAACACACTCCTGTATGATATTTCAGTTTCCTCAGACCAGCACTTTCTCACAGCAGCTTATTCTAGGAGAAAACTACTAGCTATGTTTAAAACACAAAGTGTAAATTCACATTAATAACACAACAATATTAGTATAATAAAGCAAAAATGCTCACTGAAGAAGTAAGCTCTGCAGTAACACAAGCAGAGAAAAGATTCAGCTTACTGGTATGAAAATACAAGAGAAAAGAAAATAACAATGGTGTGGGAGCCAAACAATCCACATGCCATTAGTTATCTGTACCATATATAACACAAATAGAAAAATTTAAGGGTGAAGTATGAGTAATCTGAGCAATTTTGTTATA
This sequence comes from Pampusana beccarii, assembly GCA_013399365.1. Lineage (NCBI taxonomy): Eukaryota > Metazoa > Chordata > Aves > Columbiformes > Columbidae > Pampusana > Pampusana beccarii. The sequence goes on from VWYH01001908.1 coordinate 167,965, forward strand.
AAAGGAACCACTACTTTTGCAACACAGATGAAAATTTTCTCTTTGCCCCCTATTTTAGCTCTTCTGGGAGCCTTGCCAATATCAAAATGTCTCTGTGGATAAAACACATCATACTACAATCCTCAAAGTTTATTTCCATTCTAAAATATGATTCTCTGCAAATTATATTGTGTTGATAATATGTTTATATTACTCATGATGCTAACCAAGGCAAGATTTGCTCAGTTTCAGTTGAAAGACAACTCTTCCAGTCAATAGCCTTTGAAAGTCACCCTGGAATTCAAGAGTTAACGTATGTGTGTTCATGTATGATATAAAAAGTGAAAATAAAGCCAGAATTTGTTCTTGACATCAAAACTTAATGAACAGTTCTGTTGACAATGTACAAGGCACAATATAATTTAACTTTTTCAGATTTCCATCAGGTTTTGAAAGATAATATTATGCAATTTTCAGTGAGAAACCAACCCATACAAGTAATTGCTTTGTTAAACAACTCTTCACGTATTAACACTGTCTGTCTTCTTCTACCCATCATTCCCCAATATTAAAATTAATTCCCTTAAGTAGTACTCAAAAAAAACAAACGAAAAAAGAATTGAAGTCTTAAATGTGGTGTCTGCCTTAAAGGAATTAAGTAAGTAAAGTGACTGGCTCCTTGAATAATATGAGCCTAAAACTACTATTTGGACAACAGATTAATAGACATGATTTTGTTTTCACCTTGCTGTTTCAATTAGGTTGATAATGCTGTACCATAACTTAAGAAAAATTGTTCAAAAGCAATGAAGGAAGCAGATGTATCACTTTTATTTGCATAATGTTACCAGTGGGATAACTTAATGGATACTGCAATAATCTGACTCCCGTGGAAGACGAGTTCATCACAATTGTGTAAATTATTCCATCACACAAATTGACAGTTTGAGAAAGAAAGTGAATAAATTAAAAAGAAAATAATTTTCTAGCTCCTTGATCACAATTTGATGGTCATTTATACTTAAATGTGTTATAAGCAATTTATTTTAAAGAATACGAAGGACTTGAATTATTACCATTTTCTGGAAGTGAGGGTTTTACACTAATTTCATTTATACCAATGAAGTTACAATTATGTCTTGAAAGATTGATTGAAATTATAAAAATTTCCCAAGATTGAGAAGTCTGAATCTCAATCCAATCTTTTGCGTACATTATGAGAACCACATTTTGGCTGTGACTGTTGAATTCACTTACCATAAGTATTTGAGAAAAAACAAATCTACCAAACAATGTTTGAAAACATGAAAACCTAAAGCCTTCAAAGTCTGCATTTTAGCAACCAGCTAAATATGCAAAATGCTGACTACCTTTTGTGTAAATGGCAGCTCTTAGAAGCAATTCAGGAAGATGCGTGCTCAGAGCAATTCAGTGAACCACAAAAAAAATTACTCCTGGCCTTAATACACACTGGGTGCAGGTTCTCACAGCATTTCACAGATTTATTTTGAACATATATAATAAAATGAAGAACAGAACAGAGAATACAATAATAATCCTTTACTGCTTTAGTTCATGTGCTTTTCTTAATGGCTTATTTTCTGTTTTCTTTCCTTTTTCAACAGAGTGTAAATATTTATTATCAACTTTTCTAACTATGTGAAGATTGATTAAATGATAATTGATTAATTACATGTACAATTAATTTCTATTATGCCTGTCACTGATCGTCTTAGAGTAATATCCATAATCATAATCTATCACAACAGATAATAGATGGTTCATTTCTTGTTGATAATTCAAAAATATCAAAATTCCTTTAACTATTGTTCTCCCAAGCTCTATAAGTGAAACACCATGTTTTGAAACTCAACCTACTATACATGATGTCCGATGGCAATATTAGACCTAAAGTTTCTCTGCTATTCTGACTTTTTCCAGCATTGGGACAGGTTTCTCTGCTACTCTGACTGGTAGCACTGGGCAGACAGTGATGCTGACGTTGAGTAAACAGTGGATATTTAGTGCAAGCAGAGAAAGATGAGAAGTACCTATTCAGTTTTCTTGTTTTATTCTTACCTTACAAACCCATTAGCTAGTGATTGTTTTCTAATAATAGAAGGACATTTGGACAATGCCCTTAATAATGTGCTTTAACTTTTGATGAGCCCTGAATTTCCAGACAGGTGGACTAGATAACTGTTGTAGTTATATCCAACTGAAATTGTTCTGTTCTATTATATGAATTTGCCTATGTGGAAATCTGTTAATCTGCAGTGTTTTTCCCTTCAAATGCATCTACAAGAGCAGAAGGGAAGCTTGTACATGGTGCAATTTGGGGAAGTACCAGTGTTTTTGATACCTCATACCTTATTCAATTTTTTAGGATTTTGTGCTAGCATAGCAACCCATGGCTAAGGCATAAGTCTCCATATCTCAAGTAATTTACATTTTTCCTCACTATACTTCATCTTTTTATAATGGGAATGGAATTTTATTCAGAGGACTTGTGCAAGCTTGTGAATTGACAGAACCTTCATGTTCATCTCAGGTTTATAAAAGAGCAAGACCATTGCTGGCTAACAGGTAGACAGTTTGACTATATATATACACAATTTTACATTGTTTACATTAATCATATATTAATATCCATGCCTCATTGTTCGTATGTGCTTCTTTCCTACTTCAAATTTGAATAGTTTTTAAGTCAATGGTTAATACGTAAAATCCTCTAATTCCATCATTGTACAGACTCTTGAACAACAAGCTTTTATGAATATGGTATCACAAAATAGTTATAGATATTCCATCAAATGTGATATTAAAATATAATTAAATTTCAGTTTTTCCCTACTACCATTTTAAATTTTTATTTAGTCTTATTAATATATTTAACATTTTAGCTGCAGTACTTTACAATATTTCTAAATGTTTATAAAACTAAAATTTACAGGTATTATATAATTCTGAAGGCTTTATGTCAAAATACCAAAATTTTGTGAAGACATCTCTCAAAAAGGAGGGCAGAGTGTTAAAAAGCCTAGAAGCCCTAATTTCAATAATGATTAAAATTGAAAAAAAAAAAAAAGTGAAATTACTAGTGTAAAAACTGTAAAAAGCATTCCTCAGTAACTGGTCTTATGCTTGCCTTTAGCCAACTTCCAGGCAAAGTTAAGTGAGCATATTTAAACTGTGTTTGAAAAGATGGGGCTTCCTCGTGCTTATGTTTAGCAATAGAGTTACAGAGCAATCTGTACATTTCAGTGTATTTAACTATTAATTTTGTTAGCTACCCACATTTAGAAGTGTCTAACACTTCTAAGTAGGTCAGTTCCTTCTTTATTCTAGAGATGTAACAGAAGCCCAGGAGGCATGCTTAACAAAGCATTTGCTGCACTCTTAATCTTTCATGTTAAAGCTGGAATGCCAGAGCATTTTTCCATTTATTAACGAACACCTCAAAATACACAAAGAATAAATCTGATATCAGTACTTGACAACAACAATTAAGATATAGCCATTATATTTGCATAGTTTCTTAAGAAAGAAAGACTCAAGTATGGCTCTAAGGTACGAAATCTGCATAATACATGTACCACACACACCAGCAGTAATTGGATATATTGCTATAAACAGTATGTTAAACCCCTTGTATATTCCTTGTAAACTTTGATTGATTGTCTCTGTTTAACTCATACCCTTGTGTATCTCTTTTGAGAACTACACTAGACCTACATAGAATTAAATACTGCTGGCTCACAATGGACTCCTAATACATTACAATATCTTTAGAAGACTGACCTGATTTTTAATGAGTGTTATTCTTGAAGTGCTACTTTTTGAAAGCAGAGTTCAGATGATTAGAAAATCTGATTAGTAGTCACAAAGAAATTAGCCACAAAAGACAGTGTTAAACCACTGATTTTTCTTTCAGGGTTCTTACTGTGTACTTGTTTATTAAAAACTCTCACTCTTTTTTATCATATTGTTATTAAAACAGTGCAGGTTTGATAATTACAAGATATTTTAAACATATATTTAAATATGGATATTTTAATATATAGTTATGAATGTAAAAGTAATGTTATATATTAAAAAGACATTTCTATTAGAATTTTCAACATAGATTTCGGTATCCATGCACATAGAAAAGTATTTGATATTGTTCTGTTTTAAAGTCATATTTCATATCCTGCATGCAAGGGGTACATATGTGGTTGTCTTACAGGAAGGAGCCCTAGCATACAGACATGAACTGTTTCTCTGACAACCTATAACACCTTCCTTCCAAGAAATGTTACATACCCCTAGCATAAATGAAAAATTACTGTCAACCACCGATTCCAGTTACTGATTCTCCTTCATTAAAATAAATTGTGGCATAGGATTTCTGTGCATTAACTTCACATTCAGCAGAACTGTAGGAGCTTTTTGGGGCCCAGCACGGACCTTCATATTAGCAATAACATGACAGCTATTGTTAGTCAGCCCACACACAGGCATGCCATTAGAGTCATCCTGGACATCCAAAACATCCACACTGGGCTGGAGAGATATCATAAGGACCCAAGAGAGAGCAAAGGAACTACAGGTGACACATGGTCTGGAATGGCAGGTGAAGGCCAAGTATTCAAAATTATCTATGACCATTGGTCCACCAGATCATGTTTCATTATCTCTACTGATGTTCAACAGCATCCTTGTTCTGCAAGCAGTAAATAAGCTACAGGAAGATTTGGAGAACAGAAGTATCAGCAAAACAAGACTTGGCTCACTATCCTTACACAATTATTAAGTATAATTTCTTTTGTTGTTGAACTTTCTTTTGTGTCAGTGTTCCAGCTCTCTGTATTAGGTGTTTTATATGCAACCTGTTAACTAGATGGTACTTTAACCTTGAGAGTAAAGATTACATGTCTTCCAGGCAAATACTTTAAACTTCCATCCTTTGTATATGTCAGACATAAACAAAAGTACCAGGACCTTTTATTGGGAAACAATTTTTCATTATGATTTTATTTGTGTTTTTCCTAATTGTTAATGTACAAGTTTTACTTTGCTTTGGTAAAAAGGAGATTTTAAGCATGGAAGTCTATATTTTGCTGGTAGTCTGCTGTGTGCTTTTCTTACTGAGGAAGCAACCCCCAAAATACAATTTGAAAAACTTACTGCTTTTACTTTGGTGTGAAAAGAAAATTAACTCAATGAAAGAACATGTAGCGAGAAAACAACTTCTTTTTTGTTTTTTTCCGCACTAAGGGAAATTAAGAGATACCTTAAGAATTTCTTTTTTTTTCCAAAAAAATGGTGATCGGTGTCACATTTTTCAGTTATTCTGAGAAAGAAGGTTGTATTGGGTCTGGCGGGAATGGAGTTAACTTTCTTCATAGCCATCCATATGGTGTTTTGTTATGGCTCTGTAGCCAAAACAGTGTTGATAACACAGCAGCGGTTTAGCTATTGCTGAGGAGTGCTTGTACAGTATCAAGGGTTTCTCTGCTTCTCAATCTGCCTTCACTAGTGAGTAAGTAGGCTGGGAGTGCACAAGATACTGGGAGGAGACAGCCGAGAGAGCTGACCTAAACTGACCAAAGAGATATTTCACGCCATATAACATCATGCTTAGCAACAGGAAAGGAGAGGAGGTGGGTTTTGGGTAAGTACCCATTGCTTAGAAACTCTGTGGGCATCAGTCTACTTGTGCGAGCTAGTGAGCTTGTATCATGTGTCTTGTTTTAGTTTTGTGGGGGTTTTGGTTGGTTTTCTCCCCTCCTCTTTTTTCTTCTTTCTTTCACTCACTAAACTATCTTTGTCTCAACCCACAACCTGTCTTGCTTTTGCTCTATATATTCTTTGCTGCATGCTGCTACAGGGACGGGGTAGTGAAGGAGCAGCTCTGAGGTTCTTAGCTGCTGGATGGGTCAACCCATTGCAGAACACAAGTATTACAAACTAAAATCTTTAAGAAAATTTGAAAACTCTTCCTTAGAAGTTCCACAGAAATGAAGTAAATTCCATCTTTTAAAAACACATGCATTTCACCTTTTAAATAGGTATGCAGTTTGCCACTATTTGAATATTAGAAAAATGGTGATTTTTTTTTTTTTTTTCAATTGGAATGGCTAATTACTTGAAACTATAGAAAGCCTTCTAAAATATGTGTGAACAACTTTGGATATTCTCATGTACTTCTGATAATTATTTAAGAGCCAAGTAAAAACCCCAAAGTAACAGTAAGTTCATTTCCATCTTCATATTCTCATTAAGAACATCTATTTCCCAGCAGTAATATCCAGCCAGTGCATTGCAACATGAAGAAATTTATGAAACTCTCAAAAAAGAATGAAGATGTTGTTTTCAAATGGAGAGACAGTTTCACAGATTCAACAGGGAAAGATAGACCTGAACAAATATAATCTATGGTCGAAACTATAAAATGTAGCACAGCAATAATAATATTAAAAACTTTGGTTGAAACGTGTAAGTCCATAAGACATAAAATCTTCAATATTATTGCATCAAACATCCCATGACACTATTTTTTTAGCTTTTCTTCATTCCAAAGACATCATCAAGTCAAATCTCAAAGATTTCATTATAAAGACTTCATTCACTTCCTTGACTTAGTCCCAATAGCTAGATTAAAAAGAAATAAAGAAAGAAAAAAAAATGCATAAGGGAGGTACTATCTACTTTGTATTCATTTCTGTCTACTAGAGTTATTAATCTTAGCACAAAAGCATTTGAACTAGAAATGTATTCTTTTTATTTAAGTAGTCCATCCTCAATATTTTTTAAAAGTTTAGCATTCCTGGGAATTATATTAATTATTAACCTTTGATCAGCTCCATTGTTATATCTTATCTGTCTGTGTAAAAGGAAATGTTATCTGGCTTCACTGTAGCTGAAACCACACTGACATTGTGTGTTACAAATTAAATCTTAATATGGTTGGCTTCTGAAAACTGATGAAGTTGGTGTGGGATCAATGCTTTAAAATGTTCCTAGTTCCTAGTTTCAGGGGAACCATTAAGGGAAATGCCAGGAAGGAAGTTGACATATATTACAGCTATATCCTGTTCTAGTTTTTAAATTAAATTAGGCCACTCAGATGACAGTTGAATCTCTGGCAGAATTTGGATCCACCTCTTGCTCATGCCTCAGGCTGGTTTCCATCCTCTTCATTTAACGTAGTGTGATTCTGTAGCTTGTTTTCTATTCCACTTTATTTCTCTAATACCTTCTACACTGTTGTTTAGAAACTCTGTCAAAGCACTGTACAATTCATTACTTTCATATAACTGTCTTTTGCCATTTCTATTCTTATTTAACTGATCATTGCCCCAGTGATTCTTCAGAAAATACTGCTGTTGCTGTATCCTTGCCAAAGGGACAATGACAGCCCCAAACCTACTGTGTAGAGAAAAAAAAAAGGCAGACAACTTTTGTATCTCCCCATTGGATACAGTGTCTTAGACCAAGTACCATTAAGCTCAACATAATGCTAGACTGTTTTTATGATCCCTGTGCAACTGTGGGCTAATGGCTGTTGCTCTCTTTCTTCTCTTTTGCTTTCCTGAGTGCATGTAAATCACTCGATATAAAAAGGGCCCGTAAACTTACACAAAATAGGTCTCTCAAACATCTACTGTCTTTGATTTGTTTGAGTTTCTATAAGTACGAAAAAAACATTAATCTCAGGACAGTCTCAGGGGGTGATTATTGAGGCTTCTTAGAGAGCTGGGTTTGAGTAAATATATCAGCTTTGAGCTCCTGACTGTCACATGAAGAACCTCAGTCCACAGTCATGATTTCAGATGAGTAACTTACCCTTGAAAACCTAAGTCTTACTTTTATCTTATTGATCATCTATAAATGGCATGAAAATTGATAAAAAATAATGTTAGTAAAAAACTAAATATGGGAAAGGAGGATGCTCCATAGAGGGGAGGGGAGGGAAAGTGAGGGGAGGGAAGGTGAGGTGGAGGAGGGGCGAGGCAAGGCGAGGCGAGGAGAGGAGACCTATTCTAATTAAACAAGAGCAGGAGATGGGCTGAAACACTGATGTGAAAAATCCTTGTAGGTAGAGTGTCAGCATGTTCCCTCATATATTTCTGGCCCACACTTACAGCTGCTTTTGTGAGTAATCTCCATAGATAATGGTTAGAGAAAAAGAGAGTTGTCGTCTTTCAGGCCATTTGAGTGAATCAGCTAGTCATCAGAGAAACACAATTATATCATAGGTGTATTTTTCCTATAAATTTGTTCGTTCTCACATGCTTGAGACAGAGAAAGTAAGTAGTTCCAGTGACTGTCTGGAATATATAATGCAAACATATGCTTTACAACATATTCTGATCCATGGCTTTTTCTTGATATTATGAAGAATAAGCATAGAAAAACTTTTCTTCCTATGAAAGTAAAATTCAGAACTCAAGACGTGCTGGTAATATATGTTAGTTTTGCTCCACTACTTCTAATTTCCAGCAGTTTAAATGTACAAACAACAGTTTACATCATCAGTGGAACCCATTGAATCAGACTTTTTCCATGCTAAGCCAAAACTGCAGCAATTGCCTTGGACTCTGCATTACATTGTTCTGAGTTGTCCTGAAGCTGGAGATATTCATTATTTTTTGTAATAAATTCTCAGAAATGAAAATCTTTTGTTTGAGATAAACCTTTCACCACCTCCTCTCATTTTTGCTGACCTCACTCACCCCCAGACCAAGATAGTTTGATAAAAAATTAATCTGACCTTCAGCTACATTTACTTGTGGGGTGCAACTTACACTTGATATCACTACTGGACACTTGCACAGCTTTTCTGCATTGATTATCCTACATATATACCTCCGCAGAAATAAAGTAAAACTAAAGTATGACGATTATTTGTTTAAAATGAAAGTTAACCCTAATTCTTCTCTATTTTTTTTTCCTCTGAGGCCACCAGAGGATTAACAGATGATTCATGGTTTGCTCCAGAGAGTATCTATTTCCCGCTTTCAAGATTCTACTAGTTTTCTAATTAAAAGAAGACAGGGTTTTTTTGCAGTCCACTAAAAATAATCCAAATGATGTCTATATAAGCAATCAATAGCTTTTCGTTGGCAGCGAAGCATAACTTCTCAGATTTTAAGGCTGAGGATTTTGGTGGATTTTTTTTTTGTCTCTCCTTGTGGAAATTTGGAATAACTGAGCAGTTAAAATTCATGATCTACACTTTTGTGTCATTATTATTGCATTAGCATGAAATTATGGATCTAGTTAGTCATAATTATACTCATAATTATTCAATTTATCACTATAGGTCCTCCTGGAAATTTTATTGGAAGAGTTATTAACATTAATAAATTGTTTTTCTTCATATCCATATTATTAATTCACCTCATGTGTGATATGAACTATCAGCCATAAAATTATTACAAACTCTTTGTGTAGCTGATTTAGTGATGGAGAGTCTGATAACCTTTAGCTGCTTTTCTGTTACAGCTGTTTATCTTATTCATCAAAGGTAGACAGAGGGAGATAGGTGGACAGTGAAATACTCAGTCTCAAATGCACTTAAGGCACTTGACAGGATTATTTCTTTTTAGGATAGTAGTCTTCCTGGTTTTCAAAAATTTGTGACAATATATATACATATATATATATATCAGAAAATCCGGATTTACATATATAAATATTTCTGTGAAACAATCCATCAGCTTCACCTGGCAGATATTCCTGGTCAAACCCACAGAAATGCCTGGCAGAGCCCAGAACGGCCAACAGCCTCCAAGATTCAGACACTCACTGCAGAACCAGACTCTGACCTTTGCAAGTACCTTTTTCTGATGCTTTAAACTTGAATACACAGATCGGTCTTTACAGAATCAGAGAGCTGTTTGCAGCTGAGCTGTATCTAGAATTGATGTACTATAGCTGTGTCAGTGTAAGTGTTAAGAAAACATGGATCTGGCTTTCAGAATCTAGATTAGTACCCACATAGACCTGCACTATTGGTTCTACCTCTACAATTTCTTAGTCATATTCTAGTACGTGTTCATGTATAAATACTTACACATATGTGTGTGTCTATAGATATATACCTACCCTTGCTTCTTTCCTACCTACTGCCCTTCCAACAATCTTACTTATAACTGCAAGGTTCATCATTTTCAACTAAACATGATATGTGATATAAATGAAGAAAGAGATCCAACTCCATTTTCACACGCAAAAATCAATGTGCAGTTATTGGGTCATAGGTTTGTTGTTTTTTGGTTTTTTTTCATCTTTGAAGCATGTTGATTCATCTCAAAATTGAAAATGACTTAAAAGAGAAATCTTTCTTGACATGGAAAAAAAAATATCTATAGGAAAACTTTTTTTAATATATATGGCAGAGGGTAAAAGAACAGTCATTTATTACCTAGCCCTGCGGTTCTTTTAGAACAAATATCAATACCTGCTTACTGTACAAATTGATTTTTTAATTGTCAATTCTTTCCAACACAAGAGGTCAAAATATTGTAATTGACATTTAATCTTTCATTTAATAAAACTGCTGGTTTATGTTAGATCTTGAAAATGAAGCTGGGACTTTTGTGTTTGGAGTACTTTTTGCTGTTCCCTCTTTCCACTTTTTTTTCATCAAAAACTTAATTATCGTTGCTGATATTTTAGCTGTAACTGATCTGTAATTCTACAATGCAAAGGTAGACAGGAGAAAGGGATTCAATTCAAGACCTGAAGACTTTTAAGACTTTTAGTGTGGCTTCAAATAATAATGTGCTAAATATTTTTAGTGGATTTTCCTGAGTTCTGACAAAACTATTAAGAGATAAATAAGATGTCTAATACTTTTATTAGTGCTTCTATGTAAAAGTCTCATTGTAGAGACTGGCATGGAACCATAAAACAGATATTTATGCTCATATATTCCCACATTGTATGCTATCTATGTAGCAACTAAATTATTCAGCAACTTTAGGTTCAAATTATTGCAAATAAAAATCAAAAGGTAATCATGATTAAGGCATAAAAGAAGCAATGATGATTACTTCCTCTCTAGATGTCAACACCATCTATGCTTTAAAAAATCATGGAAATATGAATACAAACAGAATGATAAAAGCACCTCATTTTTTGAGCCCTCCATGAATGAGTTTCCAACCTAAGTACAAAGGTTTTGAGGGTTTGCTGTGGTTCCTATTAGCCAGCTTTAAGTCAGTTACATCTTAACCAGAGCATATATAGATAGATACATTCATACTATGTTTTCATTGCAAGATGGAAATTTGGTACATATGTGTACCATTCTGACTTTCTCAAATTAGGGTAGTACTTCCAAACAAAAATAATCATAGAAATTGTCCCAGTGAAGGAGCTGTCTATAACTTTTCATATACGAGAGCAGTTGCTGGAGAATTCTCTGCCAGGGAATCTTTAGATGTGTTTAGCATATTTATTCACTTCAATTTATAATACCAAGCGTTTGTTAAGCCCTTGTCTGAACTGGCTGAGCCTTGCAACTTTAGAACAGATAAAGAAGAACAAATTAAAGATGCTTCTGTAATTGATATTGCTGACAAAGAAGTGTCACTGGAGTTATAGATGGGTTCAGAGCTGACACTGAGAAAAAGGTATTCAAGTATTTCATGACTAAGTGCTCATTGAAAAGCAAAGTACAGATCAGGGAATAACAGAGGTAGCTGTTGGTGGTCAGTTTCAATCTAGACAGAAGGAACAAGAAGAATTAGAACCTGAAAAAAAGAGTTTGCAGGGAACAAGTCAATAGACAGACAAGTCAATAGATATCCAAGTACAATCAAGGAGAAAGCTGGCCTGCCTTGAGGGAGATAGGTGAGAAAGGTAAAACAAAAGCGAGGTTACTTTAGAGGACAAGAATTCTGATAGAGATAATTCTCAGGACAAAGAACTGGAGAATAAACATTTAGGATCTGAGTGCATGAAGACAAAACACCAGATATACAGTCACAGAGGAAACTGAAATCAGAAGGAAAGACTTTAAGATAAATGCAAATGAGGAATCCACATTCGTATTGCAGAAAACAGAGACAGGCCTAGAGGTCTAGGATAACGAATAAAATTACGGCCAATACATATGGAAGCTGATACACTCCAAGAATATAAAGAACCGGGGGCACAAAAAAGTGGCAAACAATTTGATTGGTCAAATAGTAGTTTATAGCAAGCCTTGTAAGAAATCACTCTGGGTAATTAGGAAACCAGATTAAATATACTTTTCTCAAAGGATGTTGCTAAAGAGTGTCCAGGTATCCTGAATGACCCATTTGACCATTAGAACAATAATCACACTCAATTACATCCTGTAATTTTGGGGTTTGTATTCCAACATAGGATTTAGGCACTTAGGATATTTTTTCACCTAGTTCATAGGAATCTAAATATTTCCATACTATTTTATTAAATGTTACAGTAACTTAGGAAAAAAGTTTATATTATTTTGCAGAAAACAGTTATGAAGAGTCTTGCACTGGAAAAGGGGTTGCATTTGGACCATGTGAAAACAAGGATAGACTCATGTCAATTACAAGCCATCTCCCAGGCTAGATTTTGGCCTTCTTGTTTGAAAAAACAACATACAGCAAATTAACAACCTCAATACCTGTATCTCAATATTTCTTCATAAAAATAGTAATTTCTTTATGTAGATGGGGTTTTCCAAATGCTTTTCCTATCATACTATGTGTTACAAAATGTGTTACAAATACACATTTAGTTTAAGATAGTATTGTATGCCCCCAGAAACTTTTCGGATAACCTGGCAAGTTGTCTCTAAGGTTTCTCCAGTTAGTTGGCAGTGGCCCTCAGCTGGGGAACAATCACAGGATCACAGAACGGTTGGAGTTGGAAGGGACCTCTGGAGATCACCTAGTCCAACCCACCTGCTGATGCAGGAATGCAATGTTGTCTGCCTTTTTTTTTTTTTTTTAATATATGTTACTGGCGTGGTCAAAGAAACAAAACACACTGCAAAAAGAATGTCATTAGAGGAAGATTACTCTTTAGATTTATAGAAGTGCTCATAAATAGGAATTGTTTCAGTGTGAAGTTTGTGGGGTTTGTTTGGTTGGTTTTTCTGAACATTAAAAATAGAACATTATATTAGGGTAGCCTTATAATAAAAACAACCCCCAAAAAATCCCCAGCTTGAATTGGGAAAACGCACACGGTAACAGGGGAACAAAGATCATAAGAAAAAAATAATGTGGCGCATTACTACAATTTAAATATTAAAGGCCTCTCATTTAGGGAATTAAATAGCAGTCAGTTATATGGATGTACTGTCCTCTGACTTTGATAGAGAGTCTTAAGAGTCACTGTCACCAAAAAAAACCCCGAATATATTAGAATGAAGAAATAGTCTTGTCCCTAAAGCAACTCTTTCTCTCTCCCTCCAAGAAAAGTTTCTGCCTAGAATGTTCCACCTTACTGACTTTCTTCCAGAGAAAGAACATCCACCTCCAAGGGATTCAAACATGGTTATAAAAGGGAGACATGAAATTTCAGTCAGTGAGGTTTTAATCACAAAATCCATAAGATAGAAGCTATTTATGTTTTATGAGGAAAATAGAACAGCAAACAAAGAAAGATCCTTCGTTTGTCCTCATTTGTAGTCATTATGTTGTGTGTCTGATCTGTTATACTGAGGTTCCAAAACCTCGAGCACAAGGCTGATAGGAAGCCTCTGCTACAGAGAAGTGGGGATACTAACTCAACTGAAGGACTCTTTTTCTCCCACCTTGCCCATCAGAACAGTAGAAGGCTTCCTGGCTTCTTTGCAGTGACTTTGTTGCTCTTAAAATGGCTAAGAACTGACTTTGTGCATTATTCCAGGTTTTCTTCATTCTCCCTGATATCTAGGTGAAAGAAATATCCTGTGCCTCACAAGGTATCTTCTACACATCAAACTTCCTTCTTGAGCCTCAGGGTGTTGTCTCCACTGAGTGAGCGAAGTGCATGAGGCGGCTTTTCTCTTCTGGTTTTGCAGCAGCAGTTCTGTTCTCAGCTTCACAGGCTGTAGCTGGCAGCTTTTCTATTTCATTCCTACTCCCACTAAGTTTAGTATTATTTTAAAGTATATTTACATGCATCTTCTGAAGACTAGGATATTTCATTTAGGATTTTTTTTCCCATAATTTTTGATCTGAAAGTACACCTTATGCTGCTTTTCTGATATGCTTTGTGCAGGCTCTTTGCATGCTTGTTCCCAGTACAGCATCCCTTCCAGAAAAAAAAAAAATTAAAAAAAACGTAGGGATGCTATGCTAAGCAGAAAAGAGTTTCTTCACTGAGACAACTGGACACAAAGAGCTCTCTAAAGTTACGGGGGTTTTTTTGTTTGTGTGTTTGTGGGGTTTTTTTGTTTGTTTGTTTAGGCTTTTTGTTAGTTTGTTTAGTGTTTGTTTTGTTGTTGTTTTTTTTTAATCTGAGCAGACACTTGGGTTTCTTAAAATGTCTTCCTAAATAGAGTTGTGCTTAAGTACATTGCTGCATACACTATTTTACAGGACTGTAAAATGTTCTCCTGGAAATACATGTGCTTGCTAGGGCAGAGCAAGGAGTTTGCTTGGCATTGTACACATTTTAAAATAATCAAGATGCATTTCAGTTGTTAAGTCCAGCAGCAGCTTTTATGTGTGTATATGCAAGTGGTAGGAAGGGAGTGAGCGACGTTGAGAAAAAACTCTTTTTTATGCAGAAAAAATATTATCTGAAGTTATCAATATTGCCTGCATTTCTCAGTGACTATTACTTTTCCTCAGTTTTGATGGCCAAATAATGACTTGCCTGGGCAAATGTGAGGGACTAAAGTATTCCTCAGCACTCTCTTTAAAACAGACGCATGCCCCAGGTTTCAATGCGGAAGAATATTATTTCTGTGCATTAAATTTCAGTTATCTTTTTATTTTCTGGCTCTTACAAACTCCCACCCAGTCAGATCTGCAAAATGGGTATTTAAAATATTATTTTTGCTGTTAACTGTGGCTTAGGAAAGTGAAAATTATTGCTCTTCATATGGGTTGCTGTAGTGAGTCCATTACTGATAACTTCTTAAAATGAGGCTGTGGAAATTAGGTGTCCTGTGAGATAGATGAGCTCCTTTTCTTGCTTACACTAACAGCTGTTGCTTTGTAGTCTGACTTCCTTTTGTATCTCCCTGGCATCTATGGCCAACCCGGCTATAGTACACAGTGCAGCACAGAAATCGATGTTTGTCTTGGACCTTTTTGGCTTTTATAAAGCAGAATACAAATGCTAAAAGCATGCAGTCACTGGCACGATGTAGAGTGTGAAAAAATAATGATGAGGAAGTCATTAAAATTGCACCAAATAAATGTACTGGTGGCATAAGGAAATGTCAGAAAACATAAAAGAAAAACTTTGATGTTATCAGAAGTATTTTGCCTTTGTATCTTCCTCCATCTTCTTTATTTTGTTTCATAAAGAAATAGTTTAAAATTCTGCTACAATTTTGCAACAATCCAGAAAGATGTTTGTAGATAAGACAGTACTTCACAACATGAACTCAGACATCTGTGTTTTTGTTAAAACTTGAATCTCTGTGATTAAAGGTGGCTTCTCTACTTCAAAAGTTGATTCTAAGGCTCCAATGAAACTAATCTGTTTTATATCCTCATTATATTGGACATAAGTAATTTGTGTAGCTTGATGTATATCAGGTGTATCTAATACACAGCAAACAATATAATCTTATGAGTTTTCCACTTAGTGTGGATTACAGAAATTCTTTAGACCAAAGGATAAGGACAGACTTACTATATTTCTCCTCTTAACTTTTCCTTTGCTTACATGTAGTGTGTCACACCTAATTCATTAGAAGCAATGCCCACATAGACACCATGGACACTAAAATCAGTCTCTCAAATGTCAGGAAATGAAAACTAGTATTGAATTATTTTGGCGTCTTTTTCCTTTAAAGATTGTGAGATTTTTTTCTTTTTCTGTATGTGACATCTAAAACATTTATTTAATAACTGTGATGTCTAATCATTATAAAAATCAGTGATGCATCTACACCCTTAGGGCTTTCAACAGATCTATGGTGTTCCCTCAAGCCCAGATTTTCTGTCAATACCAAACCCAAATATGTTTTACAGGAACAGGTGGAGGACATTCTCTGAAGACAGACACTCCTATTAGTGATTTACTGTATTGCTACTATGACACTAATAGGATAGTAATTGGCACACCTTGCAAGAAGTTTGTCTGAAAAGCAAGCATGTCACAAAATGTAATACAGACACAGCAGTCCAGAGTTAGCCCATTAAGCCTCAAGAGTCCAATATGAAACAGATATTTGGAATTAAAAATTGTATCAATAAAGATAAACGCTCTGATTAGTTTATAACTCGTTAATATTTTTTTTAGTTATTTTCTTGTCTTCTTTGGCTGTCCATCAGCATATCTTTTGAGATTTTTCATGTGAAAATAAAATATAGTATTTTTTAGTGTGTTCTATTGTTTCGGATTTTTTTTTTTCCTGTCTGTGAACTTTAGGCCTTGTAATTTCAAATTTTGCTGTGTCTTACAGAAATACATTTAAAATATCAAAAAAGTGTGTAATTTATATTTGGATAAGTCTTTAAAATGGCTAATAGTAGCTTACCACATTATAATTTAGAAAGTCCTTTTAATACGCAATACGGTGTAGTTATAGCATGAAAAGCATATTTAATTTTATACAAGCCTTATTTGGATCAATTTATTTTTATGATCGGTATTTCTAAATAGTGTAAGAAAGTTAGACCTTATCAGATCAATTAAAAGAATTACAAACAATTCCTCTTTTATTTTTTTTGTCAATGCAAATAGGGGTTTCATGGTTGTTCTAGTTTTGAAATTGTAGCACTGAACTGATAATGGCCATAGCTTAAAGGGAAAATAATACTTTAAACATATTTTTAAGCGTATTTCAGTCACAACTGCCTCGAAAGTATTTATGAAATGATACAGCCTGAAGAAGAATTTTTATGGTATCCATTTCCTCAGTTTCATACTTTCTCAGGAGACAGAATTGCATACAAATTGAAGCAAGTGGAAATGCAAACATTGAAGCTCTGGATTGCACACAACTATTTTAAGGCATGTAAGTAGAGAATTAGACACTAGGCTATTTTATTCCAGAGTTAATCTCCACTTCTAATATAATCTTTGTCATAAAGTGAATTAATTTCATACAATTTTCTTTTCTCATTACACTCCTTGACGTGAATATAGTCATATGTCCTTTTATGAATGACCAGATACTTCCAGAACTCAGAATAATTCTGTCTCTGATGCTCATATGCACTAACTCCAGCACATGTTAGAAGAATTACAGTTGTATCCCAAGCACCATGCAGCTGAGCAGATACTTTTATATGTCCACAGGCTACATCAGAGGTATCCTTTTCTTTGGTGGTTACCACTACTCCAATTCCAATGCTAAGGTGAATATTACCATCTGATGACCACATGCTCTTTCAGATATTTTCATTATGTTTCAACACCCAGTTGTTGCCTGCTTCTAGAAAGATTTATCCTCAATAACCGATTTCACAACTTGACAGTCTCAAGTAAACAGAATGGATTTATACATTTTCCATGTTCCAACAAAACAGCAGTGTATGCTCGCTTTGTTACCATTACTGTTTTGTTACTGTTTCATTTTTTTCCAGTATTGCAATGTCACAGTACTAGTATTGTTATTTCTTTTGGTAATAAGTAGCTGGCTGAAAGTCAAGCCATATAAGTTCTATTCTGTTATGGGAGAAAATGGTGCTCAAGCCTACTCTTCTATTTTGTTTTCCTTTGTTGTCACTGTTGTAATCCTATTTAAGTCGTGTACAGAGTCCTGCTATTCTGAACACAGCATGAATCAAAAGAAAGGTAACTTCTCAGTATTAGAGAGGTGCCATTTTTCAGTAACATTTAGGCTAAAACCACTTCCTCAGAACTACATCTTCTGTCTAGGTGTCTAGGCCACTGGTTTCTCCCCAGTTTGCAATCTCTCTCTTCTCATGGGATTGCTGAAACAGGACAAAATATTCCAAAGGTGGCCAAGGGGAATAATAACCTCTCCGGACCTGCTGCCATGTTCCTTTTCGTGCATCCTTCATCACCTCAAGTACATGCTAGAGACTCATGCTCAAATTGCTACCAACCAGGATCCACAGGTCCTTTCCTGTACGTCTGCTCCCAAGCCAATCATTCCACATTCCTCTGTTTCAGGGGTGTCCAACTCATTTTCACGGGGGGCCACATCAATCTCACAGTCAGCTTCAAAGGGCCAAATGTAATTTTAGGACCATATAAATGTAGGAGTAGTTACGTTTATACAGTCCTAAAATTACATTTGGTGAAAATGAGTTGGACAACCCTGCTCTATCTGTGCCTCATCTGAGGCACCTTAATCAGTGGCACATTTCTGTGTTTTAGGAAGTAGTTCCTGGAGCTAAGACAATCTGTTTCTACACGTAAGTGTAATTTTTGTCGACTGGTTTTTATCCTAAAAACAGTTCACTCCAGGTCAATAGCCTGTTCCTGAAACAGCTGTTAAAATCTGACTTTAATAATCTTTTTTCCTCAAGGCTACTGCCAGTTCCTCAGGAAGCTTCACCTTTTTATTTCTATTCACTCAAACTCTGTTGTGGAAATTCTCACTTTCCAAAATGCATAGATCTGACTGTTTGCCACCAGTTTCACCTCTGACTCAAATTCATGCTCTTTGGACCAGCCCTCAAAGGCAAATGATACATTTCTGACCATTAAAAAAAAAAAAAATCCATCTCTTTTAAAAAGTGAAGAACGGGAGTTTCAGCCACTTATTTCAATATATTTAATAGATGTTGCTCTTTTGATAAGTTAGCATGGGAACAATATCCCAAATGGATTTTAAATATTCACCCAAGGTAAAAAAGGATAAGTAATTAAACAAATAACACAACCTTTATTGTTGACTACTTTTT
Source organism: Pampusana beccarii (assembly GCA_013399365.1). Lineage (NCBI taxonomy): Eukaryota > Metazoa > Chordata > Aves > Columbiformes > Columbidae > Pampusana > Pampusana beccarii. Next base: position 186,945 of record VWYH01001908.1, read on the forward strand.
GTAGTGTCAACCCAAGAGAGTGCCTCTTTCAAAGTTCTCCTACCTACACCCAGTATTGAAGGTGGGGTTTGCCTGCCCAGTTTTTTTTTCAGCTGTCAAGATGAAATTTCTTTTACTGTGATCCTGAAGAACATTTTTCCTTTTTTTTTTTTTTTTTNTTTTTTTTTTCTCTGTGAGTAGCTAGGAAATATACAATCCTGACAAAAACAATACTTCCTGTTACAACATTTAAAATCTTATTTTCTATACCTATATTATGTTGAGTGTTCAGGGATATGCCAGGTTTTACAAGAAAACAGGGAAAGGTGCCAATAAGGAGCTGTCTCTGGTAGGGTTTGTTGTTTTTTTTCCAGTGTGAGCATTATATTTCCTTAATCAGCCTCCTCTGGTTTACCTGTGTTTGCCTGGGTAAAATATAAATACATTCTAGAACTGGCTAAGGTATTTGTCACCTTCAAATGGAGAATAGTTTTACAGACACAACAGCTCTGGAATCTTTCTCAGTGTAGCTGGTTTATCACAGTGTTTATTATACTTTTTTTATCCTATTACTTTTACACTATTTCTCATATTGACTGCAAGATCTACCAGTGTGACTAAATGAGCATTCACTGTAACTAAAGAAGGTTTCACAGTTTCATTGATGTATCCAAATTCAGTCATGTCTGAAGAAAACTCTGCCTTATACAACTGCATGCATCTGTTAAGTTCCTAATTTCTTGGAAGTTCAAACCAAATAGATCCACAAGTATAAAGTAGGAAATTATGCCTCACATAAATGTCTTATGGATTTAGATTAGAAGATAATCTGAGCCTGAAACTGATAGTTTTCCTTGTTCCTAAACTAAAAAAAAAAAAAAAAAAAAAAAAAAAAAAAAAAAAAAAAAAAAAAAAAAAAAAAAAAAAAAAAAAAAGAAAAAGTCACCCTGAAGCTTTACACAGAGGCCAAAAAATAATACTGTTTTTATATAGTCTTTTGTCAGAATCTCCCTTTGTACTAAATTCATACAAATTAAAATAAAAAAATGCCTTGGAAGCAAATCACATTTACTGGATCTTCAGATTCAGATGTATGCTTCCAGTTCCGTGTTCTACATTTGCTTCCAAAATCTCAGCCTTGCATGTACTCCGTATTCTGAGTATTTTCCTACTCTTTACATTCATGCCTATCAAGTATCCTTTTGTTCTTTGGGTGGAGGATGAGCACTGAGATGATAGACTTTGGATTATACTTTCTGGTGTGTATTGCAGTGCAATCGAACTGTTGAAAGTAAAACTCTATTATATTGTATATAAATTTGGACCAAACAATACCATAGTCAATCTTTGGTAACCTGTGGGGCTTTTTACATCAGTGGGCTATAAATCAGTTCTTAGCTATAAAAATTGGAAACCCATCATAAGCCCTTAAAATAATTACTTTAGTACTTCGAAGGTATTGATTTCTGAAGTTGTTAAGGATTTGAGGAAAGTTTCCGTAGGTGATAATTTTAATGAGAGGCCAGAAACATTTGAACATGGTTCACAGAGCTGTCCCTTCACACACTTAAGTTTCTAGTTCCCTCATTCTGACTATTTACAGAAGTATTTGTTTCCTTAAAATATTCATGGATAATAGAAATTGCACACAATTCTCAGTTGCTTGAATGGAAACAACTCCTTTTGATCTTTTCCCCCTTTATACAGTCAAGGCTTGCAATTTAAAATAATGAAGTAAAAAGGCATATCTGTGAAAGCACACACTGTGACATCCATAGTAATACCAATGTTTTATCTCTATTTAAAATTACAAAGGGTGCTAGTAGGTATTTACAGTAGAAAGAGTAAACAGAATGAAATTGAATTTGAATTTAATTAACTACAGCAGGATGACATTGTAATACATGGAAATGACAATCAGAGAAAAAAAAAAATAGAAGTTTGTAGAAATTAGTCCAAAAATCAAATCCTCTATTTCTCTTCACACTTTTAAACTAAAGACCTTGTGCAAATATTATTGTTATTTATTTAAGCAAAATAATGCATAAAATTCTGACTGGAGAACACAAAATCTATTGAATCACAGGTCTTTTCATTCTTTTAATTCAGTATTGGCATGCAAAAGAACAAAAATTGTAGTTTGGTGAAGCACACAGTGAAATCTGCAAATACAGTACTGCCTAAACAATAAAATTTTTAGATTATGCTATTTCCATTAAATTTCACCTTGTGAATGACGTCTGTAATGCTAATGTACCAATAAAAGTGTTCTCCAATTTGTCAAACACAAAGTGAAATAAAAATTCTTTTTCCTCCATTATCATATGTAAAATAATTAATTGCTTGAAAGTGACTTTGGTCATCTTTTCATGAGTGTTTAGTTCTTGGTTAGATATTTAACTTGTCTGGAAATTTGTTACATTCATTTAACTCATAGCGCTCCACTTTTCCCTTCTCAGCTACTTAACACTTTTTCATACAGATGAAGGTTTTGAGAAAAGACTAAAATCAAAGCCACAGTGACAGTGGGAAAAAAAAGAGCCCCAAATCTCAAGCAAGAACATCCTCTTTTACTGATATGACAATATATTTTTCCCTTTTTGTACAGTAACATTCTAAGAAGGCTCTCATCGTGTAGCCTAACATTTTTCTCTGCAGGTATGTATCTGAGAGTGGCAACGATGTTCCTGCTGTTTTAGCAGTTTCTGTGATGCAGTTAAGAGACAAGACAGTAATTTGCTGCAACACGATGCAACATGCTGCATCAGCAGGGAGCGTCCTGGTCATCTGCAACGTACATGCACAGCCTAGTTTGAGGCATGTCACAGATTTCTGTTACATTGCAGCTTTGCTGAGACATCCATAATTGTCTGCAGTTATGTTTGTTCAGTAATGTGTGCTTCTTGCCATATTCACAATGCTAATAAATAAAGGATGATCAAATAGTATCCAGGGCTGCTACTGCTGCTTTTGCAAATTTAATTTGATTCCTCTAGGATCACTGAATGCAAACTAAGCCAGTGAGAGAGTCAACTCTGTCTAATGTTGCTGCTAGCATTACTATTTACATTTACAAAATTTAAACAATAACTGGAAGAAGTTACACATGACAGAATACTTACAAAATTGTTTTATTGTTTTTGAATAGTTGTATTCTTATTGGAAGTCATAAATCCACATAAACAAAATATGGGTTTTTTTAATAGTCATTGATTGTAAATATGAGATCAGACCTTGAAGGGATGTAAATAAATAGAGCTGTATGGACTTCAATGTTGTCCCACTAACGGAATCAAATAAGAAGCTAATCTAGTCAGATGTGAGACAGGTGTTGTCCACACGTTAATGAAGAAACAATGCATGTCCCACACAATTCAGAGCAGAAGATCACCTGTGCCATCACAGCCAGACATGGTACACAGAAAGTGCAGAAGTAACTAAAGTACACCTGGTTAATATACAAACACGTGTGAGTTGGAGACATCAATGAGCAATGTTTCTGAAGGCAGACCAATACTCATTTCCACAGATACACGTTACCATTACAGCTTAATAGACTGAATTAAAGTTCAGGTGATAATGTATCTCATTGCAGAGACACAAACAGTCCCTTGGTTCTGACAGGAAAAATTCTTGTCCTAGACATGCACGGACATAAGATGTTACTTTTCATCCTTCTGTGACCCTCTAAAACATTTACCTACAATTATACACAGCCTTAATAATAAATTTTAAATAAACCGTTTTCTTCAGTCATCCTAAGGAACAGCAGTTCTACGTAAGCATGACCATGAATATTTACATTTAGGTTATTTCCTTAATTTTTATAACCAGACTAAAAGATAGAGTGGTACTTCTCTTTCTGTGAGCATCTAGAGAAATTAATCATTATTGTATTATTAACTTCATGCTAATCTATTTTGACCCTCTCCTTCCATACAGTTATAGATGTTTCCATTATGTTATGTTATCAATATATGATTGTAATTCTCCCATTGTGACATTCAGCTTAGACACAAATTAATGACTGACTCCTTAAAAGCATCCCTACATTTACTGCAGCCTCAAAAAAATATCTTCCCAGTGTGGTTAAAAAGCTACACATATACTACCTAATATCTGCCCCAAATAAGCTGAAGTGAGTGGGGATCAAAAAGACTTTTGCAGAATACAATAAATGAATATTTGCTTGCTGAAGAATGACCACTGCTGGAAAATAAAGTTACTGGTGTCTGTCAGAGAAGGATACATGATAGGACTGGAGGTTTATTCACTGAGCCATATCAAGCTTAGGTCCTCAAAGTGAAAACCTGTAATGCAACAACCCGTGGCTCAATCTTCATATACATTCTGCTGATGACTTCCCTGCAGAGACGAGCAATAATAGTGCTAACTAATGTCAAATGCAGTTGGTATTTACTGCGTTGGAAGCCTATTTTGTAGCAGTCACCAAACACCTAGCAGATGGTAATAGCTTTTAATCACTAGTTAAGGAAACAGTGAAAGTAGAGAGGTAAAAGTCTAGATGGGACTTTAAATCTTGTAAATGAAATTATAAGTTTTAAACAGGTCTCTATCTGCACCTTAACAAGTGTTTATACTCTTCCGAATATGATCATAATGTAAACAAAGAGATAAATGAAACAGTAACTATATGATCAATTTTGAATGCAAATGGAATTCTGTATCAATAAATAAATCAGTATTCTGTTTGGGGTTAAAAAAAAAAAAGATAGCTATTTTAAAAATCTATGTGTAAATTTTGCTGTATACTTGATATCGCTGTGTAGGAATATTCATTCATTGCATTGTAGATATTCCCTCCCCCAAATACTCCATCCTTTTTAAAGAAATCCAAAACATAATAGTCCTAAGGATATACTCTTTTGTAAGTATTGTCTGTTCAGTGACATCTCAATATCATTGGATCTTGACAATTCAGCAAAATAAATTTAGTAAAGAAATTGTTTCAGTGAAATCTTATTTGTATTTATTTCTAACACTAACAGACATTATTGCTGTCTCAAGACTAGGAATTAAAACACCCCAAACAAGGATGAGAACTGATAACAAGTTAGGGCTCCTTTTAAGTAAAAGAATTTAGATTTCAACTAAATCTGCTGAATTCTCATAATTTCATTCTCCTCCAAATATTTAGCTGGAATCAGTTGAGTTCAAATCATTTAGAGGCAGTTCTAGAACCTGTATGACACACTGGTCAGGTTAATAATCCCTTCCCTTTTTGTTGTGAAATTAAGAACATAGTATTTTCATCTTTCACAATTTAATAAATAATATAAGAATAAAAAGATACGGAAAGCTCACATATGTTGCCACTGAGGACAATAAAAGTATCCCACAGAAACACAGAGTGAATGAGAACACAGCAGTAGAACAAAACCTAATTTATTTAATAAACTTACCCATTTGACCCCAGAAAAAGAAAAAAAAAAGCCATATACTCTGCTTAATCATTTTCAATAAGGTCAATGAAATGTAATACATGGTTTGGCACATTTTAACACAGTTATGACAAATTCAAGCATACATCTAATGTCATCAGTGCACAAAGCATCTGTTTATCCTTCCATGACCCTACAAAGTTCATTCAGCAGCTATGAGCTTCTTTAAACACATTATAAGTTTGTATCACCATGTCTGACTCCATATGATCATGTACTGATTTACTGATTTAACAAAAGCAAGTTCTTTAAACTTGAGAGACCTTAAGAAGGAGACAACTTCCATTATTGTCTCTTAGCAGAGAACAATGCTGTGAGATCACAAACAGTGGATACTTGTAGTAATTTTGTTGAACTGACTAGGTGCTTTCTGATGAAGAATTAGGCTGCTCAGCATTGGTGATTTAAAATAGCATTCACAGTACAAGGCCAGCGCTTTAACTGAGAATGCTATCTAACACGTGGTAGGGATTTTTTTAAGTTTCTGGTCTCAGCGGCAGTTCTATAGGACCACAAAAAATTATCTGTTGTTATTCTTATACATTTTGTCTATCACAAGCATTTCTGAGTAGTAGATCTACTGAAATAATTAAAATGCTAGAAAAGGAGGCCCTGCAATTATATACAATAATAAATAGATATGTCAGATTTGGTCATAGAATCCATTTCATTTCATAACGTTTACATAGGGAACATTCAGCCTTCCTGGTGTCATATGTATAGCCTTTAAGAACCACCTTTTAGAAGCACAGAAGCAGGCAATTCCACTGTGCCATAAGTCAAGCAAGCAGGGCAGAAGACCAGCTTGGCTGAACAGGGAACTCCTTGTAGACTTCAAGAGGAAAAAGAAATTGGATTGTCTCTGGAACTGAGTTCAGGCTTTGCAGGAAGAGTACATAGCTGTGGTTCATATATGGAGGCAGAAGACACAAAAAACCGAAGCTTAATTAGAGTTGAAACTAGGTAGTGTTTCAGATAACAAGGCTTTTTAAAGTATGTTAATAACAAGATGAGATCTAAAAAAAGCATTGGACTGATACTTATTGAAGATAGTCACATGACTACTAGGGATGAAGAAAATGCAGGGGCATTCAATGCTTTTTTGCTGCAGTCTTTAATAATACTGATAGACCTTGGACTGCCTGGTCCCCTGTGTCAGAGGACCATGTGTGTGGGAACAGTGACTTTCCTTTTGTGGACACTGAAATTGTGGGAGACCAGCTGTATCGGCTGGATGTTTACAAGTCCATGGGGCCTGATGGGATTCATGTCAGAGTTCTGAAGGAACTAGCAGGTGTTATGGCAAGACACTTCTCAATCATCAACCAAAGGCCTTGGGAGTCTGGGGAGGCCCCTGCTGACTGGAAGCTGGCTAATGTTGTTCCAATCTACAAAAAGGGTGAGAGGGAAGACCCAAAGAAATACAGATCTGCCAGTATGCCCTCAGGTCCTGGAAAAATTCTAGAGAAGTTTATACTGTGTACTCTTGAAAGGCATTTTCCTCCAGTGTTCCTTTCTAGTCTCTCAATTTCAATTGGTTCTTAGGTCATGAGGCATATATTCTTTATGTTTCAGTCCTAAGGCCTACATTTTGGCTCTTCAGCAAGCAAAATCCCTGCTATTCTTAGGAATTTTCCAGTCTCAGGCTGTGCTGCATACCTGTTGATGCCTGTGAGTACCCTCCTACCAACCCCATTCTGTAAAACTGCACCCACTGACCACAACTTCTCCCGCCCAGTGGGCCACCATGCTGGTCCCCAGAGCAAGCTCTTGTACAGAACATAATATACTGTGACACATAGTAAACTATGAGGAAACAATTCTACAACTAGTTACACAAGTAATAATTGCTTAAAGACAAGATAATTTAAAGATATGGGGAAGTATTACTGAATAAAAGCATAAGAAAAATTATTTTCAAATTGGTCATATTTGTATGTATGCATTTGGTCACAACTCAACCCTCAACTAGCACCCAATTTATGGATTTACATACCAGACACAAAAGAATAATTTAAAAAAAAGAAAACAAAGCACACACAAAAAAACCCAAACAAGTAACCAAAATAAACCCCAAACATGCATTATTTTGACATCACTTGACTACACTCTAGGAATATACTGCTTATATTGCAAGGTGCAAACATCAAAATTGAAAATGATACACATTTGGGGGCATTCATCTTCCTCTTCCAAGACACACAAGCAGAATATCACTGTTCCATCTGGCTAACCTGCCAAAAGAAGGCACTCCAGTCAAGCTGAGTGCCTTAAAAATGTGCTGTATCAATGCCAGCTTGGTCACAATTGTCCTATTCTTTTATTCTCTCAGGCTAGCAGTGGATGATTCTGAAAGGCCATAGTAAAACAGAGGTTTCAGATGCCTTTGAAATCCCTCTTGAAGCAAATATGATATTTTTTGTAGTCCAATGTGGAGTCTGGCTGCTCCTCATGTTCCAATTAGTGAAGCAGATGTGAAAGGCTTATTATCACCATCTGAGCCTTCAATTTACCTTGAAATGGGACACTCTTAGCTATGCAGGAGTTTACTAGTTCTGTTCTTTTTCTCTAAATGGATATTCATTTCTATTTTAAGTTATGTCATTTTATCTTTAAAAATGTTCTTCTGCTCCTACTTTTACTGTTCCTGGACAAATTTTTGTTCTTGGTAAGTTAATGGCAGTTTTGTCATAATCATCAGTGGGAATAGAAGTAGTTCTGATAATGTGATAATTATTTTAAGCCAAATCTTGATATGTAACAGACAGTATTCTATTGCTATATTATCACTTAATTAGTTTGCCATAAGATATACTGATAAAAATATATTCAACCCACTTTGTTATGTGTCAGTTTCAAATTATTTTCTATCTCATTATTAGGGTTCTTCCCCATAATGAATGCAAAGCCTTATGCATACCTAAGAGACTGTTAACTTTTTTTAATGCTTTTTAAATGCATTAATCTGATGATTTCAGGGGCTACTTGAGTAGAGGCTAAGTCCTTAGCTAAAGCACTAGTACATGGGGAGCTAAGACCTCCATCCCCACCAGAGATTCACTAAGAGCCACCTCAGTGAAACCTTTCTCAGCTGTTTTGCTCTTGCACTGCAGAGAGGAAAATCGCTGCAGTACAGGAGACCATCACCACCACATACCAGCATGAACAACGTAGACAGAAATGAGAAGTACAGCACCCCTGCACAATAGTCACAGCAAGTGGAAAGCTTCCCATTAGGGAAAAATCTGTAGAGCAGCCATGCAACACCATATTGTGTCTATTCATAGTCTAATTTCCAGCGAATGGTTTGGAATATAAAAAAACCCTGGAAAATAAATTATTAGACTTCATATTGCAGGTAATAGGAGGCCAGTAACAAGATTCAAAGAAGAGACAAGTCTAACCACCAATGCAAGGTTAGTTGCCATGTTGATGAAAGGAATGTAAGAGGCCAAGATGGAAACAGAGGAGGACACCCATGTTAGTTTTATCATAGTCTGATCAAACACTTGACACATAGAAATAACCAGAAAGCTTTGCACAGAAAACAAAAAATAAAAATTAAAAAAATGAGATTTTTAAAGAGTAACCACTCAGACTATGCAGACAGTTTTGCAAATTTATCACCATTAATAACATTAATCAATGCAATAATAGTTCCAAATAAGGTAACATGAATTAACACAAGCACAGACATACTATACTTATATCAGTAGATAAGTCTAATGGTCTATATAATGGTCTATATAATCTGAACATTTTTTTCCCAACAGTACATGTAAGTGTCATGGAGAGACTCCAAAAGTCAGTTTAGGTGGACAATAAGTTAAAAACAGACTTTATTCTAGCCAGAAAAGTATGGCCAATAAACCAACTAGAAACAGGGCTTATACAAATTATTTAGCACTCTGACAACACAAACCACAGATTTGGATACCAGTTGAGGAGGTACGACCATGTAAGAATAATGAAGATCCACAGCATGCACGCATTCACTCACAAGAAACAAAGCTAGAGGCCTCTTTCACTCAAGGGTACCCAGAAAAGAAATAATCACTTGCCTGGGTTAGGCAAGGGCTTGTACAAGGATATATCCAGACGAAAAAAACAACTACTCGCTAAATGAGGAGGTGAGGCACACTCAATCCTGGGAAGTCTCCCTAGACGGTGTCCCACCCTAAGGGGAAGGCTCCGTTTCACAGACCCACTGCTCCAAGACCACTCAAAGGGAGTCAATGTCGGGGACCCCATTTAATAGCCTGGTCAGATCTGGCTGCGGTCATTACGACAGGGTTCAGAAGCTTATCAGCCACTCTGGGCACTTCTGTTGTTGAGGACCCTGTCCGTTGGCTGAGGGTCCAACCCCTCCTACCCCCCCAGCCAGGCAGAAGTGAAGCCACTCTGCCCTGGGGTGGGGAAGGATGTGACTGTCAGCACCTTGGCACTGGCCTAGGTGTGTACGTGGGGACAGGCACAGTGAGGCACCCGAGGTGTTAAAGAGACATCAGCTGCCCAATTGAAGGTTCCGTATCTCATCAGGAATTGAGGCAAGTGCCACAAAAAGCAATTCCTAGGCTAGACAATTACATCAAAAAAAGCATGCTTTTTCCAAGTACAGTTCAATAATCAGCTGCTTCCTGAATTAAAGTGGTTTCTAAGAACTTAGAAAACTTCAATTAATTCATTCACTGGACTTCCCCAATCTTTCCTTAAACCAAAGCACGCTTTCAGTGTCCTCAGCATCCTGAGAGAGGTGTTCCATAGCTTATATTTTTGAGTAATTATCTCACAGAATTGTTGAAAAAAATGGAAGTTGAAAATTTAGTTCAACCTCCTGCTCAAGGCAGGGCTAAGTTCAAAATATGGTCTCATTTTTTGTCTCTTGTTAGTTTATTCTGATGTCCCATAGTTCTTCAATAGGAAAAGCAGGAGAAAAGCGATCCGTATTCACCATCTTTAGACCAGTCACAAAAGCATTCTGTCATCCCTTCTAGATATTTTTTTTTCAGAATTTGAGACTTACTTATAACTCACCTCTTTATTTTCCTATTTCTGAATATCTTTCTTGCCATTTTCTGACACCCCCCCCCCCCCCCCCCCCGCTTAATATTCAAGGTGTACCTTGAATTTATACAAGGGAATAATCACAGAATCACAGAATCAGGGATTGGAACGGACCTCGAAAAATCATCTAGTCCAATCCCCCTGCCAGAGCAGAGACACCTAGATGAGGTTGCACAGGAAGGCATCCAGGCGGTTTTTGAACATCTCCAGAGAAGGAGACTCCACGACCTCCCTGGGCAGCCTGTTCCAGTGCTCCATCACCCTCATCGTGAAGAAGTTTCTTCTCAAATTGAAAGGGACCCTCCTGTGTTCCAGTTTGTACCCATTGCCCCTTGTCTTATCATTGGTTGTCACTGAGAAAAGCCTGGCTCCATTCTCATGACACTCACCCTTCACATGTTTATAAAGATTAATGAGGTTGCCCCTCAGTCTCCTCTTCTCCAAGCTAAAGAGACCCAGATCCCTCAGCCTTTCCTCATAAGGGAGATGCTCCACTCCCTTAATCATCTTCATGGCTCTGCGCTGGACTCTCTCCAGCAGTTCCCTGCCCTTCTTGAACTGAGGCCCAGAACTGGACACAATATTCCAGACGCGGTCTCATCAGGACAGAGTAGAGGGGGAGGAGAACCTCTCTTGACCTGCTAACCACCCCCCTTCTAATACACCCCGGAATCCGTTTGCCTTCTTGGCCACAAGGGCACAGTGCTGGCTCATGGTCATCCTGCTGTCCACCAGGACTCACAGGTCTCTTTCCTCTACACTGCTCTCCAACAGGTCGTTCCCCAACTTATACTGAAACCTGGGGTTGTTCCTGCCCAGATGCAAGACTCTACACTTGCCCTTGTTATATTTCATTAAAATTTTCCCCCCCCTCTCCAGCCTGTCCAGGTCTCGCTGGATGGCAGCAAAGCCTTCTGGTGTGTCAGCCACTCCTCCTAGTTTTGTGTCGTCAGCAAACTTGCTGACAGTGCATTCTGTTCCCTCATCCAAGTCATTGATGAATATATTGACTAATACTGGTCCCAGTACAGACCCTAGAGGCACTCCACTAGATACAGGCCTCCAACTGGACTCTGCCCTGTTGACCACGACTCTTTGGCTTCTTTCCTTCAGCCAGTTCACAGTCCACCTCANGAGGCTGATCGGTCTATAGTTATCCAGGTCCTCCTTCTTGCTCTTTTTGAAGCCTGGAGTCACATTTGCTTTCCTCCAGGCCTCAGGCGCCTCTCCCATTTCCCATGACTTAGCAAAGATGTTGGAGAGTGACCTAGCAATGACTTCAGCCAGCTCCCTCAGCACCCGTGAGTACATCCCATACAGACCCATAGATTTATGGATGTCCAGATTGCTTAATTGCTCCCTAACCCAGTCCTCATCAACCAAGGCAAACTCCTCCATTGTTCTGCCCTCCTCTGGGGCCTCAGGGGTACAGGGCTCCTCAGGACAGCCTCCAGCAGAGTAGACAGAGACAAAGTAGGCATTCAGTAACTCTGCCTTCTCTGCAACTTCTGTCACCAGGGCAACCACCACATTCATCAGCGGGCCTACATTGCCTCTAGTGTTAGGTTTATCTGCCACGTATTTGAAAAAGCTCTTTCTGTTGTCCTTGACCCCTCTCACAAGATGTAATTCTAAGGAGGCCTTAGCTTTCCTAGTTGACTCCCCACATCCTCTAACAACAGCCTTATATTCTTGCCAAGTGGCCAGCCCATCCTTCCATGTTCTAACATTTAGGAAAAAGCAAGCCAAGGTTCCTCACCACTACTGACCAACATATAGCACGAATGCATGGTATCATATTGCTCTCTTTTGGTAAAAATACATAACATTTGATAAATTTCAGGCATATTTGAATGATCTGAAGTTTTCTAGCTCCACTCCTTAAAAACATAGTTCTAGAAACTATTTCTGAGCCACTGGAAGAAACAGATGAAGACTTCTGATATAATAATTACCAATAGTGCTTTAAGCCTCCTGATATTATAATATCAGACAAAATACAGCATTGTTGTGAACTCAGATAGTTTCTATTTCAGATTGACTTTCCCATGTACTCCTTCAAAGTTGTAAAAAACTGTTTTCAGCACTAGAGTATATATTAACAGAGCTAAGAGCAATTTAGAAATCACTGAGACAGTTTTGTCAGCTGCTTTTGCATGATTTTGTGATTCTAATGCTCTGGTCATTAAGCCTCATGCTCTGCTTGTTTTTTAGTATTATGATGAATAAATGAATATCACAGTATAAAGATACAAATAATGTGATGTCATAAACAAGGTTTTCCTTGTTGTTCTTTTTCCCAGACAAATTTTTAATAGTCATTTTCACCAACGCAGTCAATCTTCATTAATTGATCAACCTGAAACTAATGTATCACTTGGAAGAAAATTTTTTAAGAGGGCATTTATGAAATTGAGATATTAAACTGCAAGGCTATACTTAAGATAAACATTGTCACTGAATGCAACAGAAATAATGATGTGCATTAATTTTCAATTTATTACATTTTCAAATCAAAACATGAAGTTCACAAATCATGTTACTTTTCCTTTGAAAAAATTGCTAAATTGTATTATTCCAGTTCAGTACAGTGTCATCAATTTATTAAGTTACCATTACATATATCACTAGGGCCTCTACTGAATGTGACAGTTATATTTTCTTATTCCAGTTGAATGTTTTTGCCACAGCCCGTGAAACCACTACAGCAATTGCTGATCAGCAAGTAAATATCCAAAAAGCAAATGCTGTAAGATAGTGCCTAATTGAGAATGAGTGAACAATGTCAGCTGAAACTGGCTCTAAGGAAGCATGCTTGTTAATTCTAATCCTGACTAGATCATTTATTTCTGGAAGTGTTAGTAATAGCAGAGAGTAATTATTCTACAGTGAAGGAGAGTGCAAAGGGTCAGTTTCTCATTTAAAAAGGAAATTTTTTTTTCGCTTTTTATTTAGCATTATTTTGGAGTAATTGCTTCCAACTAAGTTAAACAATATATGTAGAAAAGGAAATTTTTTTAATTTTTTTTTTTTTTATCCTGTACAGAAGAATATCTTTCTATGATGCATTCCCAATACCAAATGAAAACGTATCAAAACTCTTTTAGGCTACACCATGATCAAACACACTGTAACATTAGGTCTGTTTAGGAAAGAGAAAGTTCCTTTCATCAGTTGCTTGTAGACCATAGAGTAGGTTCCATACTACAAAACTACTAAAGTAAAAACACATCTGGCTGAGGTGAAGTTGTCAAATTAAAGTATTGGTGATCTTGTCTATTACGGATCAAAAAGAGTGAAAAATTATGGAGAAAAATGCTTTAATACAGTTTCAGATTACTTAGACTTTTTTAAAAGAATTCTCACAAGTCATAGCTCAAGTAAATTTACTAATGATTAAACCACATGATCCATACAAAAACCTCTGAAAGTTAAAAGCCTAGGTCCATGTAGAGATTAGGTTATAACTTCATTCTGAGGCAGATAGTAGATGCAGAGTGAAACTGTTCTTATATATTTTTCGAGATGAGAACTATAGTGCTTCATTTTTTTTTAACTAGGGTAGAATCCAAGGATCTTCCCTACCAAAGGTATAATTTGGCATGCAAATCCATAATAATCACCTTTAAATCTCATTACATTTCATGCAAAAAACCAGAAAATTATTCAGAAAATGCCTTGCCTGAACTCTGTTATAGGCCTGTGTGGGATTGGTCATATTCCTAGAATCATATAATCATAGAATGATCTCAGTTGGAAAGGACCTTTAAACATCATCTTGTCCACCTCCCCACAGTCCTTTTGAAGGCTAAACTAGATGTCCATGACCACTGACTTCTTTCACTAGATCAGCTTGCTCTATGTCCAATTCAACCTGAACACTTCCAATTATGGTGCATCTACTTTTCTGAGCAAGCTGTTCCAGTGCCTCACTGGCCTCTTTGTGAAGAATTTCTTCCTTATATTTGATCTAAACCTACTCTTTTTCAGTGCAAAAATGCTGCCCCTTGTCCTGTCACTATAAGCCCTGGTAAAAAGTCTTTCTCCATTTTCTTCGCAAGCCCCCTTTTACTATTGATAGGCCACAGTAAAGTCTCCCCTGAGCCTTCTGGCTAAACAACCTCAACTGTCTCAGCCTTTCTTCATAGGTTATAAAAAATTCTTATAGAGATTATCTGCAAACATGAGACAAAATAAATCAGATGAAACCCATCATAATTTCTAGAGGAAAACTAGAAAAAGAGGTAAAAGTGTTGGAGTCCAGTTATGGACAATGACAGACCTGTGCACACTGAAAAGAATCCACTCATATAAAAGCAACGACCAGCTATCCATTCTGATTACTGAAATTTTTCACCTATGGAAAATTTAACATTCTGAACAACCCTGAATCTGTGAAATGGAAAGAAAAATAATTTCTTTTTAGAGTTTTGATAATTCTTGTATTAACAGTTCCTATTACATTAAGTTGTAGAAATACAAAAAAACCCCATGAGAACTAAAAATTGGTTTAAAAAAAAATTGAAAATTGTAGATAAGTATGATTTCACGAGAAGTATTAAAGTGCTTATGAAGTACAATGTAACGGGGTAAAATTTCCTACTTCGAAACCGTTCAGTAACTGTTTTAATTATATTGACAAATTAAGTCAAAACTGCAAAATTTGAACTCTCAGTGAGATCTGCTCACTGAGAGTGATACTGAGAGTGATGCTCAGCAACACCATAATCGAAAACTTGTGTTTGGAAGGAAAATAAATGCTTGGTCTGTCTGTTTGAAATACAGAAATAATAATGCCCAATTCTTTTATTTATAAAAGCGTGTGATGTATGGTCAGAAGTGCTCTATATTTTGTAAGAGTTAAATGTTAAGTGTTCTCTACTAATTAAAATGCAGACAAACTCTCACTTAAATACAAGACCATGAATAACTGTGACACTTACGCAATTGCACCTTGCCAGTTCACTATTTAATTTCAGCTGTGAATACCATTTTGTGAATTGATTGTTTTTCTTCCAGCTGCAAATAAATGTATAATGAGTGTTTTTATAGCTATTTACTACTTTAAATTTCAGTATTCAGTATTTTGTCATTTGAAGTTCAGCGACACATAACCTAACATATTAAACAAAGCAGCTACAATACATGGTGAAATATTTCTGCCAAGCGTCTTTCTGTACTGGAATATAGATACCTTAATTTATGGAATTATGTTAATAGTGAGTAGAATCTTTGAGTTTGTCTACAGATCTTATGTTCATTTTTAAAATTTATTTCACTGGGTCATTTTTTTAATTATGCGTGACCTGAGCGTCAGAGACCGAAAAGAGTTATGTCTCAAACATAGTGACAAAACCAGTTCCTCCAGCTGCAGGAAATGGGACATTGTCAAAGACTGAAAAGAATCATGCCTCAAACACTATAGCAGGTGAAGTGACACTCAGGATAAGGTGATAAGGTGAATTGTGATTTACATACCAACAACACACTAAGGTGCCACAAACCAGGCCAGCTGGCTGACAGTAGGAGATGGGGGATGTGCTGGAGAGCACGCAGCTCCATCTTCTGATAGGCCCAGCATGGCACAAAGGGAAAAGATGAGACCTTTCAAGGTTGCTCGAGACTTGTCTGTCTTTCGCAGCCACACCCCCAGACTTTTCTATCTTTTGCAGTAACACCTCTGCAAAAGACCAAAAAATTACGCAAGCAGGCAACCCAGAGGGCTATAAAAAGTCTCACTTATACCAGCACTATCAGGGAACCCACCACTCCGCCCACCAGCCTCGTCGCAAGAACCGAAGCAGATACCTGCAGATGCTGCACTCCCAAACTACAAAACCCAGCATCCTCGTCGCGGGACACCGGAGGCCACACATCGCTGGACCCAGACTTACAGGTCACACGATCGACGCTGGGGAGCTGTAAGAGTGGTGGAATCCCTCACTTTCTTCCTTTCTTTTTTGTTTTCCTCTTTCTTTCCTTCTCTTTTCCATTCCTATATGCCTATTTCTTTGCCTCTCCTTCTGTGAGTAGTGTAATAACATAAGGCTTACAACCCCACATGTGCTGCAAACTCCTTTATATGAATCCTTTTGCTGTTAAACTGTTCACCAATTAGGCTTAAGTAATGTAAATCTTCCTGCTGATGAATCATCTGCTAATTGGGCTGAGCTGCAAAATAAAAGGTGTTGCTTTTCTTGTTTACGTACCTTAAGTATTGTATATACTGTTTTCCAACCAAGGGGAACCCGTGAACCTGAGTCACCTCTCCCCCACTCATACCTCTGGCCGGGACGTGACACCTGAGTAAGCAGTCACACTTTCTGCAGAGAAAATTATTTGAAAAAAACATGATAAAATCGTGTTTGCTCTTCACCTCAAATACGAAGTGGTTAAATAAAAGAGTGAAATAAATTACGTCTATTCCTATGCAGTGCCCAAGGGCAACAAGCATTATTTTTTGATATATCCAGCCTTACATTCTCATTCCATTTCAGTCAAATATTAGAGATTTTTTTCAGTAAAGAATTATCAGAATGTTTTCACATCACCATAAATTATTTCTAAATTATACTTTAGTAAGATTAGAAAGAGGTACAGGTTGTTTATAATTAATGTCCTAAAACACTACATCTCATTTTTGTCAACATAGGGTGAATGTAGTTAAACACTTAAAACACAAAGAGATTATCAATAAGCGCATTTATGCCCAGGACTTTGAGAAATAATGCTGATCTAGTGAAAGGCTATTGCTGACTTTATACTGCATGTAATATATTTCACAGCTTAATCATCTTTTAGCTATCACCTTTCTATGACATTTTTTGTTGTAATTCCATGGAGAATGATGCAGTTCTGAATTAAATAATGTGATCCAGCCTAGATAAAGGCACCTAAAATCATGTTAAAACATGCTACTCACACAGAAGCATATAGTGTCAGTCAAACTCCACTGATATCTAAGAATTTACAAGGAACTGGCAGTTCCAAGTTTGCAGCAAATAAACTGTAGGAGATCTATGCTAAATGGCATCTAATGTAAAATGGCACTACACCTATACTCGGGTAAATAAAAATCTACAGGGCTACTTTAAGGTGACTCAAATGAGTTTGACTGTACTGATGCCCTTTTTGAACATCTCCATGGCAAGAATGAAGACACTTTTTGCTCAGGCATCTCATGCACATACAGACACCCTGACACAGGTCTACTTGTACATGAATTAGAGGCAATTTGACTCCAAGGCATGTTATCAGGTAGTGCTGACTCTCAAACAAGGATTATTGGCAGAAAAAACACTCTCTTCCTCCCCTAGCCCCACTTTTAAGATCAGACGTAGACTGTAGCTAAGGCAAGACTGTACATTAGATACTGATATTTGGAATTAATTTCAGTGTTTTAACTCTGCTTTAACATTTTTTGTATTTTTGTTGCGGGGTACAGAGCTCCAGAGAGCTCATCTGACAGACACAAATTAAAAAGATGTGGGATGGGGATTCAAAGATAGTAAGAGTTTCAGAACTAATTTTTCATTTTTGTCATGTGACAAAAATTCACCATCTATTGAAAATACTTTTTACATGCTGCTTAGGTTGATACTATTGTGGGAAGAAAAACTAAAAAGAAAATAGTTGTACAATTTTCCTCCATTAAACAATGAATTCCAGAAGTAGATATAGTCAGAGGTATTTGAAGGTTACCAAAGAACTATAGCTGTTCTGTTGGATTTTAAGTAATAATCATATTTTTCAATATTGTAGAAACATAATTGCTAGAAGATAATTGCATCTAAACACAAGTACTCACAACAAAGGTAAAGTAATATAAAATGTTCAAAAGCTGATTTAAAGTGATTAATCATGATTATTCCTAATATCTACTGGAATCAGTGGAACCAGCCAGTCAAATCATACCCATAGAATTTCCAGCATAATGAAAGAGTTAAAGATAAACAAATGAAAAAAAAAAAAAGACTTCCTTTCACAACAATGACCCTGTATAATAAAAATAAATTAATTCAGAGCAATACTCAGGAGATATGCATATTAACATAGCCAACAACATACTATCTCATTTTCCCATTCCCTAGTTGTTCAGGAGTAGTAAAATGTATATTAGCATGGAGGTTTTTTGCAATGGGGCACACACTTTTTGCTAATGAAGCAAGTCTGTCAGAGAAACAAAGATGGAAAAAAAGGTAATTGGATCTTACTTGAAAACCTTCAGCTTAAGTTGTCGTTAGAACTGACAGGTTCTGTCAATATTTACAGAGAGATTTATTACTATGCCATATATGGTCAGAATGACACATATTTTTGTACCATAATAAAATAAAGTGCATAGAGTTATTATCTTACTTTGAACTTTTCTGTGTATTTAAACTACTAGAAGATGATTATTATATTTTTAATAGCATAAAATTTACAATTAACTGCAGGTTTTGGTCTGTGGTTTCATTGGAAATAAATAGGTCATTATAAAAACTCTGAAAGCTCGCTATTATTTGCATAAATAAAAACCAGGTAGTGAAGTTAAGAAAGACAATATATTCTGCCTATTTAGAGAATGCTTTTTGCTTATTTGTAGAGTACTAGAACATAACTTTAAAAGTAATTAATAAAAAATACAATTGTCAATACACATTTTTTATATCTAGGTTGTGCTAAATATTAACATTGTATTTCATTCACAAAGGCATGGTCAGAAAAAACAAAACAAAACGAAACAAAACAAAACAATAAAAAAGAAATAATCTTCCAGAATGTAGTTTAACTTCCTCTGGGGGTGAGCGGTTATTTATAGTTTCAAAACTTCTTGGAAGTTAGATCTGTGTCTCTGTAGTTTGTATATATCCTGTCTCAGAATAATCTTACTGAATTTATAGTGAATTACTTGCATATTTTTTCTTCTTTCCCTTGTTATTTTTATTTATTTTATTATTATTACTATTTCCTACCCCTCCAGTTTTAGTTTCTTTCCTTGTCACTGAACTCTATAGAAACATTGTTTTCCTGCAATAGCCAAGCTGAGTCATTGTGATAACTAACGGGAAATTGTAATGTTTAGCCACTATATCTCAGTCCAGTAATACCTCTCCGCAGGATTCAGCCTTGAAAATGACAGGCAATAAATCATAACAAAAAAATATATAATAATAAACAAGACAAACTTTGAAATAAGGGGAGGTTAATTTCTTTAATACTTACAGTTTGCCTCATAAGAGATGCATCTTACAACTTTTTCAGTATTAATAATCTACTAACAACATGTTTCCACGTGATCAGCAGCTGAATATTTCTTTAAATTAACAACAACTGACAGGAATATTCTTTCTAGAAGAACTCTGTGTTTAAGGCTTATTTCCAAAATCTTGACCTGTACATTTTATTTCCTTTTCCTTTTGACCTTTTTTTTTTTTTCGCCTTGAACTAATAAGCAGAAAGGGAACATAATTTTGAATATAAACTGATATCTTGTATATATGCTTAGAAGGGAAATTAGAAAATTTCAGAAATTCCTTGGAATTTGCATTCCTGATGTCTGTAATATCACTCAGCAACATGGTGAAGAATTTAATTCCCTCCTTTGCTTTTGTTTCTATTTGGTTTTTAAATATTTTTTATTCTTACTGAACAAAATCATATGAAAATTTGGGACAAAATTATATTAGAGGACACCAATCAAATAAATTGTGATGTTTCCTGAATGAAGCTCTCTGCTCATTAAAAAAGCTGGTAACATCTGCTGACTATCTGCAGGTCCTCAGATTTAAAATTTGATGGGATCTTTTTCTTACATACTCATGTTCATAAAAATACCATAATTTTGGTTTAGGCTACTGCACTACATTAACTGTGATAATCCATGGCTAAGCTATTTCAAAACTACTTTTTCACTGACCAATGTCATTAGCTGAAAAAGCCTGAAGACATGCTTTTTTAGAGAAGAAATTTAAGATACATACATGTGTAAAGATCTGTCTTTAAATTTAAGATGTAATTCCATAGCTCCCAGAGGGTATTTTTTGGCACTAAGTTCTCAAAAGTACCTAACTGGAGTCCTGAATTTAATACTTACTTCCAGGAGAGAATTTGAAACAAACTTCTCTTTACTGGATCCTTCTGATTGGCCTGTTTTGCAGAAATGGCTGCTGGGAATTGCATACCTGAAGCTTTGAGAGGCTGAATGCCAACGTGCTGTTTTGTCCCAGTCTTAAATATCTATACAGCATTTAGGTAAGCTCTGCATACTTATATTTCCAAATAACTGCGGAAAAAAGCAGCTCATTAGACAGTATCTGCCATATGTTTTAGTAGTAAATTTTATTAACAGCAGTGTCATTTTGTCTTTATTTCTACCTAGAATGCTTCAAGAAAGAAATAAACAACTTTTGCATATTTTTATTTTTAACTTTCAGCTATTTACATATTTTATACTATTGTTCTCAAGTCATAAGCAGATATATGACATAGTAGGTAAATATGACTAGATTCTGATCTCTGGTTACATCTGAATAATAAATAACAAAAAACTGCCTTACAATGCAAGCAACAGCACAAGCACAAGGTGTAAAAATGATTGAGAACTGGAGTTTATGAGAACACATAACTAAGGAGAACAGAAGTAAACAAAATTAATCAGATAGGTTTTTGAGGAAGCAAGAAATAAATCTATGTGGGTTACTCTTCTCCATCAGTCACGTATAACTGTATTGTCTCAAAACTCGCTTGCTACCTCAGTTCACCAATGTATTCAGGTCTTTGGAAGGCTGCTGCTTTGCATTTGTGAGCCACCTCCATGAATTTACACAGTGCAGTCATTTAGAGTGTTGCTTAAAAATATTCTCTAAGTCCAACTCCATGTGGGGATGTCTACTGTTTGCAATATACAGTTTGAAGTGAATAATATCTAAATGCCAGTTGATGGAAGGAGAGGAGAGGAGAGGAGAGGAGAGGAGAGGAGAGGAGAGGAGAGGAGGTATTTATTTCAGAATTCTTGACTGAGAGACCTAAAATTTTGTCATCCCAATGACCCCTCTTCTTTCTATATATCTGTACTCCTACAAAGAGGTTAACACTGTTTCTCCTCCCCTACAGACCATGAGAATTATTCTTTGCTCTTGAAGCTTTTTGAAACTCCTCTCTAAAAGAAGTCATGTAAACAGGTCACCATATGGGAAGGCATAGTAGTTCTCTCAGCAAGCCTTGAGAGGTTAATAGTTGTATAACTTGCTGCCCAATTTACCACTGGCTACTGTTTTGAAGAGAAAATGCTGAGTACGCTGTGGAAGAACACATTGTAAATTCATGTTTTATTTCCATCAGCTGTTTTTGCTGATCATGGACAGTCAGCTAAACAGCTATAAACCCTGTTCAGTAACACAGCTGTAAAGAGTGGAGCCAAAGAATGAAAAATATGTTGGCAATGAGACAGGTCTTCCTGCTGGCCAGCCCAGCAAAAATGGTGCTGAGTATATCTGAAGAAGGCAGATGATGAATCAGTGAGTCAGGCTAACAGAAGGATGTGAAGAAATTGACAGTTCTGTCAGCTAGCTCTTGGTGGAAAGCAATTAGGTTATGAAGAATTAGAGAAATAAATCATGCAGAAACTGTGGGTGTTTAATTAGCGGAAACCTTCCTGAAAAATACAAAATTGTGACAAACTTTCAAAGAGGAAATACGTATTGCAATGTTTCTACTGCAGAAGTAAAATTAAGAGGCAGAAGAAAAGAGCACAAATGTCCACTGAAAATACTCATAATTTTATAATTTTCTTCCTTCTCCCTTTCTCCCTGTTTCCCCCATCCCTTCCAGCTCTTTCCCTCCTTCCATCCCCACCTTAATTTGAATCTTGTTACAGAATAGCTATCATGCCCACACCCTGCCCACCACCCTCGGGCCGAAGTGCAGAGAAATAATTCTCTAAGAGCAGGAGTTCAGGAAGCTCAAGGCCTTATAACGGGGGAGGGAAAGGGAAACAAGAATGGTGAAAATGTGGTGGCAGGTCAGTGTTGGCCAGAGACAAGGTCACACCTGGGAGACCATGACTTGCCACTCCTCTGAGTCTCTGAGGAAGCATGAAGAATAGGACATGACAATTTTGGCATTCCCCCATAGCACCAGACAGCTCCCTGGTCTCAGAAACAGCATGAATAGTTATAGTGGTCCACACTGGTCGGAGCTAGAGACACGCTGATTTTTATTTTTTTTTTTCTTTTTAGCATAGACTAAACAGTAACAGGACTTCTCATCCTCTTAAACACAGCATAGTTAGCTCAAGTAACCTAAAAATAAAACTGTGTGTAGCTTTATATTTTTAGTATTAAAATTAAAACTGACCAAACCTGAGCTCAATACTGATCATTTCTTACTATGCAAAACCACTTTCTTTGTAACTTCGTTTACTTAAGAGAAACAAGTTATTTGTCAGCTGAATGGTACAATATAAAGGAACCATCTCTCTGACTGTCAAGAAAGAAGAGTTGCAATAGGGAGACTGAATTTCAAATGTCCCATTCTTTTTTAATATAAGGTTTTACTTTCTCCTTTCCCAAAATCCTATAAGGGTTGTGTTGGCATACATAGAGTACGATACCTCATTAATACAGAATTTGAAATAATTTCTCTCTTGGGAGATTTTTTCTCTATATTTTATTGCTTATTTTCAGATTACATAATGTTTCCTTAATATTTGGCTTTGATTGCAAAGGGAGCATTGTAGTAACTTATTAGTTCTTAAAAAAAGCTTGGTTTCTCAATTTTCCCATTATAAAGAGTAATTTTAGCTGGCATTAAGAATATTAAGATATGTTTGGCTGAATAGTTTAAATTATTTAGTTTTTAAATCACCTTCATCTATCATCCACATACGAGTTAAAAACTCTGAGAAACTCCTGGTAAACAGAACAAAATCTATTGTTGTGCTATCCGAAGAAAAACAAAATTAAAACAAACTAGACATAGTCACCTGGTCTTTTCGAAAAAATGCAGTTACAGCTAAACGAAAAAAACAATACAAACCCCAAGAACAACAAAACAACCAAAAAACCCAATCAACCAATCAAACAAAAGGCTAAACAACAATAACAACAACAACCAAAAAAAAACCCAAACCAAAACCACACATCTCCAGGCCAGCGCCAGAATTATTGCAGACAAAACAAGTCAAACATGCCTCAGTACCGAGGCTTTGTAAAATTATTGTGGAACTTTTGGCCTTTTACTGGCAATGGAAATACTGGATGACCTGGTGACTATAAGCTGCTTTCAGGTTTGTTCAACTTCCATGTTTTGGGTTTGTGGTGGTTTTTTGTTGTTATTGTTTTTTTCTGTGATTGCAAACCCTTGGAATCTTTGGAAAACTGGTATAAAAATGAATACGGAAGAAAATGTAAACCTTCAAATCTGAAAAAAAAAGAAATAATATATACATTCTCCTTAGTTCTCTAACCAAATAGTGAATAAAACAGCTGATAAGGAGTTCTGAATTTTGTTTCTTTTTTTTTTTTCACTTGATGTTTCTGAGAAGGTTCCTCCCTTTTCTAGTGGCTCCATTTCTTGTTCATTGTTTTAAGGTGTCTTACCTACTATATTACTCACCCCTTCTCCCTTACTAAACACACTGTGATCTAGAAATCAGAACTTTGCAATTCTTTCTTTTAAATAGATCATAATTTTTTTCTGGGAAAAAAAAATCAAGGAAACTGTGGATTTTTGTTATTTTGTCAAAGTGTTAACAAGCTACTAAAAAGCTGCATTATAAACAGGATTTCTGTGATGCTTCTAAACCAAATATTTCCTGTCTCGAGGCAGGGACAAAACCTATTATAGTAATGAGATGTTCTTTGACTCTAAGTTTCTTCTTTAGCTTTCTGTTAAGCCTTCCTCTGGAATTTGTAGAAAAACTACTATCTAGAATATTGTCTGAGAAAAGATGACACAAACTGGCAAGGAATAAATAAATGTTTATTATACCACTAAATAAAAGGAAATATAACATATATATGTATTTTAATTAATTGAAGATATGGAAGTGTAACAAGATATCTCTTGTCAGTCTACAAGTAAGTAGCTGTCTACATGTAAATAGAGAACCTGTACAGTGCAAATTACAGATTACGGTATAATGGACACAGTAAATAATGAAAGTGATTTAGTAAAGAAGAAATAGTACACAATATTTCCTGCAATTTATATTAAATACTTTGAGTACAGATTCAGCATTCTAAAATAAATTACAGATTCAATATTCTAAAATAATTGCATATTTATCTATCAATGTTGTATATAAAAGAAAATACATTGAATTAACTGACTTTCCTTTCAGTAACTTATGTGTGTGTTTGTGTGTGTGTGAATCCTGTGATGGGATCTTCTACCTAGCTCCAGCAAAGTTATCTAGAAAAAAATAGTCCACTCTTCCATTTTCCAAGTAGAGCTGTGCTGGGGAATAAGAATCAGGTACCACTAACATCTGCACCAATTGATAAAGACGGCAATTATGCAGAAATACATACCTCCCAATCCACATCTGCCATTAGTGTCTGTCTCCTCTTGGCAGTAAATTGGGCTCCTCTCTGGTTCAAAATGCATTTGCCATCCATAACTATGGTGGCAATAGTTTCTCTTATTTTACTTTTATGCAAACTTCCATCTAGGGAAACAGAGTGATGGTGTACCATACTGAACAGTCTTTTGCCAAGTTAACCTCAAGCAGCATGTGGCTACTTATGGTGTAATCCAAAGCTAATAAACTTAGTTTATGTAAATGCAATAACTATTATACTGTATACAACTTGCACAGAACACTGATGCTGATTCAGTTTCAACTGGAAAGCAGCAAAACTGTGGGTGTCCAAAACCAAAAATCACCTGTATAATTTCTTTTAATTATATTGTTTTCTTAGTTAACGTATGTAAAGTGCCATAGGCTGATTAGATTAATATTTACTAGCAGAGAGCTTCCAACAAATGGAAATGAGGGCAGGGACATGGAAGCGAGGAGGGAAGTATATGTATAGGTATAGGTATAGGTATAGGTAGTGAGTTAGAAAGACCTTAGCTCAGAAAGATTAGTGTTTCACAGACATTTCGTCTCATTATCTTGATTCTCCTATAACATTCTTGATGATTTTATTTTTATTTTAGTTTCAAGTGTTAACTCAATAATTTCTACACAGTTAACTTGTCTTGAATGCAACTTAAATGAGGCATAATGTATGCATGTACATTCAATGCACAATAAATTAGGTTCCAAGGGCGTTAATCACCTGTATTTCTCACCAACACATTAGTAGATTGTAGTCAATGCTGTACCTTTTGTTCAGGGAAGATAACAGTAGGAGTAGCAACTGTCAGAAACTGATAATGATTCAAATTATGCTATGATGAAACAAAAACAGCCCATCAAAACCTAAGAGAATCACAGACTGACTAAAGTCATGTTTCTGTTAAGTTGCAAAAATTGAAACAGCTTAATAAATCTGTTGTTCTGTTAATTATTAGAAATTAAAGAAAAAATTTGGATTTTTCATAGGGTGTTAGCATTCTTCCCTTTCTAAAATGAGCATAACTGATAAATATATCAACACCTACACTTCTTGGGAATACACATCTACTCTTTTCACTGATGCCACTGTTTGATCAAATTTGGGCAAAATCTTGAAAAAGTATAATTGAAAGAAGGCATTAATTAAATTTAAAACGTAGATTCTTTAGGAAACATATGAAGCATGCTCTGTTGAAATGCCTGGAGCACAATTACTGTGGTTTTAGTATGGATTACACAAAATTAAAGACTGCATGAGGAAATAAAAAAGAACTTAATTTTTACTTTATTAGAGGGATTTACAAAAATAAGGGCATAGAACAAATTACTGATGTATAAAAGCTAAACATACTTGTCGACTAACACAGATAACTGTTTCAATACCTTACTCATTTTGAATATGAGTTTGGAATTTGAAATTCACTGATGAAGAGACTTGCCACTAACATTAAAATATTTCACAGCTGAAATATCAAGTGCTTTTTTCTTTTTAATAGGATTAGTTCAGTTTGAACAATTTCTCTTACTTGTAAAAGCATATGGTCTAATTTTTTTGTCACTAGAATCAATGGAACTTTCACAACTCACCTGCAGAGGACATGATCAGGCCAACATGAGTATGATGAACATGCTGACTTAGCAGTCTAACTCCTTGAAGGAGCATTGTTCAAGTGACAACAACACTATTAAAACCATAATAGGTGTTCTAGTATGAGAAACGATCTCTAAAATTATTTGGTACTCATTTTATACTATTTGTTCTTGTGTGTCTCTGTAAAACCTTTGTTGTCTGATACAAGTTGGTATTCAGATATATCCATCTGGGTAAAAAAAGGTAAAAATCATACCTTTAGTTAATATGGAACTATTATAATCTCTGTGAATTCATATTACTGAAAGATAAAATTTAAAACAAAAGAATTCTAACAGAAAGCATAAAGTGTAATTGGCACTGGTCAGTTAAGCATGGTGTAGATGTCTCATCAGTTAGAAAATGCATCAGGTAGAAAACTGGATACTGCTTAGAAGAAATCTGTCTACATCATCTTTCAGGAATAGAGAAATACCTTCTGTCCACACTATAAACCTGTCAGATAAGAGCCAGCCCTGAGTGTCAAGAAGCCAAAGCTAAAAGATGCTGCAGGAAAAAGGCACAAATGTCAGGTGAAAGATAATTTTTGTCGGAGGAGATTGAAGCAGACAAAGCAAGATCCTGTGCTCCTGGAAATGGAGGTGCAAACGTGTCTGTACAGCAAATGGCCAAAGTTAGTGTGCTGATCACCCGTGCAATAGTTGAAAAGCACTTCTGCATGTCTGAAATGTCTAAGAAAAATCTCTTTCATATTACCCTATTTTAATAGTTCCTAAAATAACCTACCTAAAATCAAGCCAGCCGTGAAATAGAGCAGTGCAATCTGACTTGGTTCCCTCTGTTTATGCACAAAATAATAATAGCTTCAGCACTGTCATTATTTGATGTTAAAATTTTCTCTTCGTGTTTTTGTTTTTCTTTTTCCTCTTATCAGAAATACTTAAAGCAAAGTCCTCACTGACCCATCTTGTAATTTACACATATTCTAGACCTGCAGTTCCTCACTTTACCCTACTTTTTTTTTTTTTCTTTTTTCTTTCTGTTTGTTGTGGGGTTTTTTCATCTCTTACTTCAAAGATTCACTAAGAATCTTCACGTGTAAGCATAGAAATTGCAAACAAAGACCACTCTCTAGATGATAAACAGTCTTTCAGATTTATATGTAATGTTTAAAGTAATTGTCAGGGTGAGAGCGGTTGCCATGTTGTATATGAGGCAAGTGCAAAACAGAACAGCTTCCATCTTAAGCAAAGCAATCCTTCTGCAGTTTTCATGACCCAATTGAAAATAAATATTTCTATGACATTTCCATGTGCTTTTATTGATAAATCTTGGTTCTTAAGTTGTGATGATGAAAAAATATATGATTATTTTATTTTGAAACAAATGTTTTTTTTTTAAATTCTACCTATTGATTTAAATACTATTAAAAATAAATTTATCTTTAGGATGGATTTGTGACTTTACTGCTGATGTATTCTATCTGAGCCGCAGTTTAAGGATTCTCAGATGTCAAAATTTGTCATAATCACATTGATGTCAGTGGAGGCACATTGATTTTCACAAGATAAGACAACAATCCACTGTATTTTTTGTCTGGCAGTAGTTACTGAAGATATAAACTATAATTTTCAGGGACTATTATAAGCAAATTATATGTTTCCTAGTATTTATTAATACATGAAGAACAAAGCTTAGGGCCCAGAGAAGTTCAGGTCATTATACGAGGGCATTAGAAAGTCTTCTTTATTTGCAGTCTCTGAAAAAAAAAAAACTTCTATCAATTCAATTCATGGTTAAAATTAAAATTAAAATCCATTGCAGGTCTTCAATATGGAAAAGTGGATTTTTATAGAAGGGGTTAGAGAGAACATATCTCAAGAACTTTAAACTCTAAAATAAATTCTATTCTGTGACCTTCATATATTAAAGTTAGTAGAAGATCTGTCATTACATTTTGGTGATAAGAGAGGTTCTCTTTCTGAGCAAACGCTCTGTAAAAGCAGCAATATTTTTCCAAAATTTCTTTTCCTATCTTAAGCCGCCTTGTTTACCCTAGATATTGTTGTTTAATCTGCCAGTACACAAAGATATTATACAAGCAGATAAATTAGCTATAATCCCTGCCCCTGAAGAGTTTCATTACACATAACCACAATGATATGAGAGAAGCCAAAACAAAAGAAAAAATTAGCAGTGGAAAAAGGAAGAGAAAGAAGGAAATCAACTACAAAATCTTCAGTTTTATTGGTGCTTTGCATAGCTTTCTATTTAGTTAGATTTTTATCTTTCACAAAGGTATAAGACAATTAAAAAAAAAAAAAGATGGGAGCTGTGGAACAGATAAGAAAGCTATGAATATGAGGAGGAAAAATAGTATGTAGCAAAAAAGTAGGGACAACTAAGGGAAGGACATATGAAATTAAATGAAATGAAATGTGTGCCTTTAAGAGGTTTGCAAGAAAAACAGTTGCAGTCAGTGGTGAGGGAGAGTTGTATGATGTGCAAAGCTGATCCTTAAGAATGCAAGAGCCCATAGCTTTGAGAAGCTTCTGATCACAAAACCCATTGGGCAGAGGAAAAAATCTGAAGAAAATCATCACATGATTGTGAAAATATAGAGACAAAAATGAAAAAAAAAAAAAAAAAAAGGAAAAGGAAAATTACATTAATATAAAATTATTTGGGGCTTTGGGAGATATTTGTTGCAATAAAGAAAACAACACTGTCAGAAGGGGTAACTTCTATGAGCATGAAGAGATTTATACAGTCAGTGGAGGTTAGTCTGTTTTCTTCTTATTGCTGTTTTTCTGCTCTGTTTTTCCTAAGTACCCTTCCCAATAGAGATGAAGGTCTCCTGCTCTGGAGGAGGGATGCTTCAATACGCTGTGAAAGCATCTGTGGAACCATCTGAGGGGGAGTGTTTTGAGAGATATTTAGAGCACTATGGAATTAGTTAGGAAAGCATATATGTATTAATATATCTTCTGTTCACAGGTCTTCTTTGGATTATTCCTGCTATGTCTTAAATCATTCTGCAACTGCCCATTAAGGACAGCAGTGGAAAATGTAACCTCTCTCATTTTCCTTTGTCTTCTTTCAAATCACCAAGTACAATAAACTTTTCTTTGTCTTGACTATATGCATTGCAACCCAAATATAAGTTCCATGGCATTATACAAAATTCAGTCATGGAAAATAACTACATATTTCTGTCTCATAGAATCACAGAATTGCTGATGCTGAAAGAAGCCTCTGGAGACTGCCTTGTCCAACTCCCTTCTCAAAGCAGAGTCAGCAAAAACAAGTTAGTTGGGACACTATCTAGCAGGGTTTTGAATACCTCCCAAGGACAGAGACTCTGCAACCTCTGGAAAACTTGTTCCAATATTTGATCACTCTTAGAGAAAAAAAAAAAAAAAATCATGTATTGAAGTCAAATTTCTTGTTTTAATTTCTTGGTGGTTGTCTTATCATTGGATGTCACTGAAAGTCCAGCTCCTTTTTGACTGCTCACCTATCAGATATCTAGACATGAGTAAGATCCCTCTTGAGCCTTCTTATCTCCAGGCTAAACAGATCCAGCTGTCTCAACCTCTCCTCATACCACAGATGTTCCAGTCACTTGATAATATTCATCAAAGATTATTATCTTTGTGGCCCCTCATTGGACTCTCTCCAGGATATCCATGTCTGCCTTATACTGGCAAGACTAGGACTGAGCACAGTACTCTGGCTATATTTAACAAGGCCTGGACACAGTGGAAGGATTGCCTCAGCCTCCTGGCAACATTCCTCCTAATGCAGCCCAAGAGGCTGCTAGCCTCCTTTGACACAGGGTTGGACAGTCAGCTTAGTGTCTACCAGGACCCCAGGTCTTTTTCTGGAAAGTTGCTTTCCAGATGGTGGGCCCTCAGCAGGTACTGGTGCCTGAGGTTATACTTGACATTTCCTTTTGTTGAAGTTCATGAGGTTCCTCTATGCCTGTTGAGGTCCCTCTGATTGGCAGCATAACTATCTGATCTAACCAATGCTCCCAGTTCTGCACGGTCTACAAACCTGCTGTGGATGCAGTATATCCCATCATCCATATTATTAATGAAGCGAAAGGTGTTGGTCCCGTTCTTGACCCCTGAGGCACATTGTTAAAGACTGCCGTCCAGCTGAATTTTGTGCCACTAATGATAACCCTTTGATAACGGCAGTTCAGCCAGCTTTCAATTCATTTCACTGTCCAATTAACTAGTGTGTAATTTATCAGTTTGTTACTGGAATGTTATGACATTGTGGAAAGCCTTGCTAAAATCAAATTATACAACATATACCACTTTCCCCTCAACTACTCTGTTAGCCATTTCATCATCAATGCTGATTATGAGGTGGATTAGGCATGATTTCCCCTTCATAAATCCATGCTGACAACTCCCAAGAGTCACCTTTTCCTTCATGTGCTTAGAAAGGTTTTCCAGGATTATTTGCTCTACTACCCTTCTGGGGATTGAGATGAGGCTTAGCAGCTCACTAGAGGATCACCAGATGCTCCTTCTTGCCCTTCCTAAAGATGACAGTGATTGTTATTTTCCTCCAGGCCTCAAGAACCTCCTTCACCTTTAAAAAATAATTGAGAGTGGCCTTACAACGCCAGCTCCCTCAGCACTCCAGATATCTCCCATCGTGTCCTATAGATTTGTACCTTTCCAGTTTGTTTAAATGTTGCTTAACATTTGTCAGGGAGTCATGATTTTTGACAATGTCACAACCCCATGTGTTTTCATACTGTCTTGTACTTGCTCTGTATGACTGTGGCCAGCCACTATTTCCACTTCACCAAGAAGTATTGCAGAAAATGAATGCATACACAGCAACTGCCTTTTTTGGCAATGTCATATCCCACATGTTTTCTTACTTCTCTATGATTGGCAACTGTCAATTTTTTGAAACTATCATAATGATTTGGTCTCTGAGCAGCATCTTATTGACCACCTTTTTTCCTTCAAACCAGGAAGCGATCATATCTGAAAACATACAGAATTACATATATAAACATATATATATATATATATATATATATATACACACAAAGGATGCACAAATATGCTGGAGGCTTGTGTCATCACTTCTGTGGTGTAGGATGAAAAGCTCACTGTCTATGATTAAACTGGCCTGGGAGACCAAAGACTCTCTGTGAATGATGATTACTCTGTTTTACCCAAATCAAACATTTTCTTTCATCTTTAAAAAAAAAATCTTTAAAGTGTTCTTTACACTAAAATAAAACCGCCGACAGACCAAAAACACCAATCTTCAAAACAAAACAAAAAACATTGGAAGTAACAATGAGTCTTCCATACAGAAAGAAATTTCAACTAAATCTCTGATACAATTAGAGCACCAACTGTCCAGAACAGAATTCTCAAGGGAGCTGCAAGCATGTTACCAATTTGGCAGTGGTCATAATTTAAAAATTATTTATAAGTACATTCCTGAATATTTACAAAAATATAACAGTATTTGTGGTTCCCAAATGATTTCTTCACTGTATTTCAACAAAGGCTGACACTTAGAAAGCTCTTTCTAGTAAAGTTTACTCTATAACAAACCACATACTGTGATTTCAAACGTGATTTTGCACTTGATAGATTTATCACTGCAATTATTTAATTGTTTTTCTGTAAATCAGACCTACAAAATGTAACTGAATCTAAAGTGTACTCTTTAAATTTATGTGGTAGCAACAGTGTGCAAGAAGCCCACGCTGTGTCAAGGAGAGGTGATACCCCTACACACTGCACAGAAAAGTGAATCCCCTGAAATCTGAGCTATTAGGTTTATGCATGACAACAAGTATGCCATTGTGGAATATTAGCAAGACAAAAAGGCAACAGGACATTTCATTCCCCCAAAGCAGGGAACTAAAACAGAAACAGTAGGGAATGAGCTACAAGAGAAGCAAGGGACATGCCCTTTGCTTCTCATACGGCAGAAAACAGACCTCACACCCCAGAGTAATATACGAGTTGCACAATACTCATACTTGCTCTTTCATTTGTCCAGTACTAGAACTTCTAGCCATTTGATAAGTTAAAATAATAGATGATTTTAAAAATATGAAAATGTTGTTAAGTATTTGGTGAACACTATTATGATATCACAAACAAAATTAAAATGTGTCAGTGCAATACATTCCAAACATAGCAAATTAAATGTTTAACAATTGCTATTGTTGGATAAATTTGATTCTTAATTATAATACCTTGTACATGGCTCTGTTTATTTAATTTTCTTTCTCTAAACTGTATCATCTAACTGTAGTGCAATAAAGACATTTACATGCCATTACATAAAGATATGTGATTATTTTCTTAGTCCACAGTAAAATAAAAGACTCATTCTTTCATTAGAAGTTCAAAATTGGTATGGTTCCAAAGTTTTTCTTCAAGGTAAATAACCTATGAATTTAAATATTTTAAGATTCTATGCCTCTGCAATATGATAAACAACTACCAAATAAGAAAAATAATAAAAATAATCTGTTGTCTCATGTCCTTTTCCTCCATGTCCCCTTCCCAAAACCTGTTTTAAGTACCTCTGTCTAAACATAAAAAAATGCAGGATCAGTGGGTCCTCATTTCCTGATATAAGAAAAAGAAAATAATTTTTCAGGTAAAGCAGATATGTTTCTTTTTAAAAAACAAACAAACAAACAACAACAACAACAAAATAACACCAAAAAATAAACTCCCCCAAAATCATCAGCACAGTAATAGACATGTTAAAACTTTTGAATAAGCTGCACATTGGTTTCAGTATATTTAGAAATTACTTCTCATGAAAGTACACTGCTTGGAAAATCTAAGCATGCTAAAAAAGAAGTACTTCCGGAGAAGTTTTTCTTGCCTTGAAGATAGTAAGATATGGACAAAAATTACATTGTGGTGGAATATAACTGAATATTTTTCACTTTTCTTGCAGAAAGTTTTGACTTTTCATCTCATACTGTTTGCTGTATTTTATTCACTGACGTATTCAGTTGAATGTAACAGCAACTGTATACAAGGTGCGATGGAGTCACCAAGATCTTACTACACTGTTGTTCCTGTGTGTTGTTATGGATGCATTGGGCATGGCCTTGCGGACAAAAGAGAAGTAGAATGAATATCCAATGATCTTCACTCCAGAGAATGAATGAAACTGTTAATACTGTTAATAGTCCAGGTCTGCTCTCTGCCAGGACTGAAAGGGAAGCTATAGAGCTGTGAGATCAGAAATACCTGTGTGTCAATGCAATGTGCATATTGTATAAGCTAATGGAAGGAGAAAGGATGATCCTTCATCAACAGATCCATCTGTGCTGTAGCAGAAGTATGTCTATGTTAACTAATACATTGTTGGTTTTCATGTTTCTGTTTCTCTAAACATTGATAATTCAAGTACAATGAAGCAAGACAAGTTGCAGGAGTGTCTAGAAGTATATTACATACAGACTCCCAAAAAGCCACTGGATCATTTAAAAACATCAGATGAAACCATTTTATTTCACCATGTTTTGTGGGTAGGCTTGCTTTATCATTTGGTTGTATTAAAGCTGAAAATTTATAAACAGTTTTTAACAAAAATAATATTATAAAATATTAAAGAAATTTCCTTAGTTTGGATGAATTGCAGTCATGTGTTTCATCCATTTAAACTCCAGTACATTCATGGATAATATCACTAGTTTATTTCCAGAATAACTTAAGAAAACATTTACAACAAAAGTAAACTAATTCCTAACTCAATAATTTTTATATCTTACAGCTGCTAGTAGTTATTTTAATCCTCCTTTTAGATATTAAAATTACATGTCCTCTGCTGGACTGATTATTGACTGAAATTCATCTGACTAATCTAATGAACAGGGTGGATTATTAATTATTGTCTCTCGGATTGATGACTGCTTGGTTGTTTCTCAAAGAATTACAAATTAAATGGATAACGGAGACTGCTGCCCTGGACAAAATACCATAAGAAAATGGAAAGACAAGGGAAAGTTGGGTTCTAAAGGAACCTGCAATTTAAGTTATATTCTAACCCTGCACACCTGTGAGGGACAATTCATATCTTTTCATGACATGTCTAAAATATGCAAAAGAATCACCCCCAGGAGGTTTATTTCTTTGTAAAGGGAATCTCAGTCGCTCACATGATTAACTCCCAGGCATCTAAAGCGTGGTCTGCTGAATTCCATCCATGACTGAGTATTCTGTGCTACTCGTTACACAATAAACACCTTTCACAAAAGAAACAGATAAAATGAGAACACTCTTCAGTTCTAAGACAAATTTGCACATTTCTTTAGCTTAAATAGAATAGGACAATGTACCTAGAGGTGAATGAAAATCCAGATTTCTCATCAGCTGTGATCTGAAGATGTGTGGGAATGCAATTATGTAGTCATAAGCATACTGTGAATACGTTAAGAAATGATCAACATAAATCTTTCATATTCACATGGAGTATTCATATGTAGATACTCCTAAACATAACAAGGATTTTAATCTGAGGTTTTCCAAAACCAATGCAGAAAACTTATGGGAAAAAAAAAGGTAATTCAAGAAGCAATAGGATGTGGCACTAATTGCAATTTTACTAATAAATTACTGATGGTATTTAACACTTTTGGATAAAGATGCATTAGAGTGTCTAAAGATTTTGATTATGAAAATTTCTTAAATCAAGATTACTGACTAATCTTTGCTGATGTGATGCCTTTGTCTCTATTCTAGATTCTCAGAATTTTGGGGATTATTTGTCCCAAGAGTTTGTTTTTCCTCATGTTGTCTAGGCCCTGAATCTGCCTGCTGTTATTCCTGAAACATCACACTTTTCTGCGTGTTAACAGTTTCTGGCCCTTCATCTGATTTTCCCGAGCTTATGATGTTATTTTGCAAGAAAATACCCATTTACAAATACGTACTAGGAAAATCAACCTTAACATGGAGATTTGAAATGTTCTGAATAGTTCAGTCCTGTCTTTAACTCACTCTAGCCCTGTTGAGCTACTCATTTGTGTTGGGCACTGCATGCTGAGATATGATTCTATTGTACATTCCACAAAGAAAAGCATGACCTCTCAACTCCTTTCCTTATGCATTATTAACTGAAAACGGGGCTTCTGGGTTGCTGCTACAAAGCAGTTTTGAGGACAAAAAAGGGCAAAGAATGACAACATTGTCTGCTATCATCCTTGAAAGATGTTAGCACCCCCAAAGAAGAAAACCCTACTAAACCAAAGCCTTTCTTCCTCCTAGCAATCAGACTCATATCAACCTAGAAGTACCATTCAAACAATACATTTGCATAGACTCTAAATGCTCATTACTTCTTCTAAGAGGTTTACATATGGAAACGAAGAATATGAATGTCATATTTTTTGGAAAACCATTCAACAACATTGAAGACAGAGAAATCTCTGCTCATTCAATCCACACTCTTGTTGGTCTGACTGTAGTAATCATTCATAATTCGGCTGGAGGAGAAAGATTAGCCAAACGTACATCAACTTTTCTGTCATAATGATGTAGAGAGGACTCTCTTTACCTGCCTTTATGACCTCTATAGTCATATGCTTGGTAAACTGGATTTCTGAACAGCTACAGGGTGCCTTTTAAAGCTCTGACTCAAGGGGAGACATTTGTTTTTAAACTGCTATTGTGAACAATAGTTATCAAATTAGCTTAAAAGCCCAAAACAGGAAAACAACAAGAGAAATATAATTTAGGAGTATTAGCTAATAAAATTTATTACGCTCCCAAGATAGTTTGCAATACGAAGATGCTCTCTTTTTTTCAGGTCAATGAAACTAAAAATCCCACAAAACCTTAAGCTGATGAGAGTAGACCTCTTTGAGAAATGTTGTTTTTAAAGATTAGTAAATCTATCTATCTATATATATCAATAACTGCTTACACTCATAATACTACACTTTTCCTGTTTATTTTTAACTGACAAAGTTAAGCATAAGAAGACTTTTATTTCTGGTATATGGGTGATACACTAACATAGTTTATCTCTTGGTAGCAGTTTTTTAATGAAACATTTCATCAGAAGTGGTTGCAATAGTCTGGACTCAAGCCTTATTTTTTAATCTTGTACAATGAATTCTTCGTTCAGTATGTGGTTGCTTAGTAAAAGCTGAAGTACATTTAACCTGAATTGAATAACTAGGTGTTCGTCTGGAAAGAATAATTGACTTTGAACACATTATTGACATGAATTTATTCAATTTGGATTTATGGATAAGTAATTTAGATCTCAATCTAACCTACAAAAATGTATTCTAAAAAAGCTTATTTCCACACTCAGGAAGGGGAGGGTGAGACAGAAGAATTAATCTTGCTTAACTATAGGCATGTAACTGGAACATATAAAGTACAAGTCTCATCTTTCTCATCTTTCTACAGATTCTCTGTAATGGTAGGAAAAGGTATTAGCTTGAGGAAGCACCTGTTTTTCTTCACAGATTATACACAAAGCCCAGAATGAAATGTCATAATGTAAGCATCTTGGTTAGATGCTCACATTTAAATGATACATTTTATTTCCATCATAGAAACTATTGGCTGAGTGAATCCTAAACTTTGCTGCTCTCACTCAGTCCTACACATGGCTGTTTATTGTATGTTTATAAGTACAGGTACTCAACTCTGGACCTGCCACTTCATTCTCTACATGTGCTAACATAGTTCAAGCTCTAAAATAAAGGCTGTTCATGCTGATTGTAGAAATCACTCACTCAAAGTAATTTGAATTGAGCTTTAAAGTAAGTTTTTTGATAATGTAAAAAGAGTTCTGACATTACGGATAAAAAAGACTTTTTGTGTCATTTAGATACTCTTTTATCAGCTAAATAATATTCTCAGTACTTGTAACTCTACATAATTTTAAATATTATGTGTATACATTGCAGCAATTAATAATCCAAATATTGGAATGTTATTAGCATCTTGGGATGATCTTCTCTGCTAGTATCATATGCCAGAAATCATTATCCTAAACAAAATTTAAAGAGCTGAAGCCAGAAAATACGTGCCTTCTTTATTTTCAAGTGTTTTTGTCACCAGAGACCAGTCATATTCTGTATTTCCTCTGAATGTTATTAAATTATATGCACATAGTCCTTGGAGTGACCTAGGGAATGCATTTCATCTACATTCCATAGTCATGTAAAATTTTAATTACTTTGCTCCTCTTAATATATTTTTTATTACATTCATAAGGATCAAAGAGCATCCTCTGTTGGCTAATACAACACCTGATTCTGTTGTGTTACTAGCTTAACATAGCCTTGTGAATAGGGTAACTGATGGTGTTATGAAAGGGTATGGGTTCAATTCCTGATGAGGATTTGCTTTCATTAAAATTTCCTTTATTAACATCTACATTCTTCTTACTGAGATGTGACTAAATTAATTTTTAGTTTTAAATTATTTTTCTCATATTTCTAATTGGTGTATCCAGAAGCCTGGGAGCATGAAACCAATAAGGAAGACATTAGAATAACAAGAGAGATCTCTAGACAAACTTTTATTCTTATATTAAAATATAGTCTTATTATTTTGGAAAAGGGACTTCTAAATTCTAACTTAAACTTCTGATGGAAGATTATAATGTGATCTGCAGGTGATCTGCAGTTTTAGCTGAACAAGATTTGTGTCTTATTCTATGATTAGGAATAGTATTAAGAATTGCAAATACAGCAGCCTTAAAGGAATAACTTCGTTGTTTGAAGACAGAGCATCCCTTGTGCTGGATAAACCAAGATTGGCATTTTTCTGTGAGTTCAAGATGAACTGTAGGAAAGGGTTACCTTAAGTCATTGTCAATTACTTCTAGATGACCAAGGTCAGTCATGATTATTTGGTGGGTTTGATTATGATCATTCTTCTCTATACAGGCCTAGCTGTTAGCTTATTTGAATGCTCCTTCTTCCAAGCCAGGACTTAAAGACTCAGAAAGGCCTCTCAGGTACATAAGCAGGAGCATTTACCTACTATCACAAATGTAAGTCTGTTGTATCATCATCTCACACACAAGGTGCAGTTTCACATCAAAAAAAGATACCATAGGATCAAGAGGACTCAGAAAAAGGAAAAAAATAAAGTGATGACACTCAGTTGAATGACTTTCATTTATTTACTTAAAATACAGTCAAACTGTAGAAGTTGTTACTACAGGATGCCTTAAACACTTAGAAAATTATATACATTTGAAGAGAAATCGAGCACATTAGTAGAAGACAAAGCTACAAATACTTACTAAACTTAGAGGAATTACACTGGCTCAGAAAATCCCAGGCCTGAAATATATTTGAAAGTATTAGAGCAAAGTTTCATTACATAGTTTTCTACAGTAATGCTTCTTCCTAGGCATCTACTCTAAATGTCGAAGAAAAGCTTTGGTCTGTATCAGTACACCTGTTCTATGTGCCTTAAACAGGCCTTAGATGCACCATTTTTCAGAGACAGGAAGGCTGGCTCATGGTTTGATAGAAGACAGCCAGCTATCTACCAAATGTGAAGTAAATCCATGCTTAATAATACATGAAACATACAGCTTGCTCCATGTTTGTCCACAATGTACTTGTACAAACTTGTCCATGACAATACTGAAGTCAGGGCCATCAGAACCTTGAAGACTATTTAATTCAGCAAGAAAGAAAATATGATTCTCCTTTCTTGTTCAGGTTCCTATCTCTACTTCTATCATCCAGTGATACCTGTACCTCTTCTCCTACCAATTCAGTTGTATGTGATTCAAGGTTTTTGATATTTTGGTATAGTTTTGATATGGTCCAGCTGCATAACCTTGACTCAAACTTCCATGAAAACTGACAAGTTGTGAAAAAGGACTGTGAACAAGAACATAGAATAGAGCTATGTGAGATGAGAGAGTTAAGATTACTGATACAAGGATAGTTAGCAGTTCAAGGACAGGCAAAGAAAAACACTGACATGAAAATATATAAAATTGTAAGAAAAAAAAAACAGGAAGTCAGAAGACAGCAGCTCAGCAATACTGGGTATCAGCCCATTCAAAGGAGCAATGGAAGCTGACCTGTTTGACCTGATTGATAACTGACAAGCCGGCAAAGACCCTTCAACTACTTTATTGAAGGTGGTGAACATATTGATGGTTAGCTAAGTAACTGCTTTATCCTAAGTATCTACTGTGTGTTAGTCATGGATATCTACATTATACTTCCAACTTGTGTCTAAAAACCTTTGTTGGATCTCTCTGCATGAAGTGTAAGGTGCCCAGAAAAAGTGACCCAGAGAGGGAGGGCTACAGTGTCTTTTGAAAGTATTTCACACTCTGCAGGGAAATACATCGTTTGATCTTTCAGACATTAACTTTCTTCATGTGCTCATTAATTCATAGCAACTAATTTCTTAGTATAAAAAAGGAAAATAAATAACCCAAACTCCTCCATTAATTTTAAATTTCACTTATCTAGACCATTACAGGACTTGCTTCTTGTCCATCTCAGTTGTAATAGCAAATTTTGCCTGATTTGTAATTCATATAATTAGCCTTCTTTCAATCCTGATAAATGCTGTGAGTTCAAAATCTGACTTGTTCCAATGCATATAAATGTTAATTTTCACCCCATTGCCTATAATAGAATCCAATTATTTTGCAATTGCAAATACAGTTTATAAAAGCAATGACCATTGAATTTAAGAATTATTTGAACCTTATCTCTGTGTTGAGGTCATAAGCTGTCTTTCTTTTGATGACAAAAACTGCTCTTATGATAGCAATCTTTATGCCTTTTCTTATTTGAAGGTAGTCTCTTTTTTCTGTTTTGGACCTAGCAGCTGCTTTTGATCATCACATGTAGTATTACAGAATCCTTCTGGAAATATAGTAAATGTCTTATTTCAGAGAAGTCCCGCTTCATGTTTAGAATAATATTCATTAGATTTTTGTTCTTTTTCTATTACATTGCAACTGGGAGATATTCCAAAAAGAAGCAGTTTGTCCTGTCACATGTATATTGTATTTTACTTCGTATATCGTATTTTATTTTGTCACATGTGTATTGTATTTTATAGTTTATTTTTATTTTATATCTCTGCAGTTTGGATGGTACTTAAAGCGATATTTCAGCATGAGATATTGACATGTATATATATATATATTAACTTTTTCAATACATGTATATATCTATACCAGCACAGTTATCAGAATGTCTTCACTAATAGATGTTGATGAATTCTGAGGGTTGGAGGGTGTTTGTTACTGTATGA
Organism: Pampusana beccarii; assembly: GCA_013399365.1. Classification (NCBI taxonomy): domain Eukaryota; kingdom Metazoa; phylum Chordata; class Aves; order Columbiformes; family Columbidae; genus Pampusana; species Pampusana beccarii. The sequence continues at coordinate 227,880 of VWYH01001908.1, forward strand.
TCTATTATCTCTCTCTTTTTTTTTTTTTTTTTTCATTAGAAGTATATAAATTGTTTATACAAGCAAGTATTGGCTGCTCAGCTGTGTCATGTTCCGTCCTCAGAGTTGGTTCAAACAGGTTTCTGAAAGGTCAGATAAACTTCTGTATGTGTGTTTCAACCTTGATGAACAATGTGCCATGACACAGAGTTAGACATATTAATACAATTTATTTTTATTGTTACTGATGTTCTTAAAATGGGTACTCAGAAAATCTCTTTGGCCTTTGATATAGCAATGCAAATCAACCTCTAATTCACTGTTATCAGTCAAAAGAACATTACTTCAGGATGGTATGGTGCACCATGTCCTTTTGCCAGCAGTAGATCACAGATTTTTAACTATCTGGTGGTCTCAGAATTTCTGAATTATCACAAGAACATTTAAGGCTCACTAGTGAGTTTGGTATGAAGACAATGCTGATTTGTATTAGATGCTTAAACATTCCAGGTTCAGATGTGCAAGGAAAATTCTGATTTCCACAGCTTACTTTCTTTCTACATGCAGCATTTAATTTTCCATCTAGAATATCTAGAGTTTCAATTAACTACAGTTGTAGCTTTAGGTTTTATCTTTCCAATAGTCTTAATGATCAGAGATTTAGTAGCTCTTCTTGGAGAGTTCAAAAGCGTCATTGCATATTTGATTGTCTTCTGCAATCCATATCAGCTAAACAGGAAGCACTTTTTCCTTTTCTTGCTGAGGAATGTAAAACACTGGACTTGGAGCCAAAGGCCTTAGTCAAAATTCCATCCTTATACACACATCTAGAATGCAAGATAGAAATATACTGACTGAAAAGGGGAAAACTAAGCTAGTCAAATAAGCTGCTTCTGTTGATTATCATTTAATATTTTCCCTAGGACTTTTCATGATTCTCTAACTTACATATTTAATATGAAACTATATATCTCACATTTAAAATTGTCTGAGGATTTTTTCTTTTTTTTTTTTTTTTTTTTTTTTGATTTTTTTTCCTTTGTTTTATTTCATTTCAGTTTTGTTAGAACTTTGGTTGCCTAGCCAGCTTATAAGTATGATTAAATGTCTGACACTCATTTAGCATGAGATGCTTTAAAATCTGAGTTGGTTACATGTTTTTTAAATTTTCTTTTTTTTTTTTCTTGGCAGAAACTTCTAAACAGTTTTCTGTATGAACTAGCTTAGAATGGATTTTTAGTCTCATTTATTCATCCACATCTGACAGCATCAGGTGTTTTGTTTTCTGTTTGTTTGGGGTTTGGTGGTTTGTTTTGTTTTGTTTTTACGGTTAGTTTGTGGGCAAGGACCACTAGAAAAATCACCTTTTGTGTGTTTAGTTATTGCAATCTTGCCAGCATAGATTCTGAGACTACAATTTATTCCTTGTGGTTGTATTTAGATACTTTCAGTCTTCCTCAGTGTTAAAAAACAGAAAAACAAGCGAACAAGCAAAAAAAACAACAAAAAAGCCCCACCCCCAAAACAACCAAGCAATGATCCCTAAAGTCCTATTGTTTGAACTGTTACAGCTGTAGACCCTGATTAGTGTTTTACCCCAATCAGAATCACAGAGTTTTCTTTGGTTCAAATTTGTACTGTTAATTCCCTTTCACCTAAAAGAAGATTGGTCGTGATGTGTCTCCTCCCCACACACTCAGTATTTCTAAACAATTGCAAACCACTATTACCAGTACACAGCATTTTCACTAATTCACTTACATGATTTACTCATTCATTCATAGTTAGGCAGCTGGAACAACAAATGGGAAGTCTACTGCAACTCAGTACTCAGCATTGTACTAGCACACTAGTGGCTTCTAGGCTGCTGTTCACAAAGTACTTCAGAGGACCCTTTGTTTCTTCAGTCATACGTAAATTTGTCATCTTTTTCCATGTATCAGACACCTCTGGACATGATCAGTTACACAATCCGCTGCTGATGTTCACTTATGCTAGTGACCTTGTGCATATGTCAGACTCTATCTGTCCTGAGTTCATAAATTCCTGCAGAGTCAATAAATCTACTTATGCCCAGAGCTTATCAGTCCTTGGGAAACTTTCACGTACCAGCAGGTGCTTTTCCTCTCCTTGGCCCGTTGCTTTCTGTAAGTAGCTCTCCATCCACAGCTGCAGACACTCATTGCATCCATTCTATACACACAAAATTACACAGGAGCTTTTATGATATTTGCAGAGTATAGTTCTAAAAAAAAAAAAACCAGGGAGAGGTGAGCTCTCTTCTTCCTATTCCTGGATTTTTACAAGACCTCTGGCCACTGTAATGAAGCTGTCATCCAATGAGTACCAATATTTTTGCAGTTATTTCTCAGTGGGTAACAGTTTATCCATTCATGCAAAAGCACTCAAAACTTAAGAATATGTCTTGGTCCTCCCTGTGAAGAAAAAAAAAACATTTCAAAGTGCTATTTTTCTTTCCTATTTTCACCTGCTGAGGCCCAGAGTAGTTCTGTAACCAGGGCTCTCACCTGGGGTATGGGTGATCCAGTTGTGATCCTGTTCTACCTGATTCAGATTAGATATTTCAGTGCTAATCTCCAGGATTCCAGGTATGTATTATCTGTCAGATTATTAACATGTCTCCTGCTGAAACAGTTGAATTTTCTCTATGTAAGTATTTGATGAGCTACAAAAGGCAATCAAGTAATTTGAACAACTGACTCAGATGGAAGGATCATTTTAAAACCCTCACCAATGTTATAATGAGTGGGCTGCTGAACTAATGACATTTGAGGTGTTTTCACTACATAAATCTTTTATGTATTTAAAGATAACGTTTAATTTTAAGTCAAACATTACAACAGTGGAAGCCAAGAAAGCTCCACTTTAAGGATATAATATGACATTTCTCTATGCTTTTTGGTGAAGTCACAGAATCACAGAATCACAGAATGTTAGGGATTGGAAGGGACCTCAAAAGATCATCTAGTCCAATCCCCCTGCCAAAGCAGGACACCTAGACGAGGTTACACAGGAAGGCATCCAGGCGAGTTTTGAATATCTCCAGAGAAGGAGACTCCACAACCTCCCTGGGCAGCCTGTTCCAGTGTTCCGTCACCCTCGCTGAGAAGAAGNCATCCTACCGTATCTGAAAAGTCGATAAACGCTGAACTTTTTCCTTACTAGCATAGGACTATTTCCACAATATTGCAACGTCTGACCACAATGCTGATTGATTCTTCCCAGAAAGAATACTTAGTGATAAATTCATAATCTGAAAGAAATAAAACAATCACCCAGAGTGAAATTGTAGGAAGAACTATTTGAAATAAAATATTGTCTTTTATGGAAAATCATATTTTAAATTAAAATCACATGCTGGACATTTCAATGCAGTGTATTCCTCTCCGATTTTTCATCTTCAGTGATTAGAATGACTATCTACAGTCATTCACAGCAAACAGTGAAATGCTATACAGCTATTTGAGCATTGCTGGAGAGTAAGCTCAGTGATCTCATGGGAGGAGTAACCTACTAAAAGAAAATATGAAAACGAACATTCAAAATGTCATGCTGCTAAACAGCAAACCACATCTTGTTGCAGCTGCAGAATAGCATTTTGGACACAGTCTACTCATCTTCCCTTGCTAATGACAGAGAACGCAGCTGCTGTCCAACAGGTTTTCTACTGGGATCATTTGTATATTAATATCAGGCCGTGCTGTAAAATATTAAGCAAATAACTGTTAAAGGAACTGGGGCATGTTTACCTCTGATGTAACACCACACATTTCAATTTAGCTATGCTAAAAGTAAGTTAGTTTCATTTTGTTTTATGTATATTTTAATTTTCTGTTGTTGTTTCTAGTGTTCATACTATTCAATATGGTAAAAAAGAGCTACAAATAACTGTAGCAAGACATGTAACTGATGTTCAGTCACAGAAAACTTTTTAGCCAGATTATAGAAAGCCTTTGATCAGAAACTTTCCGGTCATGTTCTGCCCCAGAGAAAAAGAAAGCAGGCACTTGTCCTTTTTCATCAATTCCTTACCTGACAAATATAGAACAAAAACGGACAAAACATCTGCTGGTGTCAGCCCAATCAGCAGAATTATATTAGCGTACTGTAAAACATTTCCGTTCAGCTCTGTGTATCAGAGCTGTTATATTTTATCCAAGCAATTATTGCCATTCCCTATATCCCAGGGAGAAGAGGTCAGCACCTTCCCTCTGCTATAAAGAGCCATGAGGCCACCCTTCAACCTCCTTCTCTCCAAACTAGACAAGCCCAGAGTCTTTTGCCCCTCCTCACAGGACATTCCTTCCAGCCCTTTCACCAGCTTTGTTGCCCTCCTCTGGAGTACCTTAACTTCTTAAATTGTGGGGACCAGAACTGCTCACAGTACTCAAGGTGAGGCTGCACCAACACTAAATACAATGGAATAGTCAACTCCTTTGACTGGCTGGTTTTGCTCTGTTTGGTGCACCCCAAGATGCATTTCGCACTTTTGGCTGCTGGGGCACACCCCACTGACTCCTCTTGAGCTGATGTCAACCAGCACACCCAGATCTCTTCCCTCAGGGCTGCTCTCCAGCCACTCCTCTCCCAATTTATACTTGTTGCCATTATTACTGCATCCTAGGTGCAGAATCCAGTAGTTGGACTTGTTAGATTTCTTGTCATTGATGATTGCCTGATGCTCCACTCCATCCAAATCCTTCTGCAAGGCATCGTCCCTCAAGAGAGACAACAGCACCTCCCAGTTTGGTATCATCAGCAAACTTGCTAACGGTGCATTCAACTCCCACATCCAAATAATTGATAAAAATATTGAACGGAACCAGCCCTGGGATTGAGCCCTGAAGAACACTGCTGGTGATCAGCCACCATCTGGAGGTAGCCCCATTCACCAAATCCCTTTGAGCCCTGCTGTTCAGCCAGTTTTTCACTCAGCACACTGGGAACCTGCTCATCTCACAGTTGGACAACTTGTCCAGAAGGATGCTGTGAGGGACAGTATCAAAAGCTTTATTAAAATAAATTAATAATAAAAAAATAGATCCACCACCTTCCCTTCATCAATGAGGCAGTTAACCTTATCGTAGAAGGATATCAAGTTAGTTAAATAGGACTTTCCTTTCGTGAACCTATGCTGACTGTGCCTCATGATTGCATTGTTCTTTAAATGCCTTTCAATAGTACCCAATAGGATCTTCTCCATAATTTAGCCTTTGAAACCAAGTGTAATAAGTAACTCTCTCTGACAATAGAGATAAAATGCCTAATGCTTAGTAGATTCGATCATTTACTGATACCCTCGATAAACACTCACTCATGAAACTTAAGCAGATGTTTCTGCTATGTAATCCAAAGAGTACCTTTAAAAAAAAATATAAATATATATAAATATATATTAAATATATATATATTTTTTTTTACTCAGAATCAGGAGCAAATTGTGGCTGTGTAGAGACCCATACACTCCCCAGTGGATTCCAAGAACAAAGAGTGGCTGTACCAGTGTAGCTTCAAAATTACATTCTCAGGGTAGCAGGCACAATAGACTTTTTTGTGGCCCCTATTTTTTTCAGAGTATTTATCTTTTTCAGTCCTGTCTCACACTAGAGTCAGTGGGGATACTGTGTTTATATGCCAGCTCACTTCAGTCAAAGCAGTGAATCTTTACCTGAACAGGCAAGTAAAAATTGAAACAGCTCTTAGGTATAACCCTGTCTTCTGTAGTGCTTAAATAATAAAAAGACCATGGTAAAAAAAAGNGCTTTATTAAAATAAATTAATAATAAAAAAATAGATCCACCACCTTCCCTTCATCAATGAGGCAGTTAACCTTATCGTAGAAGGATATCAAGTTAGTTAAATAGGACTTTCCTTTCGTGAACCTATGCTGACTGTGCCTCATGATTGCATTGTTCTTTAAATGTCTTTCAATAGTACCCAATAGGATCTTCTCCATAATTTAGCCTTTGAAACCAAGTGTAATAAGTAACTCTCTCTGACAATAGAGATAAAATGCCTAATGCTTAGTAGATTCGATCATTTACTGATACCCTCGATAAACACTCACTCATGAAACTTAAGCAGATGTTTCTGCTATGTAATCCAAAGAGTACCTTTAAAAAAAAATATAAATATATATAAATATATATTAAATATATATATATTTTTTTTTACTCAGAATCAGGAGCAAATTGTGGCTGTGTAGAGACCCATACACTCCCCAGTGGATTCCAAGAACAAAGAGTGGCTGTACCAGTGTAGCTTCAAAATTACATTCTCAGGGTAGCAGGCACAATAGACTTTTTTGTGGCCCCTATTTTTTTCAGAGTATTTATCTTTTTCAGTCCTGTCTCACACTAGAGTCAGTGGGGATACTGTGTTTATATGCCAGCTCACTTCAGTCAAAGCAGTGAATCTTTACCTGAACAGGCAAGTAAAAATTGAAACAGCTCTTAGGTATAACCCTGTCTTCTGTAGTGCTTAAATAATAAAAAGACCATGGTAAAAAAAAGAGCATCGCTAGTAGCAATGAAAATATTATACAAATATAAAAGAATAGATTGATGATAAAATAAAACGTAAGCAGAAAAGCTGACATATTAGTTAGAAAATGTGGAGAAGAGTTGTAAAGATACACATTAAAAGATAGTTATGTAAGGCAATCCCATAAATGATCATACATTTTGTAAGGACAGAGGCATTTCTTAAAATGAAATAATTAAATGAATACAACAAAATAAAATCCATAAGGTCTTCTTGAATTAATAATAAAGGTTTCCCCAAGGCACCTGCAATACTGTTAAATATACCATTTGTACCTAGCAAATGTTTTCTGTACTAAGTTCTGTAGTTTAATCATTTTTGGGAGAAATCCAGAATTCACAACTGTGCACTTCAATGGTAAATTACTTTTACATCAGGTCTATGTGAGTCAAGGGCACTTAACGTACTTATTAGATATTTTACTTCTTCTAGTCAGAGCTCTAAAAACGGTTTATTCATCTTACATGAAACACTTTATGACTACAATGCACAGAGAAGAACTGGAAACAAATCCTCCTTTCTTCTTCCTATATCACCCTTTTTCCATACTAGAGAGAATGAGGTTGGCACTTGTACTTGGCAAGTCTGGCATTCTCATCAGCATACTCAATCAATTTTGGAGTGAAAGATGGAGTTTCCTATGCCCAGCCCGCAGCCATTTTAGTCCCTCCTTTGGGAAGAAGATGTTTGATTCTCCCAAAACAACAGAGAGAAATCAGTTAAGATCACAAACAAGATAGAGCATCTTTTCTAGCAACTAAGTGTTACTTATGCATATAAACAACAGGGTAGTTCTGCTGCCTCATTACTTAGTTATTTATACTCAGGCATCTTAAATTTTTCATGAGGATATGATACTGTAATGAAGGTGAACAGAGAAGTAAATATAACCTGAATCTAAACAGCGAAGGTGGCAAATAAAATTGTCTAAAAGTAAAAACTATCCAATATAGCAACTTCTCATTGATATTGCTATGCAATGGTGTAGTGTGAGGCAAGGAATAGGTCACATAGCTCAGTGTTTGAAAGAAAAAAACGTCTAAAACAGGCCGGAGTCAGCTTTTTCAGACTGCTTCCATGTTAAGATAATGGGGAAATGTGCAGTTCTCCAATATTATCAGTTCTCCGATATTATTATTATTATTATATATTCATATATACACGAATTAAGAGCTAAATATATGTTGCCATGATCATCAGGAAGTATCTTAATCTTTGGCTCCAATGGCAAATTAAAAATACTCACACTGAAAAAAAGAAAACAGAACACTAAATAACCTCCAGTTCAATTTCTCAACAAAGACATCTGTGAGTCACCTACCACTGGTCATAACAACAATCCAGTCCTCCTCATTGAGGAAGTTAAGACTCTTTAATCAAGTGATTCACGAAGTCACTGAACTCTGAGAAGGTACTTGTAGAATTTACTGAAATGTTATTCTGTTATCTGTATGTTGCTCTTATAAAATAAGCACTTTTATTCTCTTATCTGAAATAATAATAATAAAAATGTTATTCTACTCTTACTGTTATCAATCATTTTTCCTTTGCTAAGAAGCACAAACACTTTCCATGATACATTTTTCCACTTTCATTTCTTTCCTCCTATTGGCAAGAATCCACTGCTGTTGCATTCTTCATTTTCTGTGTCAAAAAGCTCGTCAGAAAGGCATTGCATAAACTTGTTGGACTGTTTACTTTTTCTGCCAGGTATTCAAGTAGGTATGATCCCTTGTTATCAGCATGTCCTAATTCTGATATTTTATTAAACAAGCAGGAAGAAGGGAAGAAGAAAGGGGAAAAGACAAAAAGGAAATTCTTCTCCCTTTCTACTCCAGTGAAAAACTGCTTCACTTGGTTTAAACAAAATCAGGATCTCAGCACTTAAAGGATTTATTAACCAGCAACCACTGAACTACACATTCAGGATCAATGTGCCCAATAAAAGAGATTAACTGTATTTAATGAACATTTCAAAAATCGCAAATATCCTTCTAAAACTAATCCCAAACTCTTCTAACGCTCCCACATACCCCGCTCTCCCCATCCTCTCCCGGCCGTGCGGGTCTCCATCCCCGCAGCCGCGGCCGCTGCGGCTCCAGGGGCGCCCCGGGCGGGTCCCTGCCCAGAGCGGGGGCAGCGCCCCGGGGGACGCAGCGCTGCCCGGCCCGGCCCGGCCCGGCCCGAGCGGGCGGCACCCACCCGCCTGCCCACCGCTTTCCCTTCCCGTGGTTTCTCCTCCCCTTATGAAGCTTCATATTCCTTTCATGCTGCTTTTAAACCTGCCCTTCGCTTCGAAAGTCTCTTTGCAATTCGCTGATAGTTGTTTAATCGGGATGATAGTCACCTTCCTCTTTAACATGATTAGTTTTGGGACAATGCCCAGACGCTTTTATTTGTCACATGCTGCTTATGCCCTCAATGCTATCGGAAGTACGTGTTCTCACTGTCTTCTTACTACCCAGATAGTTTAAACAGTTCTATCTCACAGTGCACATTAGGCCTTTGTTTTGTATCACTCCATTCCGTTTTGCTTAGTCTTCTTGAACATTTCTACAGGAATATACCAGTTATGTTCCTTAATCTAGAAGTCTCTGTTCTGCCAATTAGCTTATAAATTTGCTTCTATGCTAAGACCTTCCTGTTTGTGTTACTTTTTACAGTAGCACCCATACAGTTAAACTTCTCAGGAGACTGAAACTCTTTTTTCCTGTCTGTTTTAAGACCCCTCCTTGAAGAACAAGAACATGTCTTTTATCATTTGACTTTCCTCAGACTTTTAGATTTTATGTTCAGTTATGGCCTTATGTTTCCATCTACCATTCTTTATGACTTAAAACTTTTCCTGTGAGAGCACTATCTTTGTGACATGGAACAATTTCTGCTCAATAGCTCTTTTGCTTTCCCAGCAATATCAGCCACCCAGTCTTGTCATCTAACTGTATGCCTGTCCCTACACATGCACTTGTGTGCAGCCTAGAAAGCTTCAGGTAAATAAGACCATAGCAGTATCAATTTTTTTTAATCACACACCTGCTTGTGGATATTCCCAAATGGAATTGGAAATATGGAATGGAATTCCCTGAATGGTAACATTCAGGTGAGTAAACTGCACAGGGTAGCAGCCAGTGAGTGGAGGTGGAGCAGGATCTGCTCTCAGAGCAGCCTGAGCTGCTGTCTCAGCAGCTGTCTGAGGTAGCACTTCATCCCAGGACTGCTAGTCAAGTGTATGAAAAGGCTCATTTATTTCAGCCCCTAGAGATCTACCAGCCACTACCATACATCTTGAGTGTGGTAACCATAGGTCTGACAGGCTTTGGAGTTCTCTTTGCTCTCTCTCTGACATCAAGGTGGAACCATGACACCAAAACCATATAAATTGTTGTTTTCAGCAATGGCAATATGGGAAAGACCTACCTCTAATTAAGGCTAACACTAGCTTTTTCCTGTGTTACAATACTTTCCTCATTTGTTAGCCAGCTCATTTATGTTTCATTGGAAATCTAGTTGAATGCCACAGGCAGTTACCACAATCACAAATGGTGGCCTCTATTGCCTAATGATTTGCCACCTGTTTCCTAGAAGACTCCAGATGGAAGTTTACATGACAGAAAGTGTTTTCATGGCCTTCAGGGAAATGCTGACTACAATCTGTGCCACTAATCTACATAGTGGACTGCTGAATCTGGTTGCTTTTCTAGAAGAAGCTCTTGCAGGTGCAACAAGAGACAGACTTATTAATATATTTGAAGATAAAATCTTCACAATAAGTTGAAAACTTTGTTTCACAGGGTATCATCCCTTGGATTCCCTCACAAAATTTGCCTGCCTGTTGTTTTTGTTGTCTAACCTCATGATTTATTATGCAATGTTAAAAAAAAATAAAGATGAGATCAGATAAACTATATTTCTAATTATAACCAGCGTACAGATGGAATGTTATGTGTACTATCACCAATGTTTATCACTGAGATGGAAGTAATATGATTTTATTGCTTACAACACTATGTTTTGATCTTGCAGCTCTTGCTCTTATTTTACTGTTCAGGCTATTAATTCTGGATTAGCTTTCTTAGGTAAAGGAAATTCACCAGATAAACAGTAGTCTTCACGGGCTTTCCATGAGATTTAGTATTATGTAGCCATGAACTTTAAATTCTCATCTCAGATGACTTCAATAATTTCCGTAGACGTAGATGAGCTAAAGGCATTATAAAGTTCAGTCATGTTAGTGTAGATACCTGTGCTATTATTGAAATAAAAGACCCTACAGCTTTAGTATCTTCCAGAAGATTTTAATTTGATTTTTCATACCTAAAATCCAGAATAGCTTGACTATGACCAAAAAATGGTAATTTACTGAAGCAGCTTCATTTGTGCTTTTTTGCTTTTAGATTACACTGTTATGTTATATCTCAACAGCTAAAATTTACTACAAGCAAAAAACCATTTAGAGTCATTGAAAGTACTGTAACTTATCAAGTTAAGTCACATTTTGTTATTTTAAACAGTGTGTATAAATGGAAAATAATTTGTCCTTTGAACTTGTGTGCTACATTTATGCTAAATTAAGCAACCTGCAGGAAGCTCAAGTAGCAGAGAGAGAATTTCTGAAATTGTAATGTTATTCAAAAGTGCTTACATAGACTGTTACTCTGGAGATATTGGTAACCCATAAGGCAGGTTCTTTGAATACATCAAGTTTTACTGATGAAAATTAAACATAAATTACTTCATATAGTGTCAATGTACCTGTACATTTATTGCAGTCCCATGTCTGCTTTTCATTATCTACCTCCACTTCTAGTCATGCTGACCCTAGCCACAGAAATGCCCTTTGATAGAATTGACCATATTTTGAAGATATATTTTGTTATTAATTTATTACAGTTAAATGTATGTGAATAAAACCATGAAGTTTTTACTTTACATAAACAAAAGATTACAGAATTGAAAATTTCCCCCTCCATTTCTTTTGCTTTTGCTGCATGAGGATCACCTCAAAGAGTTTGGATTAAGATACTTTCTCAAACAAAATATTAAGTTTTCTGAAGTGCATCCATGATGAGCACTTTATTTTGCAACTATCTTTTAGCCCAATCCTTTTCTTATGTCCCGGGAATAATCCTATATAAGTCCTATGAATGTAAAATGAGATTTGGTTGCACGTGGTGTTTTTTACTGGCTGATGTGATAGGCAGTTGGGTCCTTTAGAACCGGCAATAGATGCTATTGTGGCACGTTGTGTGATCTCCCCTTGCATCATTGTGTCTCCCTACCGCTATTAGAGCTTTCTTCCAATATTAGTGATTTTATTCAGATAACACATTTGTATTTTCACATAAGAACAGGAAGAACATTATGAACAGCACAGCTGCTCACTGTGTCTGTTTTCCTTCATTCGCTAGTTCCCTTTGACTAAGAACAATGGCAACATGTTTCACTGTCAGAAACAAAAAAGCAGTCGTTAATATGCAACAGAGTGAAGCCCATATTTAGAATAAAAGAGTATCTAGCAAACACTTTGAGACGAGAGTTTCTGTTTTTTAACAGTTCGCGAGCACCACTCAACATTCTGCTCACCTTGGTCTTGCATGTGTGTATAGAGAGAGGCCTGGCAGTCATATGCTATAAGCACGGGTGACCCCAGATATGCATATGGTCCAAAGGCAGCATGACCCACCCTTCAGCGGAGCAGAAAGCCCAGTTCGTCACAGTATAACAAATGCAGGCACATGAGTTGCTCTGCTTTTCCTCAGCGCGTCAAGCACCACTTACATTCTGTGTTGCTGTTGTGGAAAAATTTTGTGAGCAGAATGTCTACAGGGAGAAGAAAGGGGAGGTTTAAAGCAGAATCTCAAGGAGCACTCCCCTCAGCCATAGTTAATGTCAGAGTAGCTTACTCTTACCCAACCTTTAAAAGCTTTGTTGAGGATCTGTGGCCTGTGACAAAATGGTGTTCCTTCAGTGGGATTCACTACATAAGAGACTTGCTGTTGTAGCGAAGGGCAAACCCAGGTGAAATGAATAATGCATTATACTAGACATTGGGCAGTATTGGACACAGTAAAGCACAATTTGTTCTAGGAGAAATTTGTAGTAAATAGACCAGACATACGTAGGTCGAACATGGAGACAGAAGCAAAGATTTCTACAGGGAAAAAAAAAAAGTCCCGACAAAGAAACACACACACACACAAAACTATTTATTTTTTTTTTTAATGGTAGTAGATCAGTTTACTTGTACTTTATTTTCAATTAGACTGTGCTACTTTCCTACCAGGCAAGGATATACACCACCATGAAACACTACGTGATTTGTAATGCTGCAAGGGAAAGTTGCACATCAAACCAGAAGACCTAAATCCTCTGTAATTTGAAGTCAGGGAAAGGTACGATCAAAGATAAAGCTAGATCTTTAACAAAATCTTCAGAAAAAAATGACTCAAAACATGAATGCATACTCAAGGCAATAGTCAAATTACTTAACATTGATGACCATTCTAATGAGAACTTGTGTCTACCTGAATAGTGTCCAGTTTTTAATATGATTTTCCAGAAAACTGAGGAAAAACCATAGAACTGGAAAGGAATTCTTTAGAACTCTCTATCTTGCCCTCCCTGAGAACAGACCAGTTAACCCAGTTATATTTCAAATGAAATTTCAAAAAGAAAATAAGATGGCATCCCCCAAATACACCATTTACAGTGAGGAAATTATTATTAATGTTTACCTACTTCAGCAGATAAGTACATTCAATGGTACATTATCAGTTTGATACTTGCTTATGCAAATTTTAATAGGAGAGAGATGCATATATCACAGAGAGAATGGGTGTAATTACTTAAGTGATATAACATTAGCTTTATGGATTTCTTTATAATGAAAACTTTCAATCTGTTAAAAAGCCAGTTGGGAAAAACAAAAATAACTGAAGGGATACAAGGTACTACGTAATTTAATTTTGTGTCAAGGTTATAAAGCTTTATTCAGTATAGTATCAGTTCAAATTATATCACAGCCACTAAGGATTTTTAGTTATTTCCTGTTCAGCTCAAAGTACAGACTTTAGCAGAATATTTTCATTATATTGACAAATTGCTTAAAAATCAACCTCTATGTACAAATAACATTAACCTCGCTTATACTGCATCTAACCTCAAGATTAAAACAGCAGCAAAGTCATTGATCTAAAATTTAAACATCCCATTGCTGCAGATCCCTTAACCATTCAAGATATCGACTTCAATTTTATTTACTGCCAGGAAAATACATTTTGCCTTATAAGAGGTAAGAAGTATCAACAAAATACTAGAATTTGAATTATTACAACTTATAACTTCATTTTAATATACTTTCAAAGCCATTTTCCCAGTAGATTTAGCAAGAGATATATTGTTTGTATGGTTTCTTTTCCTCCTCTCCTCTCCTCTCCTCTCCTCTCCTCTCCTCTCCTCTCCTCTCCTCTCCTCTCCTCTCCTCTCCTCTCCTCTCCTCTCCTCTCCTCTCCTCTCCTCTCCTCTCCTCTCCTCTCCTCGTTCTTTTCTGATTTCTGTATACTTTATCCTCAGGAACAAAAACTAAATAACATTTTCTTATCCAAACAAATTCCAGCTACTCCCCAAAGACAATCAAGACAATTTTTATTGGGAATATTTTCATGAGCTGAATGACCTTTCAGCCATTCAAAACATCAGGTTAATTTACACACTAATGTATCATGTTAGTATAAATAAACTCCTGAATAAAAAGCTTCAATCAATAACTTACAGAATTATGAAATACTTATGAAATGCTTTATAGGTCTGTGAGTGTGAAAGAAACATTAGAATCAACCTATACTGAAGTAGTCTTGTACAAAAATAAATGATACTTTTTTAAAAAAAAAAAAAACAGAAAATTTTACAGAATTAAGGTTAACAAAGGCAAGACACCGAAAGATTCTGAATGTTAGGGAAGGAAAGGTGACTTAAGGTCTACAGACAATTGCCAGTGAAGGCAAACAGCTTATGGAAAGGGTTTGCCAGAGGAATAAATGCACATGACAAAGTTAAAAGTGGAGCAGAGATTGAGTTAATGGGGAATTATGACCTGTGGAGAGAGTGCAGAAGCATGCACTAGACTCTGTAGATTAACACTGCTCAGGGAAAAAAGAAGTTAAAAGAAATGTAATTTGAGGTGGTTATTAGCCTATGTGCAAGATGTCCACAGTGGTGCAACTGGAAAAGAAAAAGCTGAAACTGAAGATGATTTCTGGGATAGCCTGAAGGAGACAGTTAATCAACCAAGGTGACTTTCAGATTAAAGCCTGCTAATGAGTTGAACACTAAGACTGTGGGCATTAAATGCACTCAGAGACTCACGAACCAGAAAAAATTTAGACTTTTCAGATAAACAGCAAATAGTGAATGCTAATGCAATTTTTAAATAGTTTGAGTTAATTGATGTTATTTTAAAGAAAAGGAAGTAAAATTATCTATTCTAATAGTATTTGTTGCAAGAACCATGGAATTTGTGACATATAAGAATGAAATTTGAGCTGATCGTGTTGTTAAAGTGGTGTGGCTGAGTATCAGTGCTGTGGCTTTGTAAACACCATGGTGGTCCACAAATTCATTAGCTAGTCGTTTGCATAGACAAGATAGTGGACTGTTGTGTGATGGACTGCCATGAGAGAAGGCTGAAATCCTCACTGCCTTTGCAACAAAGCATTGGGTTAAATGGTGTAGGAGCTTTCCGAGTAGGAATTTTGGACAGACTTGAAAACTCCCTCAGTCAGAACCTGCAGTGCCTAGACTAAGTGACATATTCCAGTGTGTTGATTAAAATTTTATGGAAGAAGCTGAACCTTCTGGGGACTTTCAAGAAAGTTACTACTGCAGAATTGACCAAGTTATACATAGAAAAGACACTTGTAAATAGTCAGAAACTGTTTTTCCAGATGCAGACATGGTCAAATAGGACAGTCTTTTGTATACAGTTGCCACAGTTAGCTGTTTCATATGTGATTTAAGACAACAGCAATGGAACAGATTATGCCTAAGCTGGGCTGGTCATGCAGGTGCACAAACCAGATGGTTATGAGAATTTGATAACTGAGCAGAACAGCAGTGTGGGGAATCTCACCCAGTCCAACTGAAGACATCATTGCAAGGACCCTTGTAAGAAACACTCCTCTCACCTTCCAGACAGTGACTGAGCACCTTGTTCAGAGTATTGGATTTCTTGTGTAAGCATTACCCTATTGCAAAAGCTCAAAAAATCAGGATTTTTAGACAAATGTTCTGTGGTTGTTCATGCAGCTACTTCTAATTAAAAAGAGATAAAAAATAACAGATCCATGTACCTGTATTTTCTTCTGAGTGTAGCAAACCCTATGGCTGAAAAAGACAGATTGGTCTACACCTCAAGTCCAAAGCAAATTGGAATTATCACCTTTCAGATCCTGTTCCATAGCTGATTTGTTTCTCTCTGCTAAAAGGGGTAGCTTGTTGGTCAAGCTCTTGTAACTGATTGTTGGAATCAGTTGAAACCTGTGTATGTCTTATTATTATTACTGCTATTACTGTTAATGTGTCAAAACCAAATACTGTAATAATGAAAACAGTGTGTTATAGCGTATTTGTGACTGAATTATCTATTGGCACTGCTGAGTATTTCAGACTCTAAAACTAAATTAATTCACTTCAAATTTTTCATCTGTGATGCACTAGTCAGATGGAATATTCACAAGATATATAGCAATATTTTGTAGCTTGAGTTTTTTAAATAGAATTCCTTGAATCTTTCCAATGCACATAGCCTGATGATGATGACTGTTTTATTTGAAAAGAGCTAGGATTCCCAAGAGAAGGTTATGATAATAATTCTAACAAAATTCCTTTTTGACTTCTCAGGCAAATATTCTTACTGTTACTGTATCATGGTAAATTGTTTAACAGCGAAAGATAAGATCTACATAAGACACCTGGATGTAATAAACTATCCTTAGGGTAAGGAAAGGCTGAGAAGAACGCTTTATGTCTCTCTGCTGTCCTAAAACAGTAGAGAGATCAGCAAATTTGTTGATTTGAAGAATCTCCCTGTCAGTGTCATACGCATGTCCCATGTCAAGAGGAAGTGGCTGGAATAGTCCTTCCTATACACTGTTTGAGGTATGCTCTTGAGTTATGACTTTCTCCTTGGTTCAGCCCTGATTTTTCATAGGCATTGAAACGACAATCTTTACTTCAAATCCTAGATATCATTACTTTAAGCTCTAGACCTGCAAAAATTTCCAATGGTAGAACACTCTGATTTACCAATAGGATATGAATAATATGTTTCGTCATGCTATAGTATATTACTTTCTTGTTTGTGTTTGTTTTTCTTTGTTCCCCCCATAGGTAAATAAAATGCAGTTAAATTAACTGTAAAATAAGTTTGTACCATATGTAATAATTGAGCTGTTCAGTCTTATGGATAGACCTTTAAAGACTTCTGCCATTAAAAGATGCACAATGTGTTGATGTCTTTATTAGGCAAAATTGTTTTGATGAACTGAAATGTAAACATTATCTTTTCTAAAGTGTTACTGCAATATTAATGCTCAAATGAATAAACCAAGTAGAAAACAAAATATATTTCATTTTATAGGAGTAGGAAGATAAAGTGGATTTCATGGATTTGAATATAAATAAGAATTCCAAACTTTCTACAAATATTTAACAATGTTTTTGAAAGAAATATTGTGATGGCAAGTGCTGTATTCTAATTAATTCAATGGTAAAGATGATTTTTATTACAAGCTATAATTTGATAATAATGTCAGCAATAATCTTATAGCTCATTTCTTAAACAGTCCAGTCCATGTAGAAAATAAATAAAATTTTCTATTTCCTAAATGTAAGTGAAAATACCTGTGAAACTGAGGTTCGTTTCATCCCTGCTTCTCATCTTCAGGACACCTAAGATGACATCTTTCTAAACACAGTCGTTTCTGTCACCATCCAGGAAACTACCAGAAGCATGTAACATCAAGATGAAAGAAAATAATCCCTTTTTTTTTTTTGCCACCTGTAAGTACTCTTCTCCTAAAATGCTCCTTTTAATCACTCCTCCTCCCCGTTTACTAATTTATGAAATTTTGGGGAGGGCATTTAAATAAAATTTGAAATGTCTCATTCTACAATGAAAAGATTCTTGGCTAAAAATCATCATTCTACATTGTAAATGAAAGGAATGCATGCAAAAAAAATAGTATATTAGTGGAGCTATAGCTGTAGTTGTTTTTAATCAGATTTATTAAAGGTCTTGAAATTCAGACAATTTCAAGCTGAAGTGAAAAATATTTTAATTTTTCAAATGAAATTAAAACCTAGAAATATTTTGGTTTGGATATAATTAAACTTTTTTGTCTCAAAACAAGATATTTTTAAAAATGTTTTCCTTTTCTTATTTTTAATTATCATAAAAATTCAATTTAAAAAGATCTCTAAGTGAAGCAATGATTCAAAATGAAAAACAAAAATGTTGAGGAAATACTGAAATAAACATTTAAACGCTTTTATTTTCTGTTTTTTTCTCTATTAAATTATGATTAGAAATGGAATGATTTCTCAAGCTTTAAACAATCTTATCTATAAATTTAATGATAGAGCTCAAAATTCCACATGGAATATATTGCAGTTTTCACTACTTAATAGATAAAAATGTTTCTCTTCCTAATCCTATTAGAAAGTGATTTCTTAGGATCCAGCAAGAGATATAACAAACACACCTCATATCTAAACAATGTGAAATGCATCTAGGCACTAGAATAATTTTAGCGCTCAATCAGCATGCCTTGTCCTCACTCAAGCATACAGACATACAAAGCATTAGTTGTTCAGGTAATAATAGCATCTAAATTATTGGATTAAATAACCATTAATGAAAGTGAGTATTACTAAGGCACATATACGTAATTTTACCCACATGCCTAACTATATGGCCATTTTTTTCAAAAATAGTTATTACTAGTTTTAGCACTATTATTAATTTAGTGACTTATCTATCAGCACAGATAGAATCTATTCCATTCTATTTCTATTTTTATATCACCTTCATAACTATAATAATGAGCAGCTTTCAGTGATGCATAAAGTATCATTAGTAATATTTTTCCAGCAAGTTTTAATCTTTCTCTCTCATCCTAGGTAATGATAATTGTGATGTAACATTTTTTGCAGAATAAAACTGAATACATTGGGATGTCAGCTCTTTTTAATTCTATGAGTATTTGTCTTATCACTGCAAAATTAATTTGTCATCTCTTCTAGTAGAGCAGCCACAACAGTAGTTTTTATTAATCCTCTTTTTCAGCAGGACTGTTTACCATCTTAGTAAGAACGGCTACCAAAATTTTAGAGGTAACCCGGGGCTTCACGGAGAGAGTTGTATATGAGCCCAGACTAAAGACACTTAAAACCTGGCAAGCAAATATATCACATATACACCAGCTGCAAGGATTTTGGTCCATTCGTGCACTAATCATTCCTTTTATGTTCGCTTCTCAATTCTTACACATTAAAAAAAAAAAAAAGAGAGAAAAATAATTAAAAGTTTGAGATGAAGTTGACTATGTGTTATCAAAAATGTATACTCAAGACAGAAAAATACACAGAAGTCTGAATGTCTCAGTGTTGTACAATTTCCTTAAAACAGTAAAAATAGCATTTAAATGCTGATGTCATTAATCAGCACCACAAAAGACAATTCTGAATATCTGACAGTGACTTTTTTGAACAAGGTAAACCTACTATCAAGAAGTCAGAAGTATACTGTACCTTAAAAAAAATGTTATGTCCTAAAGAAATGGCAGAACAGGCTTCTACGGAGAATTATGGAAGATATAATTGTTTTAATTCATTTTGCAAATGAGATTACATTCCAGCTTCATTCCCTTCCCCACCCCCCAGCATTCAGTACTTTGTAATTACTCTGAATAAGGTTTATAAAAAGATTTAATTGCCTATCTCCTTTTGAAATCTCAGCTTTGCAATGAGTCTGTAAATCACATCCACCAGGTTTAACTACATCTTTAGGCATAGCCATACGCAAGGGTGGAGGTGAATGAATGGAAGCACCCACTGTATAAGCTGGGGTGGCAACCTGCTTTAAAGATACCACTCAATACCAATACCAATACCACTTTCCCACTCATTCTGGAGTAAAATCCAGGTAGTTCAACTCACTGGTATGTGTTTTGTCACAAATGTAACTGCAGAAAATAAAGCATTTTATGCTTGGATTGTGCCAGCATGTAGCCCTTTCTATATATGCCTGGGGTTTTAGAACAATGCTATTTGTTTTTAACTGTCGTCTCAGTAAGGCATTGTTAATGCTTCAGTTGGATGGTGCAGAGCAAGATCTCTGAAAGGGATTTCCAAATCACAGCTCAGAAATTCCAGAATTCAAATGTTATTTTCAGCTATTTTTCATCATATTTTTCTTTTGTTTCTCTGGTCTGTATATTCCTGAGGACAAATAATATTTAATGGTTTGTGTCAGTGCACTATTTAGTTCATATTCATCTCAACATACTAATCCTGTATTAACCCTATACCTCTTTCTTATACCCTTATATATTTCCCTGTGTATAACCATATGCTAATCTACCTCGCTGTATTAACCCTATTTAGGTTAGTACTGTTAAACAGAAATACCAGCATGTGAGCACAATAGTGCATTTGATTTAACTGAAGTTGTGATACGGAAGATGGTGGCAGTGGAAAATGCTAATAGGACCTATGTTAACATCTTCCCTGGACTGAGCTGAAGCATAAAGTAGTGAGACATGAAGCTCAGAAAGCCTTTGGTGGCATGGCAACATTATTAATGGTAGATAAATTAGAAGTACAGTCAGTAGCTCAGATGCAAGTTCACTAAATCCTGATGTTCAGAGAAGAAAGCAGCCCTGGGTGATGCCATTTTATCTGGAGGTACACCTGATAGTTACTGCAAAGGGACAGGGTAGACATAAGGTGGAGCAGTTAGATTATTTTCTGATACAAAGTGGAAGTAGAAACAAGATAAAACCCCAAAAATGCTCAAATAAGGATGTGGATATTACTAAGATTAGTTTATTCAATGTGATTAAAGAAAACTCCTCTCCATCTTTTTCATAGAAACAATTTAATGGTTTAGCTGAAACAGCTGGAATAATTTAAATTACAATAGAAGCACATACTTGTAAAGGACATCAACTCACCATTTTTTTAGGGATATAGAAAAAAAATCAGACAGGATGCAATAAATAACTGTGTTGGATTGCTGACATGAAAAGAAATAGAGATGGGGTTTTTTTGTCTGAATTGACAAGTGGCCTCTGGTTTTGTAAACACAACTTTGGTCTTTCTAATAAATGTGTGTAAAAATCTGGTTATGCCTGAAAATCATATCACTCAGAATAAAACCCTCCAGAATTTAGAAATAAATCCTCTTCTTTAAAATTATCAGCATCAAGCTTTTAAGTTTTTGGTATGATTTGCGTTCAAAATGAATTGAAGATACAACTATTTGCAGATGCAGAATTATTTACAAGATAGAAGATTCAAATTAAGCTTTTAAATTGAGCTGAATTGTGTATGTGGGGTCTGTTATACTACTTGAAGAGGAAAAAGTGAGGAAGTAGAAAAATGTTATTGGTGACTATTATAACAACTGCTGTAAAATTAGATTATATTATGACTTATTATTTTTGTTCTTAATAGCAGTAACATCACGTTTGCCAACTCTTCAATCAATTTTTATGATCATGATTGTTATTGTTATTCCCAGTGTGGGTAGTTATAGCTCCTGAAGAGCAAATCTTTCATCAAACATTTATTTGTACCTCACAGCACATTCAAAGCCTGATTCCTTTAGTTCTCTCAAGATCCCACTGAATTGTTTATAAAGACTTCTCATGGCAAAATCCAATACTGACTACATCTTTTGTTTAGGACAAATGGATCTGGAGAGACATGTATTTGGCTTTAAATCTGAGGAAGCAAATGTATGAGGGTAAGTGTATGACAATGACTCTTCATTTTCTTGTTCAATCACAATGTAATACTTTTCTTGCCATGAACAGATAGAGGGAAAATGTGTTTAAAATCAATACCACACCTGCATATTTAGATGATTTCTTCATTTAGTTATGGCAAAGGCTGAAATGTTTGAAAAGTTGTTAGATTCTCCTGACCTATGGATAACTACCTCTGATCATTTTACCTATGGAAGAAAAATATCCAAATAACAGTAATACTGTGAGCCCTTGAAAATAACTTTTTTTTTTTTTTTCTTTTCATCAGCATAAATATTTTAAGATAAACCAGAAAGGTCTAGGAGATTTTGTTTTATTTTTTCCATAGCAATACATTCTAAATTTTCGGATGGAAGATGAGTATTGCAGCTTCAGGAGTTAATTGGTGTTTATATGAGTAATACTGTCATCACAAGAATGCAGTAGGAGAGTTGTTAGATAAATTTTCTTTAATTAAAGTAGATAGATCTTACTCCTGATATGTGCTTTAGCTGTAGTCTTAGACTGGCTGGAAGAATAAAAGTAAGACTGGCTGGAAGAATAAAAATACCTCAGTGAGCACTAGACATATCTTGTAATCGTGCTCATGTTAGGAGTGTGATTAATGTGACTACCTAGTTGACTAGATTGCCTTTATAGTCAAAAGACTGATACATTTCACACTGTAAATACCTGAAATGAGATTAATCTCTTTTCACTGTCTTTGTAGGACACATAAGTTTACAACACAAAGGTAGTATGTAGCCCACCAAAGAAGTACATTACACTAAGATTTTAGCATATCTGAAACACATGTTGTAATTGTACTCTGTTCAGAGTTAATAGGACTATTGACTTTAAGAAGCACATAGCCTCCTTATGCGAGGCTAAAGAGCAATTTGTGATATCTTTGCATGTTTTACTTATGCGTATTGAGCTATACATGGTGAAACTCATTTCTGGCATGTAAAATTACTGAGCTTTTGCAGGCAATGTGTGCTTTCATTTCAGGCACGGTATCCTCTTTTTGTTAACTGTTGGACTGAATCCATATGGACTGAAATATACCTAAACAGATGTTTAATGACTTCATGATCCAATTTAATCTGTAGTACTAGAGATATCCATGTAATTGAAATCACATTTTTATTAGCTGAAAACTTGAACATATTCAAGGATTGAAAATTTTCATTCCTCTGCAAGATATGCATATTTGCATGTTCTCACAACCTCGTACATTCTCAGAGTTTATGTCTAAAAAGAGCTAATATGATCTTCTCTGTATAACTTAATGCACATTGTGCCACAGAATTGGTAGTGCCTTAAAATGAGGTATTCTCAGATCATAACAAATGATTTAACTAGAGCTTCTACTAGAAATTATAACACACCTTGCCTTAAAGGCTGCAGGTGATGAAGCATTTATCATTTGAAATTCTGAAATTATTTTTCAGAAACTAATTACAGTGTCTGTTAAAAATTTTCCTGTTATTTTTGTCTATTGAAACATTATACGAATCATTAGTTAAGTCAGCATATTAAAAGAACTCAAATGCAATCATAATTTAAATCTTGCCTCAAACCTGCCTATCTGACCTGCATTGTGTTTCATGCACCTGGCTCTGGGTGTTTGAGACTGAAAGTGTGAAGACATCTTGATTGCTACCAGAACTTTAAAATAGTTTCCACCTCCTTATGCCTGGGGAAACCAAACCATGAAGTAAGTGTTGCCTCAGTTGTTCAAAGTAAAATTCGTAGAAGAAAATCACTTTGAGTAATTTGAAGAGTTAGTTTGGAAACCTGCTGTGAAAATGCTTGAAGCTAGCCAAATCACTAAGGGGGACCTGCCTTGGACCTTTCTTAGAGTAAGCTCTCTCTAGAGGTGAAAACAGCTAAGATAGCAGATATAAGATAATGGTCTTAAAAATTGCTTATTTAAAACAAACAAACAAGCTAACTTTTTTTTTTTTTTCCCAAGATATCTGTCACACCGTTTTTTAAAAGCCAGGGCATTCATTAAGAATATGAAAAAAAAGATAGCTACACTCGTGTATATGTCTTTCATTTATCACGAGGGAGTGTTTAAAGTAAATAGAGACAAGAAACATGCTTTTATCTTAATTAAATAACAATTAAGAGAACTCCGCCAGGTACCTAGGCAAATGCTTGCAAACTATGAATTGATGGCATGTTAACTGTCATTATGGCGGCTAATAGCTCTTACTCTTAAAATTCCAAGCTGCAAAGGTGCTAGACAAATGTTTCACTATCATGGGACTTGGTTATAGAACAATGTGTCTTTCTTTCAGTAGACCTGGAGCAATTACTGGAGAGACACACTCAAGTGGACCGGAAAGTATACTTAGAAATTATGCTGGCAATTTTATAATCCTGAAAGTATTGAAAACAAAAGTTAAATTCTTGAATATAGTTTTTGATTACTTAGAAAAAATGCCTTTGGAGAAAACGAAATTCCTGTGCGACAAGAAAGTGGTTTTGCACAGAGCATTAGCTTTTAGCATACTTATGTTGGGTGAGAATCTGTCTGGCTATGTTCTGGATGCAGAATTTATTAATAGATGGCAGAAAAGGACAGAAAAGCAGGTCAGATATTTTCTCTCTGTGAAACTTAAACAGGCAACAGACAAAACTGAAATCTAGGCAAAACAATAACTCACACCTTCCCTCCTTACTGTGCCACACTTATTTTCGTTATGGGGTAAGGAGTATGGGTGTGGAGATTATGGGATGTTCAGTGCATTGGGTATGAAAGAAAGAATCAAATTATGAGTACTACTTCATGCGTCTTATAATTTTTTACTTAATTACTTGGACACACATTTGTGTAAATTTTACAAACATTCGCAGTCAACTCAACTCCATCCCACCAGAGGAGGCAGCACATCTCTACACATTAGTTACATCTCAGCCTCTTTCTGTACAAACCCAATCTGCGTAAACATTAACAAAGTCTGTAAAAGTTTTTGCATTTTCCACCACAGGGATATGAAACGTGAACAACAATCCAGGCTCTGCTGATGAAATAAGTGCAGCAAAAAAAGTCAAGCACTGACCAAAACAACCAGACAAATTAAAAACCCCACCACATTTTGTCCTTCTAGTCTACAGTAACAAGCAAAAGTAGACACTTCATTTCATCCTATATTTTATGTTGTACCTTAAGGCAAAAGGAGTGGTATAGTAAATTGTGAAACAGTCGGGGTTTTCAGCTTTGTTGTGATCAAAGGCTTCCTTATTCCTATTTGTGGATAAAGATATCTTCAAACTTTATTTTCTTACTTGAAACTTCAATGATACAATTTATTTCTGAGACCAAAGAGTCAGCATAATATTTATAACCAAACAGAAGATACTTTTTTCCTGATCCTCACACAAATTACACATTTCAGGTTTTTTACTTACCCGTATATTTAATTTCTGTCTTTATGTTCATTATTGTAGCCCAAAATATCATTCAGTTACTCACTACTATCTCTGACTACTCTTCATGTGCTACTGTTCCTTGCATTTGCTCAAGTTTGAGCAGTAAACGGGCGTCCAAGTGAAATGCTGCATTTTTGCAGGCTGCTAGTCCACTCATCTTCTACCACATATTAGCCATTATTCTTACAAAAAATTCACTTAGTCAGTGGCATTCCTGTCATCCTTTACCTTTAAGCAGCACAACTCTCCTGCTGTTTGTGTCCACTTGTGTCCTTCCTCCTTTCCTCCCTTCCTCCCTCCCTTCCTCCCTCCCTCCCTCCCTTCCTTCCTTCCTTCCTTCCTTCCTTCCTTCCTTCCTTCCTTCCTTCCTTCCTTCCTTCCTTCCTTCCTTCCTTCCTTCCTTCCTTCCTTTTTTTCCTCTTGAACGTGGAACATAATATTGATGGAGGTTTATTACATGTACTCGTATTTATTAGATTTCATTAACTTCTGCATTTAAATCAGTGTCTCTCTGTCTCAGGTAATATTTCTCATTTTGGTCTATCAGCCATATGCTTCCTCTACTAAAAAGCCATTCACAATTCATATGTTTCATACTGGATAACATCCTTCAGTTTGCTTCAGCAAAACTAAGTGTAGAACTCCAACTAGTGACTTATTCCAAATCCTTATGTGGGCTTCCTTTAGTCTTCCTTTTGAGCCTAAAGAAAAAAATTATATCTCAAAAGCCTGCTCCAATAAAATGACAATAGGAAAATTATGGGAAGAAAAAATATATATGTATATATATTATTTTTTTTTTTTTAAGGCTTCAGTAGATATCCAGAACTAGTTATTCTGAGAATGACCATGAGAAAACGCATGATAATTCAAGAAAAAAAATATCTTCCCAGTATGTACAAATTTGTAAGTCAATGAAGTAGTAATGCTTTGACTGCAATGTTGGTCCAATAATAGACAAGTTTTTGTTGTGGTCAAAGAAGTGTATTGTTGCCTGTACAAACCATTGTGCTATCTATCCCTCAGAAAGAGGTTGGGGGAGCCTGTAGTTTTATGTTTGTTTGTTTGGAGGGTTGTGTGTGTGTTTTGTTTAATTTTGTTTTCCCTGAGATATTTAATGCTTTTGCAAGCATCTTCCCCGTGGAAAACAGAGGGAGAGGACAGAGGATAAAACAGAAAAAAAAAAAATAAAATAAAAGCAGCTAACAACAGGAGAGTTTGTCAATTACTGTAACTACTGTAGCATGTTATCCTATTACTGCTAAGCACAAAAGTTTCTGAGCTTTTGCTTCCAAAACATCATGTCAGACAAGACCTGGATTACAGCTAAAATTTTTTAATCTTCAGAGTAGAGAAGTCCAACATTTTTATAATAGGATATGAGCAGCAATACTCTATTGTCAATGACAATGCTACAGCTTTTCAGTTAACTTCGGCGCTAACTACATTTAATATCTGACATTTCGTGCAGGGAGTTATTTACACTTTATCTTCAGGAAATTATTCTTAACAATATATTCATATTACATCATATTTTAAGCAGTACTTATAATTTATATAATTATTTATATAATTTAAAATAGGGATTTAAACCAATGTGCATCCTATACACTCGCCACATGTGATGTTTTGCAGGAACTTCTTAACTAAAAAAGGCCAAATATGACCAGTATTAAAGATGAAAACTCTCAAGGGCATCCCAAGTACTGCAGGGTTTACTAGTGGTTCTGTATTTAATCTGAATAATCCACAGTGTGATCTAATGAGAATTTAAATACTGGAAGGCAAGAGTTTCACAGACCATTAAAGTCAACAGAAACCAAAAACATTGATGGACAAAGATCAGTAGGTCTTTGTAGAAAAATCATTAGTCCTAACACATTGGCTAAATTTGAAATTGTATGTTTATATTGTCTCTACTTACATGCTGTGCTTGGTAACAACTAGACACAGTGGGGCAAATTCTATCATCTCTTATTGAAGACACATGTCAAAAGTGTACCAAATCAAAGTAAAACACATCTGAGAGAAAGTATTAATAGGAAGAAAAATATGCACTGGGGAATAGGATCATCACAACAGAACTTGAGAAGAATAATTAATTCTTCTACTCTTTTTTTATTTTCACTCCAAGATGAGCAAACTGGTCGAATACAGATATATCTTCTGAACAACCAGATGATAAGAAGTAGTTATAGGGGAAAAAAAAGGAAATGGGCAAGACTTATGAGTTTTATTGGTCACTTCAAAGTGTAAAAGTTCATGAGGACTGGTTAGCACATATCTGAATTTGATTATTTTTTTAGAGTGAAGTGGCTTGTGTATCAAAACCAAATGGCACCTAATAAAAAAGACTCCCTTTCCTTTGTCTGTTCCTTCTCCTTCACTTCTCTTTTCTTCTCTTTAATTTTGTCTCTGAAAAATTCTGTAAAGGACATATTTTGAAGTATATTCAAAAATCTTCATCGTTGATTATGTCATTCAAGGAGAAGAGCATTCCAAATCAAATAGGTTACTACAAAGGTAGGAAACGCCCCAAAGCGAGCAGAACTGAGTACGGATCACTGAAAAATGGTAGACTATGCTGCCACCCAATGGCTCTGTTGAATAAATTGGTTGCTTTTATAACATATTGGTTTTCAGGTGGAATAAAAATGTAGTTACTTATTCTTTGATTGGTAATTATCATGACTGATATGCCAGCATCACTAATTTTATTAAAGATATGTGATTTATTTTAGTTGTGAAGTGGCTTGTGGCTCTTCCAAAGTAATAATTTTTAAATTATTAAAAAACTACTTCATTTTTCTCTTTGACTTTTGCCAGCTAATGTTTTTTATTAAGGTACTGTTTACCTTGGATTCAATAATGGGATTTTCACATTATATAGCTTTCTCTTTTTGCCAAGCAAAGCATATACAATTATAGCGACTTGAATAGAACTGGTTGTGTCCTTTTGGAAATATGAAAGTATATCTTCTTGGTTCTCTCTCATCTATACAGAATGATTGATCTGGATCCCACTTGATAACTCACAAACGGTTAATTTCCATTTTTTTAATGGGTGTTTTCTTGTCCATAACATATGCATGTCTAATTTACCTAAGTGTGACATATGGCTTTCCAGAATGCTCGTTTTGTCTGGAAGCTTATGTGTTGTAGACAGATTTGGAAATCCTGCTCCACTCTTTATTCTGCTGTGTCAGTGAGTGATTGTGGGCTGTATAATTTGACAACCTCCTCTATCAGCTTATCAACATAACCTGCAACATGCATAATAATTACAGCTTCATTTCAGGAAATACATGAGAAAGGGTCAGAAATGTGTCAATCTGTCTAACTCTTTCTTCCACCACATCTGTTCTACTTAGTAGTTGGACAGAGTGGGACTGCCTTATAAAATAATAATGCATTTTTAAAACTGGGGTAATCTTTTAAGCTGTCACAGTGCTCATTCAATGTTATTCTATAACCTGTCTTTTTGAGGATCTCTTTATAAAACGTGATATTTTAATAATATTATATAAAAATCATTATGACCACATTACCATATGCACAGAGTTGTCCTCCACTGAAGGCTGAATTATATCAATACAAGATAGAAAGTTTGGTGGACAAGTTCTGTGTGAAATTTAGCATTATTTAGTGGGACGCAGTTAATGTTAAAATTCATGTCATAAATGATTTGGAGGTTTTTAAAGTTTGTTATAGACATCTGCTGTGTTATAAACATATCACCAGAAGTGTACATATAGATGAGTAAAAAACACAACAATTCTATTCACTTTCTGGAGTATATAACAATTTATTTCATGAAATATCTCTAGTAAGTTTATGAAATTTTATATGAATATGACTTCAATATAAATTATTCCCTCTAAAGGTTTTGTATATACAGAAATTGTATTATTGCTATTTAATAACTGATCATTAAATAATATTTTTAATGTTTTTCAGACCTGTTTTTGACATTAGACTTCATTGTTCTCTTTAGTTATACAATAACTAGACATGCATATGTATCATATGCACTGTAGAATTTGTATTAGAATGTTTCATGTTATCATTACAATTGATGCAAAACTTCTGATTAACTTTTCTGAAATACTGAAGAAAATACTACATACGATAGTTCTTTATAGTTCTCCTTAAACTTTCAAATTTTACTGATTTTTTAAGCAAAATTTCCAAGATGACTTGCAGATGCAGGAACAGCGACCTGCAATTCATCATCTGTAATTCATCCCCATTAATTAGTAGATGCAAATACTCAAAAATTATCTACAGCGTGTAGAGAGAGGAACTTCCAAGCATACTTGAAATCAAAGCCCTTTAAAACAAAGCTGCATTCAGGGGAAACTATCTCACAATGAAGCTGCAGAAAGAAAAGCTGACATTGCAATAGGTTTGTCAGAACTATCTTATAAGAGGTAATCTGTTTTCTGTCTGATGAGAAAGATAACGTCAAGGACACTGTCCAACTTGACATTTTTGTCAAAAGTTCCAGAGAAAAAATATAGTTTTAAAGAAAAGCAAGCTTCTTTTTCACATTTTGATTTACACCAAGCAACAAAAATATTAAATGTTACAGTGAGAAAGGTGATGAAAAACTGTCTTCAGTAGGTTTGTTTTTGTATGAGTCCTTGTGGTAGAAAAACAACCATTGATGTATTTTTCACTGAGATAAAAAAAGAAGTCAAAGACAAGTGATTTTGCAAACTATGTGCTCAGGTTTGATAATATCTCTTAAAATATAGTGATATGCTATATGAAAGAAGTGTTGGACAGTGATGGGAATGAGCCTTGTATAGATATTTACATACGGTTAAATAGTCTGAATTTCCAAATTCTAATCACATAGGTTACTAAATTATTATTTCTTTAAATTTTTGTTCATATAAGCAAGTACAGTGCTGTACTTTATCAATACTTTATCATTCAAAGCCTGCTTAGTTGCAAGCATGAAAGTAAGATCTTCTCTGAATTGTGACATGGAGAATGTGGAATCTGAGAAACTGACTGATATTCTTCAGAACTTAAAAAAAAAAAAAAATTACAGGGTAATCTTANTAATCTTAGATTGAAAAAAAAAAAAAAGGAAAAAAAGCTTTCTCTATCCTCCTCTTGTTTGAATATAAATAGATATATAGTGTAGTTCTTCTGACTCTAGCATCTGAAGAACTCAAAATCTGTCTATGTATATGTCTGTATATATATGTAAATGTATGTATGTACGTGGATATGCATAGTCACACTTTGAAATCTGGGGATGAGAGTTTTAATTTCCAGTGGCTGCAACAGTCCTTTGAACTATTTTTTCTTGGTTTCTTTTTTTTTCACTATCTCAGTTTTACAGAATACCAGGCTTTTGGTGCAGTTGAGAAGAGGGAGTCGTGTGGTAGTATATGACAAGGATGGCATCAACTGGCATCGAGTTACTGTTAATTACTGTCCAGTTGAATACTTTTTTTTTTTTTAGATCTTTGCTGATAGAGGCTGTACAATAAACCCAGTGGATACCTCTGATCATCTTCCGATCTTTAAAGTAACTCTGATCTCTAAAATAAATGTCTTAGTTTGATTCTCCCATACCCTTTTCTGTTAGGGTAAAATTTCAAGTCCTCATTCTTAGACAAATATCTAGCTCAAAAATTCATTATGCCCAGAAAACCAAACTGAATTTCTTTTTTTTTCCTTCAGTATTTTTTTTGACTGATTCTACAACGAACACCAACAGATATATTTGTTAGCAAACAGCAAAAACATTTAGCAATATGACTGGAAATCAGTAAAGCATGTTGATTTCATCTCATCATATCTGATATTTTGTTACAGTTGAATAACATTTAATTCCTTCTTGAGTTATAGTATGAAAGTATATGCAATATTCATTCTTCTAAGAGAGCAAGGAGTTTTGGAGTCAGTAATAGTGATGCTGTAAATAGGACTAATGACAGTAACGGTACTTTATTTGATTAATTGATAAAATTTTGATGAGCCTAACAATAGAATCTTAGCTCATATATATGCTGTGTTTGCTTTGCCTGTAACAGTATTTTTGATGTAGCAGATGGAATTGTCTTCTTTCCTAGGAATATGGAGTCCACATATTGGAAATGTGATTGACAAACAGACTTTAAAGTCAAGGGTAAGATATACTAACAAGTGCCTCTATGTTCTCTATTTTTAATTCACATTTTTATTACAGATAGCTAACAACGTTTTAGACTTTGAAGTATAATTCAAAGTATTTTATACTTTAAAGTATAATTCAAACCATTCACAATTCTTTGTAAAAACTCACTATCATGGTTGCAGGGGTTCTGGATAAAATTCTTCTTGCTTCTGAACAAATTCCTATTCATTTTGAGATTAATTGTGGAAATAGATAGTTAAATATTCATCTTTATGATAAAAATGTATTAAACGCTTAAGGGCAAAAATTAAGGGAAACTTCGTATTCAGGAATTAGTCAGCTTTGTTCAAGCCTTCATGTGTATCTCAAAAGATCCTGTACTACTCTGTAGTAGAGTTAATCAGAAAATTAATATGCTGGTAAGTCTTCATGCACCAGAACAGGAAAAGCTAAACAGTGTTTTCCTTTCTGTGAGTGCTGTTTTCTGAAAGGCTTTCATAGCACTTTCGTGTTCTACTTTTGACTGAGATCAATATTCTTTGCTTCTGCAAAGCATTAAAAACTATTGCCAACTTGGTCAATGTTAAAATCATAAATCCTACAGTTCCTTCAGATTAAAAAGAATCTTCTTGATTTGTAGCTCTTTGCCCGCTTCCTCAGCAGGCATGTTGAAAATACCCCTAGAAATTGCAGCAAAGACTGGCTCAAATGTGATCAAATTTGTTCTTATTGGACTGTCAGAACTTTATGGACTAAGACATATACTCTTTTGTTGTTTGCACACAACTGCTTCTCAAATATTTAACAACAGTTACAGAACTTCCATTAAATACTTTCTCTGTGATGAAGTTGAGCCAAATGTTGATCCTCTAATTTGATAAAGAAATACGAGTGACTTTTTTCTTAATGATATCTTTAATTGATTGATATTTTTAACGGATTGATACCAGATGAGTACTTCAGATATCTCATACTGCTCTTTCTTTGTACAGTGCTATGACTGAGTAGTGCTATTACTCAATAACATACTTAAGGTGCTTTTATTAAGCTTTTAAAAATATTCCTTAAACACACAAAATGTTTTCGCAAGTATGTAGTCTTATGGCTTGTTCAAGCCTCTGTTTCTCCCACCATTTTTTCTTTCCTCTAATCATATATTAGAGCCGATAAGAATAGCCATCTTCCTGTGATCAGGAATTTACATGATTTTAACCAGAGAGAGTCTGCATATCAAAGAGTTACAGTATAAGACAGTATATGATTGTACAGAATAATCAGGAGATTTTTTTTACAGAATACTCCTAAATATGTCGTTAGTCATGTAAGAGATTTTCAAAAGCATCTAAGGAGATTAGATATCTAGCTCTCATTGACTTTAAGATAGTTAGATATCTTTGGGAGCTGTGAAACTGAAAATATGACAAGACAGATGATATTTGAATTACCAGAGTGGAGTGACACCTCTAATATTATATCAAAAAGGTGATCTGTTTGGCTGCTTGAGAATGAAAGTTGGTTGGCAGAAGTGAAAGATCTGTGCAAAGATGGAATAAATTAAAATATAATTAATAAATCTGTGTGTGCAAGGTATGAAACAAACTCTTAATGCTAATGCTATCATAAATACATTATGGCAAATACCATGGCAATTGCATAAGTCAGGATACAGCTCTCCAAGACTGTCTCTTTCATCCAGTGTGATTTACTTCATGAAAGTTTATAAACAACAATAATACAGAAAATTAAATCAAAATCAGGAAGAAAATCTTACACAGGTAACGCAAGATGACAACTCCATCTTACTGTAGAAGAGCTAACTCAAAACTACGTTCAAAATGAGAGGGCTTGGTAAACTTTTGTGTACACTATTTTGTGGTCTTCCAAATTGACAAGCTGTAGAAATCACACAAGTAGCATCCAAATAAAACAGGTCTATGAGACATTTTTTTAGAATGTTGTTTTCAGTGAAATTCACAAAAGCATTCTCTTAGCTTTGAAATAGTGTCCTGATGAGACTATGCTCAAAAATTCTTCCTTTGCTTAAAGCTTTCTTCAATGCCAATTAAAACAAAGAAGATTTCCTGTCTTTCACATCTGACTTCCAGCAATTTCAATAAGCATTGGGCCAGACACTGGAAATGTTCCCACTGTTGAATTTTTATTTGACTGTAAAACTACCCACTGCATTTCGTATGATCAGTAGTATCTTAAAATTGCAATACCATTTTTAAAAACAAATTAAAAAGCAAGCCAAACCTTCAGGTTTAAATATTTAAAACAAGAGATTACTGAAATGACTACCTGACATCTCACAGAAACTACAATCCCCTTCTCTTTATCAGTGGTAGCAATTTCATGTTTCTTTCTCAGCAAGTTTTTCTCTCAGTGTCGAGGTCCGTCATAGTCATATGATGTTAATAGTACACTAGAGGCAATGTAGGCCCACTGATGAATGAGGCGGGTGCCCTGGTGACAGAAGATACAGAGAAGGCAGAGTTACTGAATGCCGCCTTTGTCTCTGTCTACTCTGCTGGAGGCTGTCCTGAGGAGCCCCGTACCCCTGAGGCCCCAGAGGAAGGCAGGACAATGGAGGAGTCTGCCTTGGTTGATGAGGACTGGGTTAAGGAGCAATTAAGCAGTCTGGATATCCATAAATCTATGGGTCTGGATAGGATGCACGCATGGGTGCTGAGGGAGCTGGCTGAAGTCATTGCTGGACCACTCTCCATCATCTTTGCCAAGTATTGGGAAACGGGAGAGGTGCCTGAGGACTGGAGGAAAGCAAATGTCACTCCAGTCTTCAAAAGGGCAAGAAGGAGGACCCGGGTAACTATAGACCAGTCAGCCTTACCTCCACCCCTGGAAGGGTGATGGAACAACTTATCCTTGGTACCATCTCAAGGCATATCAAGGATAAGAGGGTCATTAGGGGCAGTCAACATGGCTTAACCAACCTCATAGGCTTTTATGAGGACATAACCAGTTGGACAGATGATGGCAGAGCAGTGGATGTGGTCTATCTTGATTTCAGTAAAGCA
>VWYH01001908.1:262644-322194 GCA_013399365.1 Pampusana beccarii
TGACCTCGTTAGTGTTTATAAACACATAAAGGATGAATGTCACGAGGATGGAGCCAGGCTCTTCTCGGTGACAACCAATGATAGGACAAGGGGCAATGGGTACAAACTGGAACACAGGAGGTTCCACTTAAATATGAGAAGAAACTTCTTCACAGCGAGGGCGACAGAACACTGGAACAAGCTGTCCAGGGAAGTTGTGGATTGGAGAAAAAGAAAACATATGTAAATGGAGAAATGGCATACTTATTGCTTTTTTTCTGTCAGAGTAGGTGTTTTCAAGTATTGAATAATTAGTTTTCCTGTGAAATAGAGAGGATACGTTATGATTTTGGATTATCCTGACACATAGAGAGGAGAAGCGTGCATGAAAAGAATTACATAACCCCCATTCATTCAGGGATTGTCTGTCATCTGTTTTAGGAGACTGCTGGTAAAAGTTGTCAACATTTTGCCATTTATGATACTCTTTACCCAGATCACATGTACATTCTGTTAAACAAAACTATCAACAGACAGGTTATAGCCTGGCCTCTCTAAACCTTGGAAAGTTAGACCTGGATTTCTCATTGGGATAACAGAAGGGATCTCTCTGGATAGCAGTACCCCTGAGTGTAGCCTCCCTGGGGCTGCTACCAGATGAAGGACTGCAGCTGCTGAGCTCATACCAACCAGATTAACCTCAAAATATCTGCATAACAAAAGGAACATTTTCTTTTTTGTGACATTTTTGGTGGATGCCAGAGGGTGATAAAAACCACTGTGGTGGTGGTAGCTTGGCCTAGGGATACATAACTACAGAGTCATCAGTATCTTATGCTGACAGAGTACCACAGAAACCAGTAGATAATTAAAAAGAGCTAATAAATAGTTCAAAAGAGGGAGGCAGGATTCAGGGATATGTGTGGAAGCTGGACCCTGAGGATGAAGTGCTACGTTCAGGTGCAGCTGAACTGTCACCAGCTTCAGAACTGACACCTCAGAAGGGCAATGTCCCACTCCTCTGAGCTGGGTTCATAGATTCATAGAATACTTTGGGTTGGAAGGAACTTTAAAAGGTCATCTGGTCCAACCACCCTGCAATAAGCAGGGACATCTTCACTGCCCTGGTGGAGCTGGAGGTCTGATTTGCATGTGTGCTTGTGGATTAGGGAACAGGAGTGTTTATCACCCTACTATGGCTATTCCCTCTCCTGCTGAGTCTATAACTGGAGATGACACGTTGCTGCATGATGTGAGTCTTTTCTGGTAACAGCCCTGTCCAGAGTCCCCATGACAATGGCTGTGTGCTTCTTCCCTCTTTTGGCATAACATCCAGAGGAGAACAGATGGAAGACTTGTCTTGCTGTTATCAATAATCTGGCTGTTAGCAAAAACAATTTCTAGGAGTCCTAATCAAACTTCCATCCACAAATTTTCAACATCTACAAGCTGAGTTCAAGTTCTTTATAGAAACAAAGCATTAAACTTTACATTAATCAAGTTTTCTTTTCTGTGTAGCTATGCTCAAATGCAGGTATGTAGGAGAAAACACCATTTGTAGTTTTCCAAAATAAGGACATCTGCTAATAAATAAATCAATCAACACAGGACTGAAAAAAAATATATTACTTAAAATAAACATTTTAGAAGGAAATAATATTTTTAATGACTAACTCATGTGGCTAGAAAGAGTAGACAACTCCATTGATTAAGAATCTAAAACATTTTCTGAGTAGCTTAGCTCAGAACAGACAGTTGAATGGAGAACACATACATGTTGTATATTTCTTTGCGTTTTCTCCAGTAGGAAGTTGCAACTGCAGTGACTGGAATTGCTTGTTCTCCAGTTTTAAAGACTGAATTCTATTTCCTAAAGCAAGCTTAGTATAAAACAACATAATCTCGGGTGAAACCCATAATTCAGTGATCACCTGTTCTATCTCAAGATTTAGATGTTTGAAAACAAACTTATTTGTTCAGTCTTTACTGTTATCTCAATTAAAATTGATCTGTCTATAACTACTTAATTAATTGTACTAACATGTTTGTTTAGGTGAATATTTGCTTGATTAGCCACTAAAATTAATAAAATAAACAGAAATGTATACACAAAATTTCAAGTTGAAAGTTGGGTTATGAAACCTGAGAGTTTATCTATCTTCAGGAAATACTTCTGCAAGCAATTTGAGTGTGATTGTACAATAAAACAATGGCACAAATTTAACTCCACCTGCCCCCTTTCCCCTCCTCCTGTGTAAACAGATGCTCAATTACCTAGATAGAATATAATATTCTGGGTCAAAAGCTGTGATCCTGAAAACTCAAACATCCACCTGAGATTAATGACATCTAAATTTCCTAACAACTCATTTTAATCTACTTCTTAAATCTTAATTTTAAGCACTCCTAAAGTATCCAAAACTTCTTGCCCTGAATATAACTATAGGTCCCTCAAACTTGAGATTGTTGAGATATGTATTGTCATATAAATGTCTGTGCCTGACTGGAATTCAGAAACTAGCACTTCTGTGTGCAAGTCCTCTCAGGGGCTTGGCCTTCTAGTATTTTTCCGAGAATCCCTAACACATAGTAACAAGATCAGGCACTTCACACAATACTGTAGTATCTGCTGCTTTCTTTCCATATGTAACTCCTACCACCAGCTTATTTTCATAATAACATAATGGATATTGCACTTTTCCAGGAGGTGCAAGACTTGATTTTATTCTCGCTTTAGTCTGCCAGGATTTGAACCCACAACACCCAGAAGGGTGTTGTAATCATCAAGTTGTAGACAATATGGAGATGAGCAAAGTAGGAAGGAATTAAAAGGATCCTTTTTAAAAGGCTATGTCCCTCTGCTGAAAGAAAGCAAATTCCTTGAACAAAGAGAGAAAAAATACGAGAATCAGCTTTTTTTTTTTCTTCTGGGAGGTATAAGACTCAGAACTCAATCCCTTATTTATATAGTTTTCCTTAGATAAAAAATTCATAAAAACAGAAGTGGCACTAAAGAAAGTGCCGTGCTCCATAGTTCCAGTGTAAGCAAAAAATGTATTTCAGTGGAATCCCTACACAGTGACCTACAAAATATACTGCAGGCGAGGAATGTCTTAATCTTGCTTGCTTGTTTGCATCTTAAAAAAAACCTTTNAATCAAAAAAAAAACTTTTTTTTTTTTTTTTTTTTCCCCAGATTATTGTAAGGAACTTAGTTCATAGCTTTTCATAGATGTTTCAGTAACTCCATGTGACTAAGCAGTGGCAGCCACATTTCTAAACTAAAATTTGAAGCTGTAATTGCTCTTTCTCTAGACTGCATTGCTGATTTGGAAGTCTTTATGCATAATATTATTCCCACGTTTAAACCACAATTACACTGACAATTGAAAAATCTGACAAGAACTTTCCGTACATTCTCAAAGGTATGCTATCTTATAAATTGCAAGTAAGTGATTTGAAATCTCTTAGCAGTGTCCATTCCTGACCCACAGTTCTTCCATTAGTCTTCCTCCGTTATTCTTTCCTACTCTTTATTCTTTCATTAGTGAACCTGAGTGAAACTTGAATCCATATGTAATTTTTGGTTAATGTCACTCACACATGCAAAGTTAGCAGTTTGTATGTTTCAAAGCAATATTCATAATTCAGCAGTATGGTAACTGCAGTATTAGCTGGAGATGTTCTCATCTTTTCACAGATTATATAGAGATGGAACTTTCAAGTGGTAGAATACAGTAGAATGTGTTATTATTATATGGAACGGGGAAGTTGCTTGAAAAATATTGATTCTGTAAACTAAAGTTACTAGCAGTTCATGACATTTTATTCTTCCTGTGAAATGCCTGAGGTATTTAAAAGGAAATAGTACCATCTTTCTATCACAACACATTTCAAAAGTTAAATACTTTCAGGACAAATAAAAGTATACTTGTAAATATTTTTAATACAATTTTGTTGTTATTTCTTTGTTTATTTTTTAATGAGGTCTAAGACATAAGCACAATAGACCTTTTTCGTGTAAGCCACTTCTCACAGTGATACAACGAAATTAGAAGAGTGATACCTGATACTTTTAAAGTGTGATGTCATGTTTCAGGCAAATTAATGTGCAGTAGCAAATGTGAACATAGGCTTTGCCTTGTGTCTTAAGATAAATGCAGTATGTTAGAGTATGTTACGAGGACTGTGAAAGAGATATTGCCTGAGCGGCTGGCTTATAATTAATCCACTTTTTCCAAATCTTTAAATAAGATTAAAATATTGAAAATTTAATATATTGTAGAGCAAGCAAATGTTATTTAAGCTTCTCAACAATTTAAACACAAATAGGCATTTTTTTTTCCTGTGGATAGATAATAAAAGATAGATGAAAGTGTAACTAGTTACTCCTAGAATTTATCTTGTACTCCAAATTCTTAGATATGAAAGAATGTTAAGAACAAAGTAAAATAAATTCATTATTATTGATTACCAAATGAGGAATAGTCTGTATACATTATTAAGCTGTTCTATGAACATGGTGAAAAATAACTTAATCTTTCACAAATGTAACTTATTTTAAATTTATAGGAAATTGGTACACAATAACTGCAGTAACAGGAAACTGCTAATAGCTGAGTCAATTTCCATGGGGTATCCACATTTCCTTTTTATTTTTTTTTCAAATATTACGGATAAGTCTACTTAGACAGCTGTCTTACAGTTCTTTTAATCCTCTCATTATGTATGAGAAAAGGTTATGCGAGAAGACTTAACACATAATTTCCAGCAGACTGAATGAAATCAGATGTATTGGAGGCCTCCAATACTACTAACTAAAAGTTGGTGTTCATACATTCGTGTTTCTGCATGGTAATCCAAAAGGGTAAGAGAATCAAATTAAAATTAAACCAGTAAAAGTCTCAACAGAGTAACTTTCAGAATGACTTTTTAAAACAAATTATGGTTTTTTGCTTGGTTAAACATGTGATCATTTGAATGCTTTTAATAGCAGAAGGCAGGCTGAAGTACACCTTACAGTATTTCTATCAAAGAAAAGATCCATGGTAAGAAATAATATACTAGTACCATGATATAAGTATATAGTATCATAAAATAATAAGATTCTGCTAACAGCATAAGATCTTGTGTAATACCTACTTATGTCTATTACATATTACACAATTCTTACCACACAGTATTGTCCCATGTCAAAATCACACTACACAACACTAGAAATATTTGGCTTGGTCTCAAGTAGGGACTTAAAATGAAAAAAAACCCCACAATAAAATTAAAAAAAACCCCAACCGTTCTTATTTCTTCATCTTTATAAGAATACATGTTATGTAAAACACCATCGGAACATAAAAGCTCTCCTTAAATCACTGCATACATCTCTATGGAGACCTTTCATTTGGTTTCTTTACATTTAAAAGAAGAATTTGTGCTCTAAACATGGTGTTATTTCAGCTGAACCTGAATTTGCTCATAGCTTTGATTGATATACTACATTGGTAAAACACATTGACTGAATACATTTTTTTTAAATGGCAGTCTTAATGTCATTACCGTCTGTCAATAAAGCTTTTCAGCTCTTCAAACAAGTGAACCTCTGCTAATGCTAACCATTGCAAGGTAATGAGCATCTTAAAGTACACCCAGAGCCTTTGAGTAACATCACTATATCAATTAAAATATAAGATACTGGAGACTAAAAAAGGAGCACCTAACTAGCCTGACTTCACTTGCTGTGAATGGATGATGATGGACAAGTGAATACACAGGTTCAGATGAAAGATGTAAATGAAAATGTGTATCATGATATTACAATTACACTTCCATTCTGATTTCCATTTCAGAGACAAACGACTTAATGACTTCACTGAGGCTCACAACGCGCACGTTAGGGAGGAGCAAAAGCAGAGCTCTTCCACAAGGAAAGAGAAACCAGAAGTTGATGGTCACTCCAGCACAGGCAGGAATCTGGATACTTCATTCCCATTGAAATCGATGAGACATTTCTAACTGTTTATATGGAACCATTATTTAGGAAGTTAAAGTAGGACTTAGCAGGAAAATAAGTATTTAAATCCCTCAGACTAATGTATCTAAGTGCCCAAGGCTCAAATCATGAAACCTTGCTTGCCTGTTCTCTCCGTCATCATTCCTAGAGTCCTGTAATGACAACTACCACTTCCTTGTAGGTTTCGCATGGAAATAGATTTTCCTACTTCCTTTATATTCGATGGCTTTCCGGCTGTCAGAGGATTTACAATTATCTTGGACGAAACCTACATTCTCTTTTTCTCAGTATCAGAGGGGATTTATTACCAGGTGCTGTTACTCTGGCAAAAACTAAGAAATACGTCTAGGCTTCAGTAACTGGCTATGTATATGAAAAAGAATGTCTATGAAAAAGATAATTCACCAGACTACATGACCAGGCTTTGAACTGGGGATTGGAACCTATAAGCCTGCATTTATTGAATGGCATACACAGAAGACTAAAAAATCATGTTCATTTTCAGTGCACAATGGAAGAGTTTCAAAGAGATATATTAATTCTTCTCCCTCTCTAGTTGCCTACACAAATCTCTTTGCCTAAAGCATTTTCCCAGGATGTGGGTCTTAATTTCTCCCAGGTGGATGAGGAAACTGGACATGCACCTAAAAAATCAGTGTTGAAGCACTTTAAGCTCTCCTCATACTCAATACAGAAGAGTACCTGTCCCGCTGTGGTTTCTTTTGGTTGGGTTTCTGGTTTCGGGTAATCTTGACTTGTCTTCCCCTCCCTCCTCCCCTCTCCACCACCCCCCTTTCCCCAAAATAGCAATTTCCAGTTATTTAAATGAAGATAAATGGCGAAGAATATCTAGTAAGGCAATATTTGGACCCCAGAACTTTGCCTGCCACATATGATACACTTTCTAAAAGAGACTTTTTAGAAAAATAATTGAAAAACAAACAAACAATGTAAAACTACCTACAGGATTTGTTGCTAAACTTGCTCACCCAAACATAACAAAATCAAAATCTCTTACAGTTTTGCTGAACTCTAAAATAATAATAATAACA
Source organism: Pampusana beccarii (assembly GCA_013399365.1). Taxonomy (NCBI): domain Eukaryota; kingdom Metazoa; phylum Chordata; class Aves; order Columbiformes; family Columbidae; genus Pampusana; species Pampusana beccarii. Next base: position 269,682 of record VWYH01001908.1, read on the forward strand.
ACAATAAAATTTAAGCCAATTATCAATTTATTCAATTCACACTTCTGAAGTATGGCTTTGGGATACACAACTGCAAATGGCAGGTTGTACTAGAAAATTGAATAACTTCAGTATCAGAGCCCCAGCAACTCTCCATATAATTCCATATGCAAATTATTTTCATCAATGTAACTATAAGTTATAGGTTAATAAATTATTTCAGTCATGTCAGAAATGCCCAGAACTATGATTACCTCCAACAGCGAATTGCTTTCGGTTCTCTTGAGTTCTTTTACAAAGGCCTGTTCCCCATGCAATATAGTTAACACACATGACTTTGAAATCTCTTTACAGGGACAGAAATTCAATAATATATTTGCTAAATTTGTACTATGTACATCAGGGCCTAGACTCTGCCCATGAGCATTCCTTCAAAGTTCATGTATCTGAAGGCAGAATTTGATCTTTTAGTAAGGTTAAGTCTCCAGGTCTTTTATTCACATTTTGAATTATGCTGTTTATTTAGATCTGCCTCACTCATAATAAATGATAGAGTTTATTTCTTTGAATATTTTAGCTTTTCTACTACTCAGAGAAAATTCTCATACCACCGTTATACTATCTGATAAAGAATTCATGTCTCAAACATCTTCAGATATTTTAGATGCATTAAGTATCTCTTTTACTAATACAAGTGTCTTTTTAATGCACACAGGGATCACCAGCTCCAGTTGTACTTCTTTTCTCTTTGAAAAAGTGCTTGAAAGTATAAACTTAATAACAAATTTATTCTACTACTTTTAGTATTAAAAGTACCCTAATCACTGTTTTATGAGGTTATTTTTCCCCTCAGCAATTAAAATGTCACAACTGCCTAGAGACAGAGTGTTAAGAGAAACTCATATTTCTTCAGATAATTTGTTTGGTTTTGTGGAGTTTGGGGTGGGAGGAGGGAGCTTGGAATATACATTTAGCAATTATACATTAATGAGATGTACTTGTTCACAAGCCAGTGCCTGTTTTCTTCTTGCAGCAGAAACAATGTGTACTCCCCTTACACAAAGCTTCTTCCAAACCTGCAAATGAGTTCTGGGACAGAAATGCTTCAGGGAGGGTACACGTCTCATTTATGAAGTATCCACCCTATTTCCCTACCTGAGCATGTAATGTTCAAAACACCTCATCTATGTTAACTTTTGAAGTAACTTGTTTTCCAAAACCAGATTCCTTAGGCACAGTGGAAAATCACTAGAAATCATAGTATACAGAAGAAGAACAACAGCAACATAGTTCTGCAACATATATTGCCTTCATATACTACTTAACAAATCCTTTTAAGAGCTCTGATACTGATTTTTAGTGTTGTTCGGAGTTACACTGTCTATGTTTTAGGTAGAGCTTTTTCTTCCATGTTATAAGCACTACAAACGATTACTATATAATCTGTTTTAAGAACCTAAAGTTGGAATAGAGCTGCACTATTGCTACCAGGGTGCATTCCCAGCTTGTTTGATACTCAAGACAATCTGAAAAGCCTGTGTCTTTTGGTGAAGGAATAGAAAAACAGAAAAATACCCCCTCACACTACAAGGATGAGCAAAAACCAGCAACTTCTGTTAAGGTTGCATTGGATTAGTGATATTTTTTAGGAAGTAGGTAAGATATCATTTTTCGGTCCTCTAAAATTGGGTAAAATTGCTACTGAGAGAAATGGGAGATAACCACACAGCCATTACACCATTTCAAAAATTTCTCTGTTCATTTGAAAACATAATATCTAACCTATATGCATAACTGGCGTTGATTTTTCTACGGAAATCTCCTGACTCCTTTTAATCACTTGAAAACATATATGACCATGAATGTGTTACAGAAGATTAATGAGTACTTTGTGTTTCTACCTTTCATCTCCAAAACTGTTATGGCAGACAGAAATTTATTTCAGCCTTCAGATATATTTGTTCTGCTCCTATTGGCATTTTGTGAATTTAGGTCTGCAATTCTGGACCTACTTTTCCAATATACTCCTCCTTTGTGAAATTTTCCCTGTCTATAGGCCCATGCAGTACTTAAGTGCTGTGTCCTACCATGAATGAGGTTAAATGATGTGTCAGACTTGGGTTAGTTCTATGTGAAATGGATTCCAGCCTTCTTTAGCTGCCTATTGATTGTGCAAAATGATTTGCTTCACTTTTTCACAACATTTAGTAACATTGTGAACTTCTCAATTTAAACACTACTAAAGAAGACACTGTCAATGCAAATGCCAATTAATTTTGCAATACAAAAATAATTTTAAAGAAGAAGTAGGAAAGCAGCAGACTGAAGATTTATCATTCAGCTCTGTGACATCCTGTGGCCGTCATCTCAATAAGTTATCAGAGTTGCTGAAATAACAATTTGGCACATGGTTTCACATGGCTGCCTGCATTCCTACTTAGGTCCTATTACTTAATTCTTCTGTCATTAGGAAATTAAATCAATTATTCTAGCCAGAACTGCAGATAGCCTGATATCTATATTTAAATTGACTATTAATTGTTTTATCAGAAAGCTATTCTGAAGCCTGAAGGACCTGAAATGGATAATGAACAATGTGGTCACATTTCATACAGAAGAGTGGAAGGGAGGAGCAAATATAAAAATGTAACAGTGAACAGCTTTTCATCACACGGCTGTATTGATTTTCCTGAGACAAAACCAAGAAAATAAAACAAAACAAAAACTTGTATATGTTTAATTAACTGTAAAGAAATACCTATAGGTTTTTCTAATTCCTCTATTTGCTCTCAGAATCTCTACTTGGAAACAGTGTCTGATCTCTAAACTGTTAAACAGCTATTATCTTTATTTCTCTCAACTGGGGTACCATTAAGTATGAAAGCACATTTCTTTGGTCACGTGCCTGCTCCATATAGATAATTAACCAGAAGATAGAAGAAAAAAGTTACAAAGAAATGTGATCAGAAATATACTGAGATATAATTTTATTACTAGATCAGGATCTTTTTTTTTTCAAAACAATTTCAAATAAAATAAACAAACTATTCTAAAATCTTAATTCCATGCCTGGCTATGGTATGAGAGTGATGAAGGAGAACCAAGAAATCTATAAAATGCCTAAATCAGGGACCTCCTAGTGTTTAAGAATTTGTTAATAGCAATCTACTGGTTGAGAAAGTGAGAGAATAAGAGAATTTGAGGAATCCCTTTCCCTCAAATGAATTCTCTGAAAATGCGGATGGAAATTCTCAGTACAGAAAAAAAAGCAATCAAGACTATATAAATCACAGAATCACAGAATGTTAGGGATTGGAAAGGACCTCAAAAGATCATCTAGTCCAATCCCCCTGCCAGAGCAGGAACACCTACATGAGGCTACACAGGAAGGCATCCAGGCGAGTTTTGAATGTCTCCAGAGAAGGAGACTCCACAACCCCACTGGGCAGCCTGTTCCAGTGTTCTGTCACCCTCACTGAGAAGAAGTTTCTTCTCAAATTTAAATGGAACCTCTTGTTGAACTTGAACTTGAACTCCTCATAAGGGAGATGCTCCACTCCCCTAATCATCAATGTGGCTCTGCGCTGGACTCTCTCCAGCAGTTCCCTGTCCTTCTTGAACTGAGGGGCCCAGAACTGGGCACAATATTCCAGATGCGGTCTCACCAGGGCAGAGTAGAGGGGAAGGAGAACCTCTCTCAACCTACTAACCACACCCCTTCTAATACACCCCAGGATGCCATTGGCCTTCTTGGCCACAAGGGCACAGTCTGGCTCATGGTCATCCTGCTGTCCCCCAGGACCCCCAGGTCTCTTTCCCCTACACTGCTCTCTAACAGGTCATTCCCCAACTGGAACTGGAATCTGGGGTTGTTCCTGCCCCTCCTTCCATGGTCTGTAAAGTCTCCTCTTCCGCTTGAGCTTACCCAGCAGTACCTTGTTTAACTAAGCAGGTCTCCTGTCTCCCTTCCTTGACTTCCTACATGTCAGGATTCTCTGATCTTCAGCTTGTTAGAAGCAGTCCCTGAATGCTAACCAACTACCTTGGGCTGTTTTACCTTCAAGTACCCTCTCCCACAGGATTTCCCCTAGCAATTGTTCGAAAAAGCCAAAGTTTGCCCTGCTGAAATGCAGGCTTGCAATTCTGCTTGGTATTCTGGGTCCACCACCCGAGATCCTGAACTCTGCCATTTCATGGTCACTGCGACCAAGGCAGCCCTCAACCTTTACCGCTTCAATCAGACCATTCTTGTTAGTGAGGATGAGATCCAGCAGTGCTCCTCTCCTAGTTGGCTCATCCACCATTGCACTGGAGGAACCTCCTGGACTGTGGATGGCTGGCTGAGTAGTCCTTCCAGCAAATATCAGGGAAGTTAAAATCCCCCATAACAACCAGAGCCTATAATTGCAAGGCTGCTCTCAGGAGGACATAGCCATTTGTGACCACATTCCAGTCATGTGAGCTGTCCCACCATGTCTCTGTAATTGCCACCAGATCATAATCTCCTGATCGAACACTGATTTCTAACTCCTCCTGCATATTCCCCATGCTGCATGCATTGGCGTACAGGCATTTCAGGGAGCGAGCTGAGCACACCAGTTTCACCCTAGGGAGATGGGAGACCTCCTGGTCTTCATCAATTCCAGAGTGCTGCCGCACTGGTGCAAGCCCAGGTACTACTCCATCCCCCTTTGAATTTAGTTTAAACCTCTCCAAATGAGCCCTGCTAATTCCTGTCCCAGCATCCTTTTGCCTCTGTGAAATAAACCTTTCCAACGTTATCAGTGTCTGGACTGGTATCTTATAACACCAGACGTTATCAAAGAATCCAAAGCCCTGCCTGTAGCACCAGTCTTGTAGCCAATAATTTATAGACTGAATTCTTCTATTGCATCCCACGTCGGCACCCAAAAATGGAAGGAGGGAAGAGAAAATCACTTGCGCTCCAAACACTTTCACCAGCCATCCCAAGGCCTTAAAATCTTTCTTCATTCCCTTCAGGCTATGGGATGCAGCTTTCTGCCCACCTGTCTGGAATATCAGCAGTGGGTAGTAGTCTGTTGGGTGCACCAGGCTGAGGAGTGCCCTGCTGATATCCCCGATCTGGGCTCCAGGTAGACTAGATATTTCCCTATGATAAGGGTACACTCTGTATATTGGGCCCTCTGTCCCTCTGAGAAAGGAATCACCTACTACAATTACCCTTCTTTCTTTCTTATCAGAGGCAGTCTTGATGTGTGGAATTAACTGCCTCTTCCTGTGTGACCTTGGAGGTGGGCCTTGCACAACGTCCTCACCTACCGTTCCTTCAAGATCCAGGGCCTCAAGCCTATTACGGAGGGGCACCTGGGGAAGCAAAGCAGGTAGGGAGGGGGCTTGCCTATGATGCTGAACTGGAACTTACTTCCAACCCTCCTCGTCTTTTTGGTCCCCTGCCTCTGCTCGACAGTGACAGGATAGGGGCTGTATTTGGTTTCCTCCCTCTGCCCGATAGGGCAGGGTGTCCACCACCTGTTGGGGGGTATCCCCCTGGGGCCTTTCTGATTGGCATGCCAGGGAGTTACTCCACCAGTCAATCTCCTTTTCACACTCCCTGATGGTCCTCAGTCTCTTGACCTCCTCCTTAAGTTTCACCATCATGCTGAGCGGATCTTCCACCCGCTCACACCTCACACAGGTGGAATGCCAGCCTCCCTCTCCCGGTAGCAGCAGGCTCTGTCACTCCCCGCAGCCAGAGGCCTGAACAGCCACAGCTCAAGGCAGGCCCTCTGTCTGGGTCGCCACAGTCTTTTTGTGACAAGCTCTCTGTCTGGAGGAGATCACGGTCAGCAGCAGTCTGGGACACTGGCAAGGTGAGATAGTCACTTATATTAAGTAAAATAATTACTATGAATATTTTGTTGGTTTTGTTTGTTTCTTACCTTAAAACTGATGAAAGTACCTTGTTATATTGGTGTATTGAGCATTTTACTAGTTAAATAGCAATGAAAAAAAAGGCTTGCATTTTAATTTACTACTTTTCGACTCAAGCATAAATTTCTTTAACCATTTAAGTAACCAAACAATTTTTCTTAGGGAAGTAGAAACATTATTTTTTCATGACAAGTACATCCTGGAAATTATTTTACAGAACAGATGGGTTTGATATCAAAGAATAAAGAATTTTGAGTGTTTGTAAGAGAAATCATTCTAGATCTCTGTCTCTAAGTTTCATTGTAAAAAATAAGTAAGACTTATTTTTTCCTAATTTTTGGCTCCCTTGTAGACAAAGGCATCTATCCTCATTACGAGAAGGCAATTTACAGTTGCAACTTCATCAGCTGATTCCTACACTCTAATATATACTCATAACTTACATCTAAAACCTCTCAGCAAACACCTACGACATAAAAAGTCAGCATAAGTAATGCAAAAGTATATACATTACAAACTTCATTACAGAGATACTCTTATAATTTGGGGAATCTGTACAAATAAAGTCCATTAATACCCTTTTAATTTTGAGCCTCTATATGTTTCTAATTCATACGATTCAAACTGCTCAGAAAATAGAGTTCTTTTGGATTTTCTTCTGAATTTCATTTTTTAGTCTCCACATGATGCTATGGAGGGGAAAAGTGAGAGTTGTGAAATATAATGAGACAATCTGGAATAGTAAGTAATTTATCCCTTTGTGCATAACTTCATATAAATGTAGTTTATCATTCAAGAAGGTTGATTAAAGGACAGACAGCTAAAAGCTATGCAGACTTTGTAACAATAATAGTAGTGACAGCAGTTTGTATTAGTTGTCAACATTCATTGGAATGTGACAAAGGAAGTACAGCTCTTTAGAGGTCTTTGACAAGTACAAATAACAATTAAGAATACTAATAAACATGTGGTAATTAAGTACATATAGGTTTTTGTTTATAGAACTTAAAAGGGGTATTCAACTTTAGAGCTCTTTAAAAATATGTGTTTCCAATATCTTTAAAACATGGTAATAGAGGTCTGGGAAGGGTGAGCATTAAGTAGTAGTAAGAATATGATTCAGTGATTCTGATCATCCATGTCTTCAAGGACAAAATACATGAATCTCATGAGATTCAACAAGGCCAAATGCAAGATCCTGAACCTGGGTCAGGGCAACCCCCCGTATCAATACAGGCTGCGACATTAAGGGGCTGAGAGCAGCCCTGCAGAAAAAGACTTGGGTGTACTGGAGGGTAAAATATTGGACATGAGACAGCAATTTTTGCAGCCCAGAAGACCAGTCGTATCAGCACATCAAAAGGAGCGTGGCCAGCAGGTCGAGGGACGTGATTCTGCCCCTCTGATCTGCTCTGGTGAGACCCCACCTGTACTACTGCATCCAGCACTGGAGCCCTCAGTGCAGGAAAGACATGGACCTGTAGGAGAGAGTCCAGAGGAGGCCACAAAAACTGTCAGATTGCTGGAACACCTCCCCTGTGAGGACAGGCTGAGAGAGTTAGGGTTGTTCAGCCTGGAGAAGAGCAGGCTCTGGGGAAACGTTATTGTGGCCTTTTAGTACTTAAAGGTGACCAATATGAAAGATGGGGACAGACATTTTAGCTGGGCCTGTTGCGATAGGAGGAAGAAGTTTTTTACAATGAGGGTGGTGAAACACTGGAACAAATTGCTCAAGTTTTCCATCCCTGGAAACATTCAAGACCAGGCTGGATGGGGCTCTGAGCAACCTGATTTGGTTGAAAATGTCCCTGCTCATTGCAGAGGGGTTGGACTAGATGACCTTGGAAGGTCCCTTCCAATCCAAACTATTCTATGATTCTATGACTCTACGAACTTATGTAATTCTGTATCTGGAATATAATGAATGTTGCCATCCATTGCCATGTACAATAAATATCAAGAGCAGAGCCTGCATCTGCAGAACCTAAGATAAAACTCTGACCTCAGCCTGAAGTATAATGGCCTGCACATTTATGCATCCCAAAGGAGCTCTGACTCCAGTGACATACTCTTGTTTTCCTGTAAACATGTAGTGATTGTTTTGTTTTCACTTGCCTACACAAGAAGTCTATATCTCCTTATAATCACAATTTAACTTCAGAATAAGAAATACAAAATGTAAGCAATTTCCTCATCATGACGAAAATGAAAAATGTTAACTCAGCTTTAACTTTATTGCTATTCTTTCTCCCTCCCCTGTAACATCTAGAAGTATGATATGCTTGATTCTTTCACTGAAGTTAAGCTGATACTTTTAGCTCTTTACCCAGTAATAGAAGACAGCAGTGGTCTTTTAAGTGCAACTCTTTTGGTGGTTTAAGTAATGAGAAAGCTGGGTTGCAAATGTCGGTAACCAGAGCAGTGTGTTCAAACCCAGAGCACTGAATTCTTAGAGTGTGGCTTAACCAACAAACTCCTGGTAAAGGTGGAATGGCATTTGTCTCCCTATCTGTACCTGAAAATGTGTCATTGTGAAGAGAATACATGATCTAAAAGAATGGAGAGTGAAAATGCAATTTAGTAATCTATTGAGGCTACTGAGGGCACTACTCATTTCCTCATTCTTTTTTCATCATCCTATCATGCACTTAAATACTCCCCCTACTCTCCTTTACCTGCTCCCAATTAAAAGAAAATGATGACTCTGATGTTGTAAATGTCACAGTACTGTAGGATATCAGCAGTTCTGAATTTTTTAGCAGCTTAGAAGCTCTGCAGAACAATTTCCGATTTGCATTTCATCACTACCTTAATAGAGGAACAGCAGTAAGCTTGCGAATTAAAGCTTGCTAGATTAGAGCGCCTGTGCACAAGATTTCAAATCTCTGGTGAGTGGCTTGCTGCAGCTCTACAAATCATTCTGTCAAAGCAAATTGTGCTGTTAAAATAAGCATTTAAAACAATGCTCTTCAAATAGGTAATATGGAGGTAATTGAAAAACCCGAAGTGCATACAAATAATTGGAAAAAGTAAGCAGTGAGGGAATAAGGAACTAAATTAAAAAAAAAAAAAAAGTAAATAAACATTACTCTAGAAAGAAGAAATATCATTTACTTGAGCACCAGCTACAAATAAAACACATACTTTGGGGCTTAACTTCTCACCTATTCTGCACACAGTGCTATCTACTGAGAGGTTATGGGGAATCATGAGGAAAAATAAAGAAAACTTTATGCCTCATAAGTCTCCCACTGAAATGCAAGCAGAAATGTGTAATCTTCTGCAAATGCCCAGAAAACATCCAGCTACGAGCTCTTCATTTCATTAAATTGCATCAGTGACTTCCATGGGAATTTACAGTTGAAAATAAAAATACAGGCCTATGACGAATGCTAATCTTGTAACAATTTTTAAATCAAGGATCTAGATTAAAAAAAAAAAAAGAAAAAAACTAAAATTTCAGCAGTGTAGAAATTCACACCAAATGAGTTTGCAACTTTTATGAACCCTGTCACAGGCTACACAGTATCAATATAGTAAAAAGACTTATCTGCTCAAGTAGTTGTCAAAACTAGCCGCATAAGTTAATATGTGTGCATACCTCTGTCATTCATCATAAATGCTAAGAAAGAATAAACGTGAATCAGCTTTCATTCCTCCCCACCCACCTAGTATAAGTCTATGTATCGATAACCAGGGGACATAATTACTAAAATCAGTTTAAGAGATTTATAGGTTCATATTTTTAAGATTACAAAATGTATACTGAATATCTAGTTCGACGCTCCATATAATTAAGAGCACAAGCTTTTAGGTAAGATAAAGATGCTAATTAAGGGCTCAGTTGAGTAGATCTGTTTCCATTAAGCACCTGAGCCAACATGGATCCCTTCTTCATATGCATGGAAAGGAAAATAGAAAACTTAAATAAAACAGCATAGGCAGTGGGATTTTGTGGATTCCATTGAAATTAAAAACAAACAAACAACAACAAAAAAAACCCTAAACCACACCAAAGCAAAAAACCACAAAGCCACCTTTCTTCACCGAAAGGAAAATCAGAGTTATATATACACACCAACAAATTTATATGGAAATTCCCTTCTGTCCCACATGTATATTTGACACTGCATTTAAAATTAAATAAAAATGTTGAACTAATGTAATCCTTTGTGACCTTTTATCCCCAGAGTTCTTAATCTAATGTCTCAACTGATTAATAGGTATTTATATGACCCTAAATTATATTGCTCAAATCTTGTCTTTTTCCTCATTCTCTTTAAATATCAATTAATTCTAGAGCAAAAAGGATTATCACCAAATGTTTGCCCGTCCTCTAAGACAGGCCTCATTCCTTAAAACAAGATAGGTGGAATACAGGAAGTGTAATTTCCGAAATTTTCATTCAGTCACTTCAGCAAAATTGTAGGATGACTTTTCTAGAAGTACAGCACCTACATTGCTCTTCCTGTCCACAAGGGTTCATATTTCATACATCATACATTGCATAGTTGGTTCCTCAAGATTTAAAACCAAAGAGTGGTTATATTTGGCTGGTTGGCTTTGTTGATTTCGTCCATATTGGCATAGTTGGCATACTAGCATTTCCTTTTGAAGAAAACTAAATGATTAGAAGATATAACAAACTTCTCTACCTGTAAACACTTCCATTTCAATCACTCTGTGGAAGTCCCAGGCCCTCACTATAATTTAGGATTGATTCTCTTTTATACATGCAGAAAATAATACCCTAAAAGTTTTGGACCTTTTTCCACCTGTTTCCCTCACACCAATAAATAGGACGTAAAACACCAAAGAAAGAGGTCCTATTTGCTTTTTCATATCAACCAGTGCTTCATTTTAATCAAAATCACAGAACAAAACATGTATGACACTATTTTTATATAACCTACCTGGAAACCTGTGGATCTTGTAATGCCCCCAAATTTTAACACCTTTAATTGATCACTTCCAGATGAAGCTGTACACAGGAACATATTGACAACTCTACTATTGCCTTTTTTCTTCAGTGCAGTAACTCCATCTGTTTAACCATCTACTGAATACTGCACAAGAAGGCAGAGTATTCGCATACCTCTTGTAAGCCCTCGTACCATTCAGATACGACAGTTAAGCATATTTTAGTCATGGCAATATAATTTTAGCTCACAATTATCTCTCTCTCCTCTCCGCCTTTTTCTTTCTTACACAGACCATAACCATGATCATATTTGCTTATTTACTTGTTTGTTTATTCATGTAAATTCATATTCACATTTATTGTAGAGGCAAAAAGTATTTCAAATGTAGCATGAGGAGGAATTCAAATGTGGAAAAAAAATGAATGGAAAGTGAGGGGAACAGTAAATACTTCTCCCAATAGTTAATTAACTAGCTGATCCATTTCCAGATAGGAAAGGAAGCATAATTAATATTAATGACCGTGAGCAATGAATTGAATCCATTTTTCTCTTTCCTGGAGGAGCAAAAGTATTTGAACCAATACCGGCAATATTTGCCAAGGGTTTTGGCTTTGTGTGTTTTTTTTATCTGTTTGGGTTTTGTTTTGGTTTGGATTTTTGTTTTTGTTTGTTTGTTTTTGTTTTGTTTTTACCTTTCTCTCTGTGCAACGTATATCTGGCTTATCGCTTCAGATATTCTTGAAATTTTCCTGTAAATGAAAGAGAAAACAACCCCAAACCACCATGAACTGACAAATAGAAAGACTCAGTCATAAAGAAATGAAGGAAAGTAGATGTTTTCTTTGTGTACCATAAATCGTGTCTTCTGATCATCATACAGGGCCTTGGATCTCAAGATATCAGCCTTAGAAATGGTGTATGGGTTTAGATTATAATTTTGGGTACAGGGACACACTAGGAAGCTCAATACAATCCCTGCTTTAGCAGGTGAGTGAGGAATTTAGAACATCAATGTTATTTTGTTTCATATAACTGTGATTTGAGTAAGGTAAACTATAGGATATTAGCAGTACTGGGGAAAACTGTCCCCATCAGAGTGAAAACACGCTTTAAGGTTTGTTTATTTGTTTTTCTTTTTTTTTTTTTTTTTTTTTTTTTTTTTTTTTTTTTTTTTTTTTTTTTTTTTTTTTTTTTTTTTTTTTTTTTTTTTTTTTTTTTTTTTTTTTTTTGTTTTGGGTAACACTGTCAAAGGAAGTGATCCTTAGAAATACTTCAGGGATTGGCATTAGCAAGGCTTTGATAGGTACTGTTTATACAAAAACAATTATGCTTCACTTAGTTCCTTTGATGTCTTTGAAAGAGATGGCACATAATTCTCTATGTAGAAAATGTGCGCTGTGCCTTATGGTGAATAGGAACATTTTCCATTGCACATTGTGGAGTGTTTCATGTGCAGTCACTAAGATTTATGCTGGAGTTTGAGAGTGTGCAACATGATGGTAACCTGGCAGTTAGGAATGAGAGTAAACTGTTGGTTGGGTTGTGAGCTTGGACTTCAGATCTCCTGGCTCTGCATACTCTGCTTTATGGTAAATATAGTAACAGATAATTAAAGACTGGACAAGTATGATGATGAAGTATGGTATTTAATCTGTGTTGCTTAACACACACTTGTTTGGTTGTCTACAATAAGACACTTTACCAAAATCTGGAATTTCAAAAGTATCTCTAAAAATCTCCCTTGACCATTGATCACAACTAGGTGCTAACTTCACAGACTGACCAGTTTTGCTTGTTTATTTTTAATATATATCATCTGTGCATGTGTAACCAAAGAACAAGTGGCACAGAAAGATTTCTCTCTTGGCACTACCAAACGTCAGCAGCTATCCCCATATCCTTTTATTGTGTTGTCTAATTTATAAATGTTTGCTGATGATTCACTAAACTGTTTTCCATACAAAGTGGTAGAAGTGACACATGTGACTTTAAATATTATGTTGTTTTTTTACTGTTTGAAAAGCTGGTGAATCAGTTAGCTGTGCAGAAAACAGCTGTCTTAGAAAAAGTAAAATTAGGGTTTTGAATTCCAGCAAATTCCCAGCTGCCTTTTCTTTCGAAGACTCTCGAGAACAGAGTATATCAATAGTTAAACAGAGGAAACAATAGAGGAGAGACTGGGGATTACTTAGGAGGCTTGTATGAAAAAAAAAATGCTGCATGAATGTATGATTGGAATATAGAGGGATAATGACAAACTGCAAACATATAAACCGAAAAACCTATCACAAGTAAGTTTCTCAGTAAGTGCTAGAGAATTTCGTCATAGTTGGATGTAAGTCTTTGTTATCTTCCAGTGCATTTGGGGAAAGGTGTACAAAGCATTTTGCTTAGGCTACATTTTGCTTTTAGAACCAAAATGGTACTGACTTCGGAAGATAGTTCCTCAAGAGATTTCCCACTGTATGTACTTGAGTTTACTATGATGGATTGCGATTTACTAAGTGGGGCCTCCCAAGCGCTGCTGTATTCTCACAGAGATTAAATAGTATTCAGTATGGAATATTGTCAAAAATATTTTCAGTTGTGGCAAGAAAATAGCACAAAAAATAATGGAGCACCCATCCATACTCACTCTGGCCAGTCTGTTTTTGCTGTCATGTCGGAGCAAGCCTCAAAGGATGGAGACAGTAGTTTGGGAGTGAGTCCTCTGGTGCTGAAAAACAACATACTGGTGTGACTTCAATTTTTTAACATATTTCTTGATTCTGCTGCACAAAAATGGCTGTTGGAGTAAAAAAAAAAAAAAAAAAAAAAAGCAAAAATGAACAAAAACAAACCAACCAAACAAATCAAAACAAAATGTGATTCTACTAATTCTATCATTTCTTAATTTACTATATTTGGGCTGCTCCTAATTACCAAATGCAGCACTTGTCATTTGTTTTTTAACTTAATTTCAGGAGAATCCTGCAGTGTAAAAAGACAAACATTAATTATCCTATATCTATCCCACACCTCAAAACAATGCTTTAAAAGTTAAACTTGTTCCATTTATAAAGAAATATGTATATATTTATAATATTTATTTATAGTATTTATTCATAGAATATATTAATTTTCTTCAAAATAGGCATTTGCTTATTTATTTTGTTGTTCAAAGGGTCCGTAAATCAATTGCAGTACAAAACACAGGCTGAAAAATAAAAGTGTAATTCAAATTATTTTTTAAATAAAACATGGACAGCATCTAGAAAAAAAATGTTGCTAGCACAATTGTCACAACAACTTGAACCTGAACGGCTTTTACTTGACTCATGTCATCAGGTGATTCATTTGTGTTTTATTTTTAAGAATTCTGTTTGACGCTGACATATCATGTCCTTTTAGTTTCACATCTCATTCAGAAACCAAGGCAAAAAGTTCACTTCATAAAATATTAATAGATGCAAGTATTGTCTCTGACCTTACTTGATCAAAGTGGCTAGTGTCAAAGTTTAATTGCATTTCATGTATTTTGGTGACATCTCTAAATTTTTCATGGATTCAATAAATTATTAGCATCACAAGAATATCTGAGAGTCATCATATAACGTAGGAAAATTCTGTAAACTAATAACTGAGACTTAAATGAAAATTTTATTTATTTAATCTTACTCTTTTTCCTCCATCTCCTAGTAAAAAGATGAAAGACTGAATAACTCTATAAGGCATAGAATATTTGGGGTATTTTTATAACTGGACTTAGAAAAAAGTCTGCCTCAGTTTGAAAGATACCATGATTAATCTTGAGGTCCCAAAGATTGCTTGCTCCTTTGTATGTTTTTGCAAGACTGTTTCAGGTCTTGACATTTACAGTCAGAAGTTAGTTTCTGGCTGTTTTACTGAGCAGACATGCTGACATTCGACAATCAAAGGGACCATCTTTGCAGTCATTGGGATGTGACTGGCGATGTTGTCTTGTCTTTCTCTAGAAAATGTTTCTGATCTGTGTGAATCTCCACCTTATAACTACAGACATCATTTAGAATTTCAATAGAAAGCACCTGTACCATGCACTCATTTTCTTTCAGTTGGTATCGAAGTTCTTGAATAGTAAACGATATGCACTTCATTCCCATCTGGTTGCATGTAGCAGACATTAACTCCATAGACTGGAACATCATAAATTATGAACAAAAGTGTCTGTTTGCCATAGTGGATGAATGGAATTGGATGTCAGTCACTTGCTCTCATTTTTGAAATGCATTTTGTGCTGGGAAGTCCATTTCCATGGAACTGTCTTGCCAAAGAAGCAGAGAAGAGGTTGGGTAATCATTGCTTTTCATGGCGGGGAGCTGTAGCATGGTTTCCAAGGAATATCTACAGACTTTGTTTGTGCTTTGACTGAGGTAAATTTAAAATTGCCTTTGTTTTATGCTGTGAATCTATTTAGACTCTTTCTATAACTTCAGTACCTAAGAAGGTGATAATTCCTTAGTGCCTCCTCTGCATCTGCTGTTGGTGGGACCCTCCATGAGCTGCAGAGGGACAAGCTCTAAAGACCATGGTCTTCTCTGTGAGCTGTATGGGAATCTCTGCCCCAGCACCTGGAGCACCTCCTCCCACTCCTTCTCAACTGATCCAGACTGTTTCACATTTTAGTCATTCTTCTCCCTCACAGTTCCAGTGTGGTGTTTTTTATACTTTCTTAAGTATCTTATCACAGAGGTGCCACCAGCATCACTAGTTGACTCAGCTTTGGCTAGTACTGGGTCCATTGTGGAGCTGGCTAGAACTGACTCTGTCTGAAATGGGGGCAGCCCCTCGTGTCTTCTCACAGAAGTCGTGACTGAACACCCCCCACTACCGAAACTTTGCTATATAAACCCAAGACACATACCTGGCTGTGCCTTTGTGAAACTTTTGTTCTTGTTTAGCAGCTGTGGCAAGTTTTCACATATGACCTCTTACTCTTGGATGCAGGCTCAATAGTTGCTGCTGTTTATGCTGAAACTTCAGCAGATCATTGCTTTTCTTGTGACCAGAAATTGCAGTTTTGTAACAATATATAGTGCTGAAGTTCATCAAGCGAACATAATTCCATGTGCGAACTGACCACATGAACAATCACGCATAGGTAGGATCACATGCTTTTCTCTGGCTGCTACTAATTAAACAGAGTAAGAGAGGGAGAAGATGTGATGTTGATTCTTTTTGCACTGTAAGAAACAACCTTCCATGTGCAATTCACACTGTGTAAAATGAGTGTGGTAATGAAGTGTTCTTGGGCAAATACAGCATTCACTCTCACAGGACGTAAAGTGGAGACTGGTGTTCTACCATTAGAGAAGTACAAAAATATAGTTAAAGGCATATGCTGCAAAATAGATGGCTTTCTTTGCTTCCTACATATCTTCTCAATATACAGCTCACTTATGTTTAGTACCGTAACCTCTATAATATGCTGTCTTCAAGCACCATGTTTACCTGGTAGAAGAAAGATCACTTACTAAAACAATATATCCTCTAGAATACTAAAAGTTTTTAAACATTCCAGCTGTGGGTGTTTTGGTTGCTTGTTTGGTTTGGGTGAGGGGGGACTTGTTTGGTTTGTTTTTTTGTTTAATTAATTTTAAAAATATTTTAAGCTCTGCAAAATATTTTATTTGATAAAAGTATTTCAAAATGAGATCAAACTCTTTGAATTTAAAGCAAATTAGATTTATTTTTTATTCTGAAATTGTAATACATATATATGTTTGCTATTTCATAATTACAAAATATACAGACAGGATATGAGAGGGCTTAATGTGGCTGAGTCTATATGTATTATAGTGATAACACAGAAATGTTCACCTATTATCTCCTGTAAATTTGCATGTGCCCCCACCCTGCCCAGTTAATAAGCATATATGAAACAGGGAGGGGAAGAGCACTGCAGAGAAACTACTGGTGACTGACATACAATGATGTTTACTCCATCAAAAAATAGAGAAGAAGAAGGCACCTATGTCAAAACAGGCTCAGAGGAAAGAGCCATGGTCCAGCTGAAGGAAACAGCATGATTCACATTTTGGTGGAGCCAGAGGCTTCCTATTCACATGGACATATATTCCTGAGCTCAAACTCATGTCTCTCACTATCCTTATTTCTGTATAATGCCATGTTGTGAGGTCTTTCTATTCCAGACAAGTCTCATTCAACTGCACCTACTTATAGAAACAGACAGAAATAGAAGTCTGTTTAGCAGCATCAGTTAGCTGATCTGTTCTGCTCCCTAAAATCCTGTTAATGTTTCTTGACACTCTGGCAGATGCATTTTTAATTGGCATTTAGCAGTAACAGACATTAAGTCATGGTTTTATATTCATCAAAAGGCTTTTTAAAATTTTACAATACCTTGTCTCTCCAACTAGTTATGGTTTTGTCAATCATTGACATTAGAGAACAAGTTAATTTACATTTCAGCAAATGTGTTAAGACTTTTGCAAAAATATCCTTGTAACTCAGCCTTAATTTTGTCCAAACTGTTCCACAGTGAAATATCATCAGTCAGCAGATGATGTAAAATTAGTTGACACATTGTTGAAACGCAGAAAAGGAAATACACTCTGTGTGCCATACAGAAGATGAAGTGTGTTTGTGTACAAAGTAAGACTGCAAAAATAATGTCAAGACTGAAGTCAGTACGAGACAAAAGTAGGTGATGTGAATGGGAGAGTGCACAGAAACCAAAGCAAATAAGTGTCCTGGGAGGATACATATGCTAGAAATTATTTTTGTCACTGAATCTTAAATCACTTATAGCTGAATTTGGTGTCTGTGTTTCTGCCTCTCTCTCTGTACTCAGCAGATTCCTACATGATAACGAACTGTAAAATAAAATTGGAGAAAAAAGTAAGTACCCGTACGTAAGCCAACAAGATAAAAATATGTAAAAAAAGACATGCAAATAAAAAGAAAACTGATAAAAAAAAAGTGAGTTATTAAAAATCAAAGAAAATAAATATAAAAGGACAGTTACTTACATGGTTAAGACATCAAATACAAATTTTAAATTAGTATTTAACAAGAAAAAATAAGGAAAACATTTTGTGAGTCATGAAAAACAGAAAAGGCTTTTCAAAGAAGACTCATGCAAATGATTAAAGGGATGAATGGACTTACTTATTAGAAAAGATTAAAAGGATAAATACTAATAGTTTAGTGAAGTGATTAGGTTAGGGAAGAGAGGAAGACATAAGAAGCAACTACAAACATCTGAAAGCACTAAACACAAAGGAAGGAGAGGAATAATTTAGCCCAATACAAGATAGTAGAACTAGAAGTAAAGAAATTAAAGTTTAAAAAGAAAAAATAAAACTATATTGAGGATCAGAATTAACCCCTCAAATGTGAGATGAAAAATGGTGGTAGTGGTGAGAGTCCATACCTACGGGGTAAGTAGATTAAAAGACTGGAAAATACAACAAAACAAAACAACACCACAAAAAAGTAAAAAATCAGTTGTAAAGGACACTGTGCAACAGTCTGCTACAAAATTTGCATTCTGTGGACATAGTTTACCTTCTAAAACAATACATTTTTTAAAGTAACTGGAATGATTCTTTCAAAGATAATTTTCTCTGTCTCTGTGTAAGTCTATATCAGTCCCTGTCATCTCATCGAGCCTTTGTGGACTGGTGTGGAAAGTCCTCTGGGAGAATGAAGAAAACTTCCTGTGCAATCACAATAAATATCTTTGAGGCGTGACAAGCACAGATAACACATGTGCAAGAGTCAGGTTTATTCCCAAAATCACAGAGGAAGCGATGAACAGAGAGAGGTTTGAGATTCTCAAAGCTTGATCTTCATCTTCCTTAATATTAAAAGTTAGGGCTTTATGGAGAAGTATTGTCAGCCTTTCAGATTTGGATTCTGCTGTTTCCTGACCAGATGTACTCCACAGTTGTTTCTGTGACTCTTTCTTTTATATCTTATCTTCTCTGTTCATTTCTTGTGAAGCTCAAACTCAAACACAATCCCTGTTGTTTTCATTCCCACCTCTCCTCCTTTCCCTGTCATCTTGCATCTCATCACAAATAATTCCTGGCAAGTTTCTCTTTTCTTTCCTTGCAAGCACACTAACCTCTATTTTCTTTCCACCATTGCTTTGCACTGCAGTCCCTGCACCTGCCTCTGTTCTCTGCTGCATCTCCCTTAACATTCCTACTGCTATTCCAGCAGTGATGGAATAAATACCTCAGTCCTGCATTCCCCTGAGCTTCCTTCTTCTTCACCTTTTAAACTTCCTCATTCAAAGACAGGCTCTTGTGGCAGGAGGAAAAGAGAGTCCAGCGCATATTTTTTCTACATTATATGTAGAAATACTGTACCAGCCTCTATAATTTCTAGTAAATATAAATGTAAAGATTCAAAAGGCAAGACACAGGTCAAATTTTAAACAACATTTTTCAAGCTCCTTTTCTGATTTTCACGAGAACAAGGTATGTCCTGAGACAATTTCTAGGACTTCATTTATTTTTTTGGTCAAAGAAGAAGGCAGGGTTATAAAGTGAATAACCTCCTATTACCATGAGTTTTAAGTGAAAAACATATAGAGTATCTCAGTTATTAGAGAACAGTCATTCACTAGTATGGGGGTGAGCTCTAATTTGCCTTTCTGTCTTTAGCTTCTGTTCCCAAGGTATTTGATCCCACAGCAAAGGCAGCCAAATATATTCTTATTGTGTATAATGGTTCCTCAGTGCCCTCCATCAGTCCTGATGATCCTTAACCAATGGAGGTTGTTATACTGTCTATCACTATGCAGGCTTGTATTTATATTTTAAAAGCATATTATGTTGTAGACCTTTTAAAAAATTAATGCATATATTTAATGTTTATCTTCCTATTGAGAGATTTAAGGTATAAAATAAAAACAGATATACAAATGGAAAATCAATCATAGGTGTAAAGATACCTTTCCAGCTCTCTAGGTACAGAAGGGTATTTTTTTCTACCTTTTTTCAGGTGTACTGTAATACTTATCAAATATTTCAGAATTATATATGGTAATTTTTTAGGGAATTACATACATTGATAAGATGGATTTTTTAGTTCATTATAAGATCAATTTTTGAACAAACTTTAAAATAATTAATATCTTCCAGACTCCCCAACTAGCTTGCTGTGAATGAGGTCACACTGGCCTTGGTATGCTACGTGAAAGAACTAGAGTTCCTTACGAAAGGATCCTAAAAGATTCTGGCTGTTCCCTTAGTTTGAACAAATGAAAAATATCTGTAAGAATGCCTCACAGAATAATTGCATACCAAGTCTCTCAATTTTTTTCAAGTGCCATAGCTGTACAGTTCTTTCCTTGAAACTCTGCTGTGTGTACTGTAGTTTATAAGATCCTTACCCTAAGCTTCACTGAAACCCCCAAGGAAAAAGAAACAGTAAAAATAGTCCCTGAAGTCACTTGCTTTTGAAAATAGTACTGAAAGTATGCAATCCAGATGATCACAGTATTTTTTTTTGTCTCAAATTACAGATCCAAATTAAAACTAATATTTTGTGTTTCCTGATTCAGGTGTTGTAACTCAGTTATTACTCTAAAGATCCTGCACTTAAGGCTCAGAAATGGTTAGTCTTAGCCTAAGAAAAGCAAAGTGTGCTCTTGTGCTCTTTTGAGGGAGTGATCGCTTTTATGGGATTATACAAAAATGTATATAAGCATAAATGTGTATGTGGTTTTTCATATAATGAAAATAATTTCAAAAGTTAGTTTTACTTTGGATTTTCATATTTTAATTAGCATTCTTGATTGATGAGAAACTATGAACAGAAACAGTATTGAGAAATCCTCCTAATTGTAAGTTCTCAGGTTCTGTTGAAGGTTTTGGTAATTGTTTTCCTTTCAGTTTCCCAGTCTGCTGTTTTCTGGTGGCTCAAGTAACCCTTTTTTTCATTTGCTTTTGATTAGGTGACTTAATAAGGTGACTCACAATGTGTGTTGGAACGAGTGTGATTTTACAAGCTGCGGGTATTTATACAATTTTAATTTCTCTGGAGTTTCTCAGTACCAGTCTATTTGGAAACATTAAGTTGTTTTTAGTGATAGCTTAAGATCAGACTATAAGGCATGATGATAAGTCTCATGTCTACTAATATTTTGTTTACTTACTAAGACATATCCTTATACTCTCTTCTGACTGCACAAATTAGCAGATCACAGGTCATGTGTTGAAGGAAACACTATAGTGAAGTGCCATGCACCTGCTTGCTTTGATTTGACACTTTAAATGTTGTGAACTGTGAATAGAGTTATCAACATCAGCTAGTTCAACTGGACCTGAATAGCAGTTGTAATCATCTAGGAGTAAGATGGATCTAGTACAATGGAGCATCAGACTGAATCTGCAAATGAAGCAAATACAAAATTCCATTAAAGTCATATGGGGGAAGCAGAATTGTATATTTAGTTTATAATGGCATAGTAGTTTTATTTTTTTTTGTTTCTTTTGGGAATGCACCTAAACATTGGTCAGATTCTTACAGCTTCCTTCTCGTTAAGGAAGAGATGCCTGTGCATCCTTCTGCATCCCCGTGCTACCAGGAACAGCAACTAAATGTACACTGTATAACTGAATCCATACTCTGCATTATCAGGCAGTTCCATACCATTCTATTTCCATAAACCAGGTCAAAAAGTGCTAATAACTGTTTTGTCACTGAACCACAAGATTCACCTCCAGACTAGTACAGTTTAGACACTTAGGTTTCTGTCAGTATGACCCTGATTTGTCCAGGGTCTAAACTACTTGTGTCACATGGATCACAGCACATTCTGGGAACACAAATTAAGTCTTAAAAGCTCTTCACCATCTCAAAGACTTTTCCAGCTTTGGACTAAGCCTTCCACAAGTCTCTTCTGGCACAGGCCATACATGTAATTTGAAAAACAAAGTTGTTATCGCTGACCTGATAGTTGCTGTTGCAATGACCTCTTTGAAAGGTGTCTTAGAACAACTTCTTTATGCCTGATAGACATAAGAGTAGTTGCAAAATCCAGAGGACAGGATGTCAGTTTAGAGCCGTTTCTAGTTAAATACCTCTCAGATCTCCTGCCGAGCACTTCTTTGTGGGACCAGCAGGTATCAGGAGCTACATGTTGTTGTTCTCTCCCTTTTAGTATTTTTGAGGTAATAGCAGGGAGGCCAGAACATGTCAGAATCTATTTATGAGTGGCTGCCACTATCTGACCTTTTTTTTCCAGAGTGTTTTCTAATAAGTAAAGAATTAGCACCCAAAGAGTAACAGTTAGTAATTTCCTGTCTCAACTGTGATATGAGTATTACCCTTTTGAACTCTATCATTACCCTCTTACTCATCTGAAAATGATACATAAAATTAAAATCGGTAGCTGAAAGTATAATTTGTTCCATTCAAGCCACAGAAAAAAAAAAAAATCAAGTAGAGCTTACATTTTCAGACAGCAAAATTCAAGAGCATACTGCATTTGTGTGACTCTAGATCCACCCAAAGAATAGCTTTGGCTGTCCAAAATCAGTGACAAACAGTTATGCTAACATGATACATGTTTGAACATCCTTTCTGTGTCCTTACAAAATTAATCTGATGTGACAGAAAATAAAAGACACCAAGATAGTGAAGTTTTATATTTGTCTGTGATATATGTGTTCTCTCAGATATCAGGTCCCATCCCAATGGTATAAGGTCTTAATTTGAAAGAAACTAATATAAAAATGGGATTTTTTTTTCCCAGTGCTTAGCATTTATCCTTCATGATTGTATTAACCAGTCTGATGTGTTAATTGCTGTTTCTTTTTACTAAATACGTTTAGTATTTGGCTTTAGCACTGTTCAATCATTTGTTCTGTTCAAAGTCTTCTTAATCTTAAAAATTGAACATTATATTTAAGTGTCTTTTCAAATTTATTTTTTTTCCCATAAGACCATTCACTACTACTCTTCAGAGAGTTGGAAAAATGTACAGAGAGGCACCTGAAGAATAGAGAGAATCTAGACTTTGTCCAGGAGTAAGGAACAAATACAGTTACCTTATGCTAGGGAACCTGTGCTTTCTATTGATACCATTTAACAGCTCCGTTTTCAGGTATCTTCAGTCAGTAACTGCCTTCAAGACAACAGAATCACAGTGACTTTCATGGACTAACTGATTTATCTTGAGACTTCTCTTATAGACCTCCCAAAATCATAATTTTTTAATTTTTTTTTTTTAATTGCTGTAAGGAATGGTGCTCATTCCTCTACATTCTGTCACTCAAGAATCTTAATAAATAAATGAATAAATAAATAAATAGCAAGTGAAAAAATTAAACTATTTAGTCTTTTGTAGTATTGTGGGTTGACCTTGGCTAGCCTCCAAGTACCCACCAAGCCTCTCTATTTATTCCATCTCTATGACAGCACCAGGAGAGAAAATATAACAAAAAGCACATGGATCGAGATAAGGACAGGGAGATGGCTCGTCAGTTAGTATCATGGGCAAAACAGAATCAGCTTGGGAAAATCAATTTAATTTATTGCCAGTTAAACAGAGCAGGGTAACAAGAAATAAGAACAAGTCTAAAGACACCTTCTCCCCACCACTCTCTTCTTCGCCAAGCTCAGCTTCACTCCAAACTCTTCTACTTCTCCCTGGAGTGGCACAGGAAGACAGATGGGGAAGGCGGGTTAAGGTTGCTTCAGAATGCTTTGTCTCTGCTGCTCCTTCCTCCTCACAGTCTTTCCCTGCTCCAGCATAGGGTCCCTCTCACTGTCCTTCATGATCTTTTCCAAGATGAGTCGTTCTCATGGGCTGTATTTCTTCAAGAAATTCTTGAGCATGGGTCCTTCCCATGGGATACAGTCCTTCAGGAATTGACTACTCCAGTGTGGGTTCCCCACAGGGCAGTGGTTCCTGACAGAAAATCTGCTCCTGTGTAGGTTCCTCTCCACAGGCCACAGTTCCTGCCAGGAGCCTGCTCCAGGACAGGGTCCACATGGGCTGCAGCTTCTTTCAGCACATCTCCACCTGCTGCATCAGTGGATGCTGCAGGACTGCACCTCCACAGACTGCAGTGTGGATTAATCCACTCTAGAGTGGTCCTTCATGGGGTGTAGAGGGACAACCTGCATCACCATAGTCTTCTCCATAGGCTGCAGGGTAATTATTGCTCCAGCACCTGGAGCATCTCCTCCCCCTCCTTCTTCATTGGCCTAGGGTCCACTGGGCTGTTTCTCTCGTATGTTTTCACTCATCTCTCTCAGCTGGTGTTGCACAGTGTTTTTTACCCTTTCTTAAATATATCATCATGGAAGTGCTACTGATAACACTGATAAATTCAGCTTGGGTCAGCAGTGGCACTGTCTTGGAGCTGGCTGGAGCTGTCTCTGTCTGACATGGGAGCAGCTTCTGGTGCGTTCCCACAGAAACCGTCCCTGCAGCCACCCTGTTACCAAACCCTTGCCACATAAACCAAATACATCTTTTAAATATAAAAGCCCATCAAACTAGGTTCATATCTGGTGTAAATAAGCAGTTTCATCAGGAGAAGCTAGATCTCTTACAGAAATAGAATGCAAGTGTATAAGCATGGATATGTAACAAGTTTTATACAGATCAACTAGAAGTAGTTTGATGCAGTATCAAGCCCTATGTCAAATATCCTCAGAAGGCTACATTGTATTGAGACCCAAAGTCAATATTCTAACTTGTGTCTCTGACCAATCATTGCAATCCAAACTACCCATCAAGAGGGCCAGAAATAACACAAGAAAAGATGTAAATTCCTGGTCACTCCTTTGGAAGAAAACTGAACTTCTTCAGCTGGGTAAGGAAGAATCCAGAGGTCAGTGCGACAAATAGGTGATAGCACAGCTTTTGTAAGCAGCTGTGATAAAAAGAAGGACTTCTTGGCAGAGTGTTTTAGTTTCAAAATTAAAGCACAACAGGCAAAAATAAAAGACCAAAACAAGATTTAAAAGCAGCCTGAAGCAATGAGGAGAAAAATGTCACTCACATAAACATGCCTAACTGGATAGTTTGGGATTCTTAGAAGAGGTTGGCATTGTTACTTTATAATTCTGGGATATACTATACAGAAGCATTCTGAAATCCATTTACCTCAGGAAGACATGATATATACATACCATTGACATATTTTGCTATACTGTAAATACTTATGATGCTTACACTACATATTTAAGGTAAGGGAACAGCATCCACAAAATTGTTTCATTATTTGTGTATCAAAATTATGTCTACAGTAGCCTCTTTCACCAAAATATTTTTACATTAAGATTTTAATTAATTATGAAACAATTGAATTATTATTTCTATTATTAGCAGTAGCAATATCATCATCAGCATAACATTAAATAAAATTCCACTCATAATAGCTTTGATTATAGTTTTGACAGGCCATGTGATAAGACAGAAAGAACTAAGGCCCTTTGTGCTAATGTTAATTAGTGGATGTTGTTAGACAAATAATATTAAGGAAGAAAAAAAAAGAAAAAAAAGGAAAAAAAGAAAAAGGCTTTGCTGTTCATAGATCTGCTGCCTTAACCATTAACAGGTAGACATATAAAAAAGTACATACAAACATTGAGATGAAGTCTGAGAAGGAATACAAATAGCTGTTGAATGAATAAATCTGACAAAGAGATTCTCAAGATTTCTTTGCCAGCTTCAATGCTAGCAGGAGTAGGTGACAACTTTATCTGTGATAATAGAGCAGTAGCTGTTTCTGTGCCAACTCATGTGTCTGTCAGAGTGTTCTGCAAGGCAGAAGAGGACGTACAGAGTCCTTCAGGAAATAATGAGTTAGAACAAAATGAGATGTGTCCAGCTGTTGGTGCTCCCTGTTTCCTTTGCATTGTAAACAGAATATCTTTGGAATCCTGACCTAAGTTAAGCCCAAAGACTTGTACATGTTTTGTCATATTTTTCTTCTGATCTTCGCAGATCTCTCCTATCTTGAGATAGGCTTTGTCTATTTGCCTATCTATCTATTTATCTATCTATCTATCTATCTAATCTACTTATTTAAATCCAGAAAACTATTTGATCATAACATCTGTCTATCTGAGAACAGAGTAGTTATTTTACTTTTTTTTCTTTAATCCACCACGTTGACCTGCTCCTAAACTCTTATTAAATATCATTTCTGAAACCCTCATAGATATAAATGGTTGTTCTACAGGCAATCTCATCAGCTTCTTGGGCAGTTTGAAACACTCAGCATCTTTCATGACTTCTTCAGCAGTTTGTAGAGTTGAGCCTTTACTAATTTTAAGATGTTATCTAAGCAGTTTAGTACTAACTTGCTCTCCTCTGACCTCCTGACACTGACTCTTCATTTGAGTTTTGTAGTTTATTAGCAGAAGCTGTGTTAATATTGATTAGATATAGTTCCATGTTTGGCATACTGCAAACTACAGTTCTTCACAGGGGCAGGTAGTTTGTGTCTACACACAGTGATTTCATTAGTTAAGTGAGACACTTTATTGGACCTAATAAGGTCATGAAGTTTGGGATCAGATGATGTACAGAGAGTCCTTCTAAACATACTCGAGAAGTCTCACAATTGACAGTACGAAGAACTGAGTATTTAATGTTCTCTAATTAAAATATGTGTATGCACATGCATGTATCTACATATATCCTGTTTTGCAGACCTAAATACATAAAAGGATTTATGCTGCTTACCCACTCTGTTGTGGTTTTTTGTTTTGTTTGGTTTTGGTTTTGGTTGGTTGGTTGGTTTTTGTTTGGTTTTTTGTTTGTTTGTTTGATTGATTTTTGTTCTGTTCCGTTTTGTTTTATTTTGTTTTGTGTTTGTTGTTGTTTTGTTTTGTTTTGTTGGGTTTTTTTCCCCCATTTTTAATAGTTTTCATCGTAGGTTTTGTTGGGTTTGATTGGACATATCTCAGTTTTTCAGCTATTCATTTTTTTCACTTCTAAAGCATCACAGAATCAAAGAATGGATAAAGTTGGCAGGGGCCCCTGGAGACTGCCTAATCCAACTCATCTCTTCAAAGTAAGTTCAATTAGAGCAGGCTGCCCAGAACTGTGTCCAATTACATGTTAAATATGTCTGCAGGAGACTGCATAACATCTCTTGGCAACCCGTTCCTATGTTTGACCACCATCACACTAAAAAATTTATGTTAAAACAAAAATTGTTGTATTTCTATTTGTGCTTATTGCACCTTTCCTGTTCCTGGATCCCACTGTGAAGGCTCTGGATCTGCCTTTTTTATACCATCCTATCAGATATAGGTATTTACATACTAAAGAATGTTTGAATAATTATTTTAAAGCTTTATGTTAAATCTTTTTTTAAAGTTTTATATTGCAACTTTAAAAGAAGATAATGAAAGAATCCAGGGGTTTTGTAGAATTTTTATTTCTTGATTGTGGTTAAAATAAACAATCCTGATAGGAAACTGAGTAAAAAATCCAAATCAAATTCATTTAAATTCTTTTGGTGAATTTCAGAAACTAAAATGTTCTGGAGGGGAATGAGGGGGATTATTCTGCCTATATTCTGTGTACTTTTGTGCAGAATCATTAAGTCATTTTGATTGGAACAGACTCTCAAGACCATCGAGTCCAAGCATAACCTAGCTCTAGCACTAAGGCATGTCCCTCAGAACCTCATCTATACATCTTTTAAACACTACCAGGGACTTCCTGCAGACTTCCATAAATACTGTTTAATTTCCAATAACATACTCCAGACAGTTGAACAGATACTAAAATTCTGTGTTCTTTGATAATGTACAGTTAAGTACTGATTTAGTGTTTCTATGCAAATGTAGTTCATGGTCAATGTTACTATCGTAAATTAATTTTTTAAAAAATCCTTTTGAATAGATAGGTAACATTTTGCTATAATTTTACAATCAATGACTGTTATACTGTCTACAATTGCAAAAACTTGGCTTTTCAAGTAAACCAATCTTTTCTCAGAACTGCTGGAATAATGTGGAGATAACAAATGTAGGGCTTGTTAGCCACTTCTCTGCTACCAAGAGAGGGAGTGAGTTGTTTACAGCTGGTATTTTGTTTTTTTGAAACCTTTTTCATGGGGTGCTCTATAGCAATGAAGAGCATGAAACACAGTATAGACCCCCACCCCCACCTATTTTGTTCCTCAGGTCTGACTGAAAAGCTGTCTCATGGTTCCTACAGGGAAAGTGATTGCAACATCCCCAAGTTTTGAAGTCTCCTGGCAGAGCTTATATTGAATTTGGCTCTCCTTAAGTACTGAGTTGGTCATTTACTGCACTCAAGAATCCCTAGCTTTTGTTGGACTCTAAATCTGGAAAACACTTGCACCTTTATTGATCATCTGTTGCCAGCTATTAGGCTCCTGCCCAATTCTCCTGTCCCCTTAGGAACCTAAACCAAAAGATCGAGCAGAATCAAATCCAAGAAACTAAAGGAATATCTTTAAAGTGATATGCTCATGATGATAGCTTGTCACTCAAATAAGTGGCTTCCATTAGAGTAAGGCACACAAAATCTCTCCTGATTTGCATGGAATTTGGGTCTTCTGTTGTACCTGAAAATCAGTCTTGCTCACCTACATTTTCTGTAAACTTTGTATCCTAACATGGAAATAATGTCTTAAATCTTTGTAAGGAGTGTGGTCATTCTTTAAAACTTAAACATTAGCCTTGCTCCCTTTTAACTTTACGGACAGAATATGTACATCCTACTGACACTGTTGCTCTTAGCTTTAAAAATAATTGTATTTAATTATAATAAATGTTCCAAATAACCCTATAGTAACTGCCAAATTACTATCACACTAACCATCTTTATTTTATGAACAGATATGTTTTATAAGCAGATAGCTTTTACAAGCAGATACTTTAATAACAGGAAAAAATCTGCCACCTGATAATTGCTGAAAGGATGTGAATAAGGCATATTGTTTTTCTGACTCTTATGTTACAGGCTTGTGGTCTAATTTAATCTGTTCTGAATGCACAGTAAATGTAACACAGTCATCTTTAAATCATAAACCTCTTGAAAAAGCCAGGCAGAGGTCTGTTAATGTGTTGAATGATGGATATCCTAGGTATTATTGATCTCTGAATTCAGAACCAATTCATTCTGAACTTGCAAACATTTTTCATATATTTTTAGAAAATATTGAATGGCTCTTAATCAGTGACAAGACTGTTTTGTCTATTGATACTCAAAGTAGATTAGCAACAACCTAATGCATTTCACTACAAAAAGGAATCTTGTAGAGGCTGAATCTTGGGTAGTATATCTTGAATGAACTGACTTCACATTCAACTACCCTTGAATTAAAGAAAAGCTCAGAGTAAGCATAGTGAATAACACATAGTGAGAAAACCATTGTAAGGGTTATTATCTATGGAGATCTACACAGTCCTCTGTCGTATGGACGTATTACACACTGTGGTTTGAATCACTGCTGGGTGATTATTTGATTCAAGCGAACTGCCTACTTGATCATTGCAGTTGGTTTCTGTATTGTCAATTTCTAGCAGCTTCTATACATCCCACTCACTACTGATGCTATTTTCTCTTTCTCAAACTACCCCATTCCAATGATTAGTTTCCTGCATCTCACCTGTCTCTATATTTTTCTATTCAAGTTTGGATGCAGAAATCCTCACTACAGTAGCTTAACCTCACCTTTGTGTTCCTTGGCCATTGGTGCTGATCTGGAGCATATTAAAAGAATATCACACGTGGTTTAACTAAATATGGAATGCAAGTGGGTATCTAATAGACAGTATTTAATGAACAGACAGTCCTTTCCTATTAAGCCTGTGTCATTATACTCCCACAAGACTCAGAAGAGACTAACAATAGGGGGTGTGGATATAAAACTGTGATTCAGTTCGCTGATTAAGGATCCTAATTTTGGGCATCTACCAGCAGATATCTCATTGTTAGGTAACTGTTTATGCTCCTATTACAGTTAACAGAAGTTGAGGGTAGGACCAAGTTGTGTAAAAGCAGGTATTTAGCACCATGTGATTTTCCCTAAGACCTCCAAGATATCCACACAGGTCTGGCAGGTTAAGATATGTGATATACAGGAAAACTCAGTCCTTCTGAAGTAGCAGTAGAAGGTGGCACAATATATTCTAGGGCATTTCACATGCCACTCCATTCTTGTTTATATTACCCTTGTTCTCAGCACAGCTAGCTTATCCTATAAAATATTTGGGGACATCATCCCCTAGATAATGTCTACTTTATAATAAACTAAAGGCCCTTAATGCATTTGCAAAACAAACAAACAAGCAAATAAACACATAACCTCCAAGAGCCATAAGCAATGATGATGGGACACTTGTCTCTTTCCCAGGCTTGTATAAATGACACAAATCTTTCTGTTATCCTCTTATTTGCAAGGAAGAGGCTTATATCTGTGCATGAAGAATGACAGACCCTTATTGGAGAACAATCAAACTACACATGCTGCATACGAAAAGGAAATTCAGTGAAATGTTTCTGAACTTATCTACCACATCATTTTCAATTGCAGGAGAGTCACACTGTGTCTCAGAAGGTATTTGACTCGCACTTCTTGTGACATTCAATAAAAGTACCAACTTCTAACCCTAGTTTAGGGGGGAAATCCTTTCTGCTGCCAGCCCGTAGCCACTACGTTATGAGTTGTACTACTTTCAGATAATTCAGTTTTCACAACGGCTGTACACAAGGCCACACATTAACAGTAGGTGCTTGCAGGCGGGCAAATAAGCACAGTGAAAATCCTGAGAGTGTGAAATGTTCAAGAAAGGTCCTGTCTATCTTACTGATTTTTTTTTAAATTCAAATTTATTTCTAAAACAAACAAAAAGAATAATTTTGAAAATCCTGGAACTGACATATGAAAATCTTTTAAATATCAGATGGTAATTTTTATTCTTTTTATAAATTACAGATAAGCAAATTGAGTTGATTATATATATCTTTTTTCCTCATAAATGCCATGCTCACAAAAACCACTACATTTTTAACATTGACTTTAAATCACATGAAACAAATAGTACTGTTGTCGGATTGAATATTCTTCTATATCAGCCTACAGAGTAATTGCTCTCTCTACTGCTGAGGAGCTGGGCAAGAAATTTCATCATCATCTCCCAGCTATATAACTATACCATAAATAATGCTAATGTCAACACTTTCTTTTTTGAATGTTCTGATCAGTAAGCTCTGAAATAAAGGTTTCAGTTTTAAAGGATGTTCGTACCATAACAATATGAGTTTTCATTTCTTAGGGAATTCCATTGTCATTTTTTTCTTATCCTGATAATGTGTTATTAAAATTTCCTTTGAAAAATAATGTTCCTGAAACACAATTAACACAAATAGTTTTGTTGTCATAGAATGAAAACATTCTGAATGTTTAAAAGTTTAAAAACTACAAATAAGAATTTAATTTCAAGAGTCATTTAGAAAGGAAAATAATATTTTTTTTTTTCATAGAATGACAAAACAGGATATTTCAATATTAAAATATTGTGGAATTTTTATGCTTTCCTTTTAACTTGTAGGTTATCTCCTAGTATAAGACATTTTACGCTGTCAAACCAATTTAATAAAAATGTTCCACCTAGACTTTTTCAAAAGAAATGTGAAAGTCTGCAAAGATTGCAAACTAAACACGCTGAAAAAAATAGTTCAGATAGGGATGCCCCAGATAACAAAGGACAGTTATCTCTGCTGATATGGCTGGATGTCTCAAGCTGTCGTCACAATTTCCCAATTACTTCTGTGCAAGATAACGTGAGGATGGACTTGGCGGTCCCTGCTCATTCCAGCCAGACAGTTCTCAGTAGTCAGCCAGTTACTTGTACTCTTTCCTTAAGACTGCTGATCTTCCTGCAATACTCTGAGATGTCTCTTTTGTGAAGGGCTTCAAAAAGTATCTAATTCCATGGACTAAAGTGGTCATACATCAATTGCAGATGTGACACCAACCAGTGCAGGGCTCCTGCTCAAATCAAATCATGGCAGTAACCAGCAGGGAGAGGAAAATGTTTTCAGAAACTTTAAAGATGCTAATTAAACATTTCCGCTCTTCTCATAGTAAAGGTAATAGACATTTAAAGGGTTATTGAGCTCATTGCTGGACCATGACGACCTTTTTCTGCATTATATGTCTTCTGTGGTAGACACTGTTTTTCACCTTTAGTTTAGTTATTAAAATGCTTTTTGATGGAAATAATGCAAAAGATAATTGGATAGTCCAACTATATCAACTATATCAACTATATTTCCTCATTTGTAAAATGAGATGTAGAAGAAAACACTGTACTGAAGTTTTATCTCTTTTTCTGGATTTCCTAGTTTACCCAGGAATTTTAGTCTGGATCCTTTAAAGAGTACAAGCTGGAACAAGATTATATTTTTGAAGAACCTAATGCTACAGAAAGACTTACTATCAAACTTTGAATCATAAGTCTTTGTAGGGCACTGCAGGAATTATATCTACAAAAACCTCCTCTACCCCAATGAGTAATGTCACACTTTGAATAAAAGTGAATTACTAAATTGTTTATGAGGTTGGGGGAGGGAGAAGAAGGGATATGTTCTGGGTATTATTCCCTCTTCAACATCATCAACAGCTACAGGAGACTTGATTTGGGATATGTTACTGGCTGCTGCATATAAAATGTTCATATAGAGTAAATTTTAGTTGCTATACTGGCATCCACAACGTTGTCATTCTGCCTAGACATGATGCAGACAAGAAAGTGGTAAATGAAAAGATGATCATTGTCATGAAGCCTATAAACCCGTGAACACCATCTATTAATAATTTTCTCATAAACTATTTATGCAAATAAAGATATTTCTCATTATATGTTCTAGATTTGATTTGACCTTTAATTCTTCCTCCACCATTCCTGTTCAGGATAGTTATTTCTAGGTCAGAAATAGGCCATGAGCTATCACTTTTAAGAGCAATGGATCTAATGGAAAGACGTTTTATTTGAAAGTATGGGGTATCAGGTTAATGGGAATTGCACTTGCACGCTATTGCAATAATAAATTTCTCAATTTCCTACCTGATTGTGCCTAGATCATAGATTACTAAACCAATATGGGTTGACATCATCAAATGGTTTACTGTCTTGTAGCAAGTAAACAGAGGGGTATTTGTTATTAGAACTTTTTTTTTTTTTTTTCCTTACAAGGAATGAGGCATTAAAGGTAAAATAGCATGAGCAAAATGGAAGGACAGAGATGTGAAAGGAGATGAAAGAGAAAACAGAACACAGAGTTTAATTTAACCTCTTTGCCATCACAAAATAAGATATTTAGGTCAGACAACACATTCCCTAAGGACAGCATTAAAAAGTGACAAACGTATGTTCTTTTCAATAATGCATAAGGTGCATTAGATCTGTTTAAAAAAGAAGTGTTGCTGGGAAATAACATCAGAAAACAGTTTCAACGAGTTAAGAGGAAAAAAAAATATAAAATATGTTTGTTTCAATTTTTTAAAATTAATTTGCAAATCAGAATAAAACCTTTTGTAGATTAGCTGAATATTTTAAAAGTTCATTCTGTTGAAGAAGTCCAAGCAATAGTCATTTTGCTTGGAATACACTACAGGTTAATTTTTAGCAGTTTACAGCATCTGAACTTTATTCTTTAAGAGATGCTATGTTTTGCAACATTACAAGAATTCACAAATGTCAAATCATTAAAGAAATTATGTTTGTGTCATCCAAGTAGAAGCTGTGATTTTTTGCAGACTCGTCAATAGCTAAGTAAAAATAATTATGTACATTCTTTCAGATAAAATTTGTACTAAATCCTATAAAGTTATGAAGAAAAGTCAGGTTTTGTACTCTGTTTCTATCTTGTCTTTTCTCAGAAAAATTCCCATTGCCTTAAATCAGTCATTTTGTGAGTACTACATGCAAACAGGACCCAGATAATAGTTCTATTAGATTTTCCTCCTTCTTTTTTTCTCAATAGAATTATTTTCAAAACCTACACATGGTATTTAGTGGTTTCAGTGCAGCCCACAGTGATAGCTGATCACAAACCAATTCTCAGCTTCAAAACTAATACTTTCTATGGTAGTCGAATAAGTGAAAAACGGCCAGCACAGATCTCAGAAGTATCAACTATCTTAAATTTGCAATGAGACCTGAAATCTTAACAAAGGACAAAACAAACAAACCAAGAAACAATATGATTGCAGTTATAGTTGTTATTCTATGAATAAAAAGTATTATTGCAAAATAGAATAATTGGAAAGCACAGACATATAATTAGACCTTACAATCAAGTTTTCTTCCCTTTTAGTATTAGTATTACTGTCTCTTCATTCATAATATAATTTAATTTTTCTGTACAAAATTTCCTGAAGG
This sequence comes from Pampusana beccarii, assembly GCA_013399365.1. Lineage (NCBI taxonomy): Eukaryota > Metazoa > Chordata > Aves > Columbiformes > Columbidae > Pampusana > Pampusana beccarii. The sequence goes on from VWYH01001908.1 coordinate 303,887, forward strand.
GCATAAGTGCATTTCAGCTCTATGCAGTGGTAATTCAGTTTCAAACCATGCATAAAAACTCAATAAACAGCAAAATGCTAATAAGTTGTATATGGGCTGTGACCTTTTCTAGTTATTTTTCAATATTTTTAACAGTTAAGAATCATTCACTCAAGTAAATTGAGAGAATCTTAGTATACTATTTACTTTAAAAAAACTCTGAATGTTTATCAAATTGAATTGAATTGATAATAATATGATAGTTCATGCCTGAGAAGCCTCACAATTGCCAATGTGAAGAACTGGATATTGTTTCACTGGTGTAATCATGTGAAGAGTGGATTGCGCTTACACTTTGCATGACCTTGAAAACACTTTCCCAGACAAATGTCAGAAAAGTTTTTTTTAATATTGTTGCTTTTGCCAAGTATATAGACTAAACAAACAAAAATACAAACAAACAAACAAACAAACAAACAAAAACAGTGTTAGTAAATGAAACAGTTGTGCTCTTTTTTTCAAGTGTTTTAAGACAAAAAAAAATAAGACCCATAATTATAATCTATAATTTAAAACACAGATTTCATAGGACATTTCACAAAGAGGATTTAGCATTACTGATGTCTTATATATTATAAACCAGACTTTGAATGGCTAGTATTTTTTAAATGTGCATTTAAATATTCATTGAGAATCCAGATTCCTTGATTCTGTGATCCTAACTGGCAAAGATGCTGCGTTTGATACACAAGCTATAGTTACACACTAGATGTTTTCAGTAGCTTTGATTTGTTCATTGCAGTATATATTCCTAAATTTAGCAGAATATTTGTTCTTTACTTCATGGCATTTTTTATCTTGAATGTATTCTTTATCTCCATATTTTTGTAGCTCTCTGGATATTTTCTCACCGTGTTGGATAGACACTAATATAACTATTGTGAAGTACAAACATCTTTGTTTTCTTCTGAGAACCAGTATTTGCCTTCACTATATTTATTGACCTATTACTTAGAAGTTCTAGTGTCCTTATTTGAAGACTCAATAATGTCTTTGTTTTTCTTCTGTTCATACTTCAACCTTACTGTAACACTATGCAGAATTTTAAAATATTTATTTCAACTATAGCTAGGAGGAAGTTACATGCTCCCTGCAAATATAAGAGAAATCTGGCTTCCTGTTGAACAAGACTACACAGGCTTTTATCATAGAAGAAAACAACCTCAGTTTATATGCAGCTATGAAATTCCTACGCCCTACATAGTTATGTGTTTCATCTTTGGATTTTACTAGTCTACTTTCCAACTGAATTTTGGATTTCATCTGTTTACATTGTATTGATAATTGATCCCCGTATCTATATTTAATTGCATCCACATGTAATAAATTTTTTCCGGTATTTTTGTGATATTATTCGTATGTTTATTGAAACTTTCAACACTTTATTCAGCTCTGGAAATGATCCACTATATTTAAATATTGAATGGATTAACTAAGAAATGGTTTTGATTCTAAATTCTTGTTACTAAAGAAATGTTTCTTGTGAGATGATTCTTGTTACTAAATAAATGCTCTTGATTCAAAATAGGGATTTGAGTTATTGATCTGCTTGCTGGTTTTGGACAAGACCCTAAAGCAGGTCAATGCTTCTCAATTATATCATCATTTAGTGGAAAAAAAAAACTCTTTGAGAAATAACAAGCTACTTTTCAATCGTGTTACAGCACAAGGTCCGCTATAGTTACATTTTATAATGATTTATTAATGCAGTCTGGTTTTGGTTGCTCAAGCATTTTAATTTTGCTTGATCTGAATGCTATCTTTGACACTGTCGATTATAACATTCTGCTTGATCATTTATGAAATTACAGAGGATAAGCTGGCACTGCTCTGAGTTGGTGTCAATGAAACATGTGTCCATCTTCCTTTGTCATTACATATCAGCTTTTTGCTGTACTACCTTGGGACCTTGTCAGGTACTCCAGTTTTTACACAACCTCATTTTGACTTAGCACAAGTATTTCTTTAAGGTAACTTCATTCGTCATTTAGCTACTTTTTCCTTTATGTAAAATAATCAAGGATGTGGATTAGTGACTTTGTACAGCAGTATAGAAAAGCACCAAACACTAGAAGGAATATATTTGTTCTTTGAACATGTACACAGACACAGAGAAACATGTACGCATGTTCTGGGGTTGTGGTAAAGCCGTTTCTCTTCTTTAGATTAAATTAATTAAGAGAATGGGTCTGGAATTTGTCACATCTGCAAAAGAGACTTTGTCAAGGATAATTATGAGAGTTTTCACAATTCTAAAGATCTACTTATATATCTTTTTTTGATATTTTTCGCTACAAATACAATAATTAATAATTAAGATAAACTTAAAATGCACATGGGACAGTACACAGCAACCATCAAGTTTCATTTACAATATCACAGTGTTTATCTGTTTATAGAAAACTCTGGATGTATCCCTTTAATTTGGTTTACATCAAGTACCTACGCTGATTTGAATTCAAAATGTATGTTTACTTTAATAGTAATATTAGCAGTTGATGTCTGGTGTATATCCTAGAGGTAGCACATAATCTCTCTCACTGTTCATCTTAAAGAACAAAATGTTTAGGACGCTCTGGACATTTATTTTCATAGGGTAGGTTTTTTCCTTTGTGAAAGTGATGTATGGTAATGGGAAAAAAATGCTTTTGTACTCAAGACCTGAGCTGTCACCTCGGAAATGCATTTGCCTGGTTCCAGTTTAAGCCTTCTTCATGTTTCCTAATGGTGATGGAACAGTCAGACAGAACACTACACTGAACAGAAATGTGTACAATAACAAAGATAACTCCAAGTTGTTTTGTCACCATGGTAACTATGCTTGAGCCTACTCTAGAAACTTTGCCTGGCACAACATTGTCAGCTATAGACATTTGGGAATTTTTTAATGATGCTACTTAGACTTACCAAAGGCCTTAATGTAGACACAGCAATTCAGAACCGGAAAAAAAAAAAAAAAGTCTTTTTCTCATATAGTTTATTTTGTGTGAGAAGCTGGTACATACTACATCCAAAGAAACATATTTTTATCACTAAAAGCTGCAGCTACATTTAGAGTTTTTGCTGAGATAGATGTATTAGCAATACCTCTCTAGTTTAGACTAGCCCTCAGCAGTATAAAGAAATTAAAGGTAATCCTGAGCATGCCTTCAAAAGATAATGTTTTCTGCAGCATTTTTGTTCATGATTTTCAGGTGTGTGTTTTTCTCTACCACCCCTGCAGATCATGTAATATAGATTTCATACTGATAATGCAGGCTGTTATCTGTAGGTGTTCCTAAATAATGAATAGTCCACTGTAACAGCTTTCCTTACAAACAACTAGCAAAAGCCAGCTTCTGTCTGGTTTTTTTTAACAAAATAACTCATAACATTTCTAAAATTGAAGCCTACCTCAAGGCTTTTAAATCCATTCTTGGGCACCTAAGGGTGCCTTTCAATTCCCGTTCATTTCAACTTCTAAATTATATTTAGTCCAAAAATGGCCATCTTTCTTTAGGCTAGACTGTGCCTGGGCAAGCACAAATGCTTGTCCTGAAGCTACAAGGACCCTTAGCCAACATTTCAGTCCCTGTGGAAGCAAATATAGGCACAACACTCTCTAAATGTCCCTATCTTACATATCCATGTGTGAGAGGAAGGAAAAGGCTAGACTATAGCGCAGGAGGAAGCATGTTTTACCCTCTCGAGAATGCGTCTCCCTGATATCGTAATAATGTGCTGGGTTGGTGAGGGTTCTGTGTTTCTGCTCAGCCTTTAGTTTGCTTTAGCTACCTTTTCAGTAGAAACTCCCTTTCCATTACAAGCACCACTACGTATACAGTAAAAGAAATCTCAAAATGAAGGGGAACACATTGTGTTTAACAACAGATTTTTTTTTCCCTGACTGCAATCCACTGCCCTTTTTTTTTTTTTTCCATCAGTGTGGCTCACAGGGTTTCTCTCAGCAAAGACTAAATGCTGGAAAAGCTGTCCTCATTGTTCTGCTCTGTCCTTCATTTTAAACTAGGTTATAACTTTTTATAGTCCTTGGTGTTTAATTAATCCATATCTAACAGAAGATTTTCCTTAGAAAACTCATGGTTGCATCAACCCACATACTGTGAAGAGTTACGGAAACCTGAATGGAGTGGACTCTAAGTGATAGTTTGCACAACTGGCAATTGAAGATCAGAATTACTGCAAGCTCTTATTTACTATCGGAATAGAGCCACTATATATGCTGATGATTATGGCATCACTGTTTTTTTCTGGTTTGTCTTTCTTTTTGTAAATGAGATTCTGGGAAGATATCCGTGGGAACATAAAGAAGGACATAATGTCATAATGTCCTTTTTTTTTTCTTTTTTGTGACAGTCTTGCCTCTGTCTACCAAGGGAATTATTTCAATATATCATTAGTCATCTTGGAATTAATTTAAAAGTTCTTCCTGGGTGATCTGAAGGGATTTCAGCATGCTTAATTTATTGGTCCTTTTCTCTGCTATTCTCAGCTGACTTATTTAAAAACACCAGCCATATGAACAGCCCTTCCCTCCACACTTGTTTTTAAAATAAAGTGTTGCAAATTATGCTCTTTTTTTTCCCTGAAAGAAATAGCTTTAACACAAGCACAGGTGGCTTTTTTAGAGTCAACTTACAATGTGTATACTAAGAGGAAAGGAAATGAAAGTATAAAAAGAAATATACATTAAAAAGCCACAAGCTCGTAAAATAACAACAAAACGAAATACAAGAGAAAGAAATCAAAATGTCAGCATTTTAATTATTTATGCTCATTTTTTGGAGGTTTTATTCTGTGTTAAAACCTCTGTAAAGACTAAAACCTGGCATACGAACCATGACATTTCAGTCTGGAAATTAATTTTCTCATATGTATATAGAGAAAAGTTAATTTGTGGCATTTTGTTAATATTATATGGTTGAATGAAAGACAGTGTTACAAGCTGGAATCATTTCAGTCTATCATGTCAAGGAGAAGTTAGATAAATGTTAGCATAAAAAGTATCTGTAAGAAGGAAAGCACATCCTTAAGATTTAGGCTTTCTTTATAAGCTTTGGTTTATACATTTTTGGAACTTTGGTATCACGTTTCACACTTGATATTATTGTTACTGTATGCTAACTTTAGACTACCCTTGCTCTGCTTTGCAATCAAGATTGTCTTCACAGTTAAATGAAATATTTCTGTGCATTTATGTTTGTATATATGCTTGTATATCTGTGTGTGCCTGCATGTGTGTGTACATATACTATACACATATAATTCTAGAACGATACTTGACACTATAGTCTCATTCTGTTTTCCTTTTGCTTTGCCAATAATCTTGTATTTGACTGCTGTATGGTTGAAAAGAACCCAGGATATTAGAAAAAGTTCTGGTATGTTATCAACAGAGCTGTCACATCTCACACAATGAGCATGAGACTCAGACACATGGCACTTGGTTTGCACCTTCTCACATCAATACTTCTGTACCGTATGTTTTTACAGTGCAAAAACAGATCATTTGTCACACTTTGTGATCCCACATGCCAATCACAACTGGATGCCTTAGCTGCAATCTGTCAAACAGTTATGCCTGTCACATGGGGGTCAGAAGAAGGAGAAATACCTTGCTGCTGTACTTCAACTAGAGGAAAAATGGAAGAAGGTTAATGTAGCAGATCAGCCTCAAAGGAACTCCACCACAAGGTAACATTATCCATTTGTGAGCTAATGTTATTACACTGGTTCACCACTTGAATGCGTTGAAGATAAAGAAATTTTAGTAGCCATGGAAACTTTATTCCCATACAAGCTCTTAAAACTACCAAGCAGAACACTCATGCAGGTACCCTACAGGACTTCGAATGTTGGTTCATAGTTTTGTTGTGGGAATGGCACAGAAGTTTCCACCTACTCTTGCTTCCGATGAAGCAGAAATATAAGCAAGGAATTCAGCTTTCTGCAGGATATTGAGAGTGCAGTTCGCTGTTCAGACTAGTACGTAATCATTAGTGTAACAACACATTAATTGTTCCCATTCCTTGGAGCATGGCAATCAAACATTTCTGCTCAATCATGGCAGCCAGAATTCACAAAGAAGCAGAATTAATGTAGGGAATTTCCATCTGCCCACCAAAAGAAGCCATATACATGATTCTGAGATGTCTGACTATATGCTTCAACAGTAAACTTCTCCTGCCTTCACCTTCCCTTTCAAGATATTACCGTAAATAACACCACTTACTTTACGATGAATGATGCTTCCTTAGCTCCAAAGTTTTCATTTGAAAGGTCTGAAATACTCTTAACCTCAAATATAAAAATAATCTACTGTTTGCTGTACATGAAACTATCAGTCACTTCACATTCATTCTTCAGTTCTTTCAGGAATATATATAAGAAAAAAACTGAGAATGTAGACATAGTTTTAAAAAACCATGTCTTTAAAGAGCATCTGGAACACATTTCTCAATGAATGGTAAACTGCTGCCATACATGCCTTGATATAAGACAGCACAGTGAGTCACAAACTCTTTGCTGAATGAGTAGTGCTGTGCTCCTGACCATTCAAAAGTGTCAGGTGAATTGTAAATAATTCAAAATCCTGTTAACATGAGGATTTAAACTGCTGAGTTTGGTAACTCAATGGTGAATTTTTCAGAAGAACTTAGGTGATTAAAAAGAATAAATGCTTTTGAAAATCCAGATAATCCAAACAATTTGGTCAAAATAATGTAGAGGTGTTATGATGTCTCCCAGTAAATATTTAGAATATAGACAGACATTTTAAAGAAAGAAAACTGGAATGTAAACTGAGATTCATGGCTCTAGACAGTTCCAGTATCTCTATATTGTTATGAAATATAAATGATCCTTTAGATGAAAATGTAGAACTTAAAAGTCACTAGAATGTGCAAGAAAAATGTGCAGGTTTTGTGGCTTGCTTGTCTGCACTTAATAACTTTAAAAAAAAAAAAAAAAAAGTGCTTTTGTGAGTCCTGCTGGTAGCACTTTAGATAATGCTATGTATACCCTTGTTATGGTTGACTTTTCCCTTAGGTATCAATATTTTTGAGTGACAATCACCATATTAATCCTGTAAAAAACCACCTGGTCAGTTAATAAATTGTCTATTGGCAATTATGTATTTGTACACTGCCTATCAGCATGAGCCCTTATTGGGTGTTATTATAATTTGTGTAATATATTAAGAATAGTTTCATGGATTAGTATTTCCTATAAAAGGAAAGAAAATGGATGACATGTGACATCTTCCACAACATAATCCTTTGCAAGTAAAGAAATACAGAATTTTCTTGGAATTTTAACTAAAACATGATGTCCACATACCTCAAGTGACAGACACCAGATCTTCACAAAGAACTCTCTTCTACCTCCTACTACTCTGCATACTCAAACTCTATTATATAACCTATTTCCACCACAAATTCATTCCCATATACACTAAAACCATATATATGTATGGCTTTATACATATATATGTGTGTGTGTGTATATATATATATATGGTTTATATTCATATACACTAAAACCAAACAACCATGTATTTCAAGAACAAACATGCAATAACTTTTTTTTTTTTTTAGTACTTATTTCCTTGTCATTGCCACATTTTATCGCAGGTGACCCTGTGTTTTCCTACTTGTCACACACAGTCCTAACTTACACTTGCCATGAGGTTTTCAGAGCACCCTTTTCCCAACTTGTTCCCATGTCTGCCATTATTTGTGTTCACCGTTGCATAGCCACATTCCCACGCCTTGCCTCGCATCAAATTGTTTCCCCAGTACATCTTTTGATATTTCCAAGAACCAAGCCTCATTGTTTCTCTTACCCACATTTCTCCCTAACATCTTCGGCCCTGTAGTTTTATCTCCTCACATTCCCAAACTCCATAGTTCTTTGCGTGATTTCAATTTTTTTTTTTTTTTTGGCTAATTGCTATGTTCTATTGAGGAGATGAACATAATATAATCATGTGTGTTGGCAGGTTATTGCCAGTCGTTCAAAGACAGATGGGAAATAGGGACTATTTATACTAATTTTCTTCCACCTGCAAAGACTGTGTTACCTGTGTTGTCCATGGTTGTAGAAAAGATTCATAGTGTCATAGAAAGTGCTTAGGGAATATATCTCAAACTGTTAGGTAGAGGTGGTATTCTTGATTGAGAAACTTCAGTACTCCAGACGCAATGATGGAGAATACTCCGAGAAATGTATTCTAGTCTTTAAAAGTAATTTGCCTTGAAGATAACTGGAGTTTTACCATTATTATTTTCAAAACTAATAGAATCAAATTAAGGTAATCCCAAGACTGTTTTTTACTGTACTCCAAAAAAAACCAGGGAAGATTCTTAAGCAGAAAAAAATAATACTTACATTTTTATATATGAATATTGATCATATATACTTTCAGCAAGGCCTTTGACACTGTCTCCCATAATATACTCCTGAAAAAGCTGGCAGCCCGTGGCTTGGACAAGTGTACTCTCTGCTGGGTTAAGAACTGGCTGCAGGGCCAGGCCCAGAGAGTGCTGGTGAATGGGGCTGCATCTAGCTGGCGGCCAGTCACTAGTGGTGTTCCCCAGGGGTCAGTGTTGGGTCCAGTCCTGTTTAACATCTTTATTGACGATTTAGATGAGGGGATTGAGACCATCATCAGCAAATTTGCTGATGACACCAAGTTGGGAGGGAGTGTCGACCTGCTGGAAGGCAGGAGGGCTCTGCAGAGGGATCTGGATAGACTGGAAAAATGGGCTGATTCCAATGGGATGAAGTTCAATAAGGCCAAGTGCCGGGTGCTGCACTTTGGCCACAACAACCCCCTGCAGTGCTACAGGCTGGGCGCAGAGTGGCTGGAGAGCAGTCAGGCAGAAAGGGACCTGGGGGTACTAATTGACAGGAAGCTCAATATGAGCCAACAGTGTGCCCAGGTGGCCAAGAAGGCCAATGGTATCCTGTCCTGTATCAAAAATAGCGTGGTCAGCAGGACAAGGGAGGTGATCCTTCCCCTGTACTCTGCATTGGTGAGGCCACACCTGGAGTATTGTGTTCAGTTCTGGGCCCCTCAGTTCAGGAAAGACATTGAAGTGCTAGAGCGGGTCCAGAGACGAGCAACACGACTGGTGAAGGGACTTGAACATAAGACCTATGGGGAGAGGCTGAGGGAGCTGGGGTTGTTTAGTCTGGAGAAGAGGAGGCTTAGAGGTGACCTCATCACTGTCTATAACTACCTGAAGGGAAGTTATAGCCAAGTGGGGATTGGTCTCTTCTCCCAGGCAGTTAGCAATAGGACAAGGGGGCATGGGCTTAAACTCTGCCAGGGGAAATTTAGGCTGGATATTAGGAAGAAATTCTTTACAGAGAGAGTAGTCAGGCATTGGAATGGCCTGCCCAGAGAGGTGGTGGACTCGCCATCGCTGGAGGTTTTTAAACTGAGACTGGACATGGCACTTAGTGCCATGATCTAGTAAACAGACTAGAGTTGGACCAAGGGTTGGACTCGATGATCTCTGAGGTCTTTTCCAACCCAGTCGATTCTGTGATTCTGTGATTCTGTGATCTCTTACATGCAACAATCAAAATTAATTGAATCAAAGAGACAGTCTACAGATTAAAAAAATTTGCCTGTTTGAAGTTCTATGTTAACTTTTTAATAATGTATTGTTCATAATAAAACCATAGGATTTATAGCTCTGATTTTCATATTGTGTATAAATTAAACATGTTGTAAATCAAAACATTCTTTTTACAAGGTAAATCTGTACTTTTTAGTGCTTTTTTGTTTGTTTTGGCTTTTTTTTTTCTTTAGTGATCCTTCTGTAAATTTCTTTATATTTTATAAGCACTTCCTGCTTCAAGACAAAAGGGAAAAATTGGGCCTTTCAGTTAACCAAGGCCAATTGAGACTGGAATTTTTCAGAATGATATTATTTTCCTTTGGAGGTGTTTAAAATTAATCCCTTTCAAACTATGGCAGTGGAATTTAATTAAGCTAGCATTAGTACATTGGACAAAAAAACGTTGTAAAACTCTCTCGACCTTTGAAATAATAGTTAACCTCAGTGTAAGCAGACAGTATAAACAAGACTGGAATTAGAGGATACCAATTTTGCTAAAAACAAGGAGGAGATTTTATCTAACTTAAGCTTATTTGCCATAAAATTCACTTTGTTCCTTGTCAGTCTATCTAAACAAAGATTTGTGACTAAGCTGAGGCTTTCTTAGACTGTCTCTCTTTCCCAGGTTCCAAACCATTGATTTTGTCAGCTAGTAACTTGCAGGGGGATTGGAAAAAGCCACAGGGCTTGTAGTGTCAATCTGCTTTGTTCTCTTAAATGTATAACAAGAAACTTTGAAAATAGCTTCATGTCTTGTTTTTACCTACTAGCTTTCATACGCATATGCAGAATTTATTTTCATGACATGACTGTTTCTCAGGTCTTTCATTAGTAACCACTAAAAAAGGCTCAGTTAACTTGTGGTGTGAAATTGTGCATACCAACAGCCCAGCAGCTGCTCCTTTCATGAAAGCTAATGGTTGACTAAAACCATTATGAATTTATAGAAAGGAAGGATTTGTTCGCAAATTAATACCAATTTTTTTTCTATTATAATTTTTTTATTTAAAAGTAATGACTCTAGGCATTTCATATGTTTTGTTTTACCACAAACACATACTATAGTTTCGAGTATATTTTTCTACTCCTCATATTCAGATGTGTTTTCCTTCTTGTAATATTTGCAATTAGCGACAGAGACAGTATTTTCAAATTCTTTGCCTGGAATCTCCAAATTATTTTCACAAGTATATTAAGGTTAAGTCAATGCATCTTTGGACATACACCTGTGCATGTACCTATTCTGAAAGATAATTTACACATTTGGCATTGCTTAATCATGCTGATGGCAACCACAGTTGAAAGACAACAGTGAAAGACACAGGTCTAGGTTGAATTCCCACTATACTACTCACTTTGTGGGTTTTCTGCTTCCTGAGTCATGTAGTATCTCATCTGTTTAGAATGCCTTTTTTTTTTTTTTAAAAAAAAAAGCATCTGTTTCCTATAATTTGCTATCAAAAGCCAGGATCAGGTGATCTTTGATCTTGTTACAACTCTAGATTCCACTATAAATAAGTAATAACAATTAGTATAACAAAGATATTATAGCTGATGTCATAATTATAGGTGATTATGACATCAGCTATATAAATGGAAGAATGAAATACTATTTTAAATGTAAAAACAAATTATGTATATGAAGAAAACAATATGCGAAAGCAAATAACACTCAAATACTTTTAAACTTTCATGCTATACATGTAAGAGAAGAGAAAGGTAATTTTTTTTCTAATGTCTTTCCTGGTCTGAAGAACATAGTGCTACTCTTTGATTGCCAGGCTGGTCATATTAATTACCCTGTAATGGGGAAATTCAGAAAATATTTGATACAAGAAGCCTGAAATGCCTGGATTTGTGCCATGGAAAACGAGCTCAAAGACAAGTTCTGGGCTAAGAACTCATGTAAAGGGTTATTATATCTAAAAAGAAAAAAAACCATATCTTTTTCTGAAAAAGTTCTTCCCAATACTCTTGTGCATTTCTAAAACCTGGTAGCAGTTTGAAAAATAGACTGAATAATAAAACAAACCATTTAAAAAAACCCCATAAATTCACACAGATTCTGAAGACTTTCTGTATTAAAACAGAAAAAGATAATAACTTAATAGGCATTTATAAATTCAGTTACACATCTATGTGTGCATGCATTGAATATGTGTGCGTGCATTTCCCTGAGGAAATAAGTCAGTGGAGAACTGACAATCAGTAACAGCTGGATTCAATCACTTCCTATAAGGTACATTCCTCACATTCAAAAATTGGGGAAAAGAGATTTCACTCCTTGAAAATTATGTAACTCAAGACTGCTAAAAGGGTCAACCAAAACAAAAAATGAGACTCCAAATATGAATCACTGCATAATAAAGAAACTGGGAACAAAGAAAAAAAACCCCTCATACCAAGGAAGAACCGTTATCACAAGATTACAATGGTCTGAACAAATCCATAAAGATCACTATTATTTATCAATAAAATGTTACCATGAATCTTAAGAATTAGTTAAGGATAATGCTGTTACTGAAAATTATTTTTATTTAGTTTAGGTCGGTTTCTCATGTTATTAACTAACTACAGCAAAACAGACTGAAATATAATTTGAATTTAGATTTCATTAATGTTTCTTATTGATATCATTAGTTTAGCAAGCTGGTGAGCTACAGGGTACAACAAAGCTTAAAAAAAGTGTTATTACTGTGGCATACTTCCATAACTGCATTAAAACTTACTGTTACCTAGTTCATTTCTCAGGTAACTGAGCTTGCCAATTGATAGAAAAACATTTTAAGACAGACTAAACACAAAATCATATACGGTGGTCTGTCAGTAAAGGACTTCTGTTGCTTATGATAATTAAACAAAATCAATATATTAAATGCGAGCCTGATCATCTCACTTCAGTTTCCTCTGACTGGGGTTTAAATTCAGATGGTTGTTTTATTTGCTTTTTAAAATGTGAATCAAGTTTAACTGTCAAAAAAAAAAAGTAAAATAGACCTTATCAAAACAACCCAAAAGCTCTGTATATCAGAATATCCTGTATTCTTACCTACAGGCAAGGAATAAACCAGTGAGACCAAATGGTAAATTTCAATTATGTATTTCAACCTAAAAATTTTTTAGTAGAAGTAACAAAATTTGATCCTACTGAACATAGTAATTAAGAGCATTTAGAAAAAAAAAGTGAAGAATATTAAAGGAAATACACTGGATTTTAATGATCCAATAGCTAATAGCTAACAGCTAATCTCAATATCCCTTCCACAGAGGCAGCTGGAGGCCAGAGCAGATGGCCAGCGGTGTGAGCAAGTCACAGAAGTTTCTGTTTAGACAAATGACTCCATGTCACCATAGTTCTGTTCTTCTCTGGTGATGAAATTACTATGACAGGTTTTAGCGAAAATCTTCAGATGAGTCTGTGTTTTACTGATCATCTGTCATGAACCTCAACTCCATTTTGCCACTGTTTCACTCTGACAATTTGTCAGGAAGACAATTTCAGGAAATCTTGCTTTTGAAACAATTAGATCAATGATTTATTGTCAAAACTGGAATATTTTTCTATTGTGCTGAAAGATCAGGTGAACGAGACAGTCTGAAACAAAGCAACTTGGAAATGGGAAGTTAGAGAATATCTTTGGGCAAAATTTAACGTGTTTTCTTCTTTCTTTCCTGTTGAGCAATGCAAAATATGATTAAAAGCTGGAGGACACACACAAAAAAAGGGTTACAATGTTGAACAGTACCTTGACCGAAAGATTTCTTTCTATTTTGTGTATTTTGTAATAAAATTATTTTTCTTTAAGTCCACTGACTTTTTCTTCAAATTGTCTTCAGCATTAAGTAGAAACTTTTTTCCTTCATCCTCACTCATTCTTGCTCACTCTTTGCTACAATTCTTTCCGAATAACTAAATCTGTAAATGAACTGTGTTGTTATATAATAATTTAAACTAAGAAACTTAAATCCAGTTATGTTGAGCAAAAACTAGCATATGTTCTAAAAAATATTTTTAAACTAAAGCATCTCTGGCAAGTTTTGTTTCAGATCTCCAAAAATACAACAGCAAATGGATAAAAAGGTAGACAAGTTCGCTTGTGGAACTAAAACTCTGAAAAGTCCTGATGCTGTGGAATAAATACAATGGCTAAGTTACTTTAAAACAAAAAAAAAAACACCACCTGAAGAGGGTCTATAATTTAATCACCTTCTGTTAAAATACAGAGCTGGTTGCAGAGAAAGTGGGAAAAGACAAATACTGGCAATCTTATGACCTTTTCTAATATATTATAATGAAGCTCAGATTATAGTGTGGCCTCAGAAATGCAGTTGCATTTTAAATAATTCATTCAGTATTCATTAGGATTCATTCATTTTTTAATTTTTTTTTTTTAATGGAAAAAGTCACTAGAAGCTTAAGGAAAAGATGCATTGGTATTTTTTCACCTTCCCTTACAGTGCTGCTTTCCATCATAGGAGCATGAGAAAATAAGATGAGAAGACATTTTTAGTAAGCTTTTGTCCCACAGTCTCTTCCTTAGTTATTTGTCATTAATTCTATTTCCCTTTCAGATTATATCAGTTTTGAAATATATTCCAGGAAAAAACAAAACAAAACAAAACAAAACCAAAAAACCAACCAAAGCAAACAACAAACAAAACGCAAAACGTGTCCTAGACACTAATTCTTAGGTTAGTGACCACTTAAAAATAACACGATGCAGTTGCTATTAAAATGTAACTCAGCTTTCAATAGACTGCTTGTGTGCGATAACCAATTTTTCTGTTCCTTCCTTAGGTAGTTACTAGCATCAGTCCCCAATGTAGATCCGTCCTCTGACTGAAGCACAGAAAGGAAAAGCTGGAAAATGAGCAATGGCAACAGCTTGCTGATGAAGTTGAATGAAGAGCTAGTAATGATATTGATGACATTACTAATTATTTAGCAGGCAGAATTCAAAATGAGAATTCATTTGTCACCATGATATCATCAGTCAGCTTTCTATTGCCTTGGGTAATAGCTTTCTGCTTACTTAGTGCAGTATAAACTTTGCTATATAACTCATTTGGTTTTGTACATCTGTACCTAATTTTTACCTTTTGAAGTTTTACTCTTCTAGTTACTGCATTGCGGTTTTTTGAGTGTCTTATTTCAAATGTTTGATATTTTATACTAAAATCAAATAATGAGTTTGAAGACCGCATAAACTCTGCCCCTCAAAAGAAGCAAATGTTCAACAGATTATTTTGAAAGGGTCATGACCTAAAGTCATACCCACCCACGATGAAAAACGAAGTATATTCAAATTTGAAACTTTAGAAGATTCTGTCAGATTTTTGGATATATATGTTAATGAAAAAAATATAGTAAAGATATGCAAGTTCCTCTAATTTGGGGATGCAACATCAAAAGTTATAGTTCCTGAGTGCTTGAGTAGAAACAATCTCTTTGGCATTGATTTATGAAAATCAGTCTTTTCAAACAATCCAATATTCCTAATCCTTCAGCCTATGAACCAGTGTCACAGTCCCAAGAGCCTGGAGGCTCTTACTATCTCTTCCAAACAGCTGACATTTCTGGCTGAGTCATGGTGTTGGAGAGGGAGCTGGCCAGGCTTCACCAGCTGCGCACTCCAAGATTTTCCTCTCTCCTGTCCAGCTTGGCATCCCTGTCTTTTTAATCTCCTTTCTGGATTCTTGAATTCCTGCCTTGGCTTTCATAGGGCCGCTTTCCATTTTCGTGGGCATATGCTGTGATCATTAGTGTTTTGCTGTGAAATAAGTAAAGAGAATATCTGCCTAATTATAAGGGAACTGATAATTTTCCCTTTGGAAGTCACTAGAACTGTCAATGACTCACCCTACCAGCCCTCTGTCATGGCAGTGGGTATTAACCTGAGAGTGACTCAGGGTCCTGAACCAAAATGTTTTCACTGCAGGGGTCTGCTAACAAACTGTAGGCACACATGGAGCCACCGACCTGAATCAGCAAGTGCATTGTCTCTTAATATGCTTACAGTACTATAGTCCAGTAATATATTCAGCTTGGAGGTACCCTAGAACTCATTAAACAACCTAATGGATCGTCTGACAGTTGAAAAGGTTTTCTGCGTGAGTGAATGTTAAAGCAAATATGTTAATTTGAGGCCATATTATTATTCCATCTCGTTTGCACTGTTTTCTATCATTTTGATTAATGCCTAGATTGTGACTAACACATAGAAGGAATGAGGGATAATATGCATAAAACTACAGTCTGTGGACATTCTTACCCTTCTAGTTTGTTCATCTGCTGAAAGAAAACACGTAAAAATAGAGAGGAAAAAAAGTGTTAGTGCTGTTTTTCAGTCTTATAAAACTTAAAAGATTATAAATTTATTTTCTGTGTATATCACTATGTCTACAAGGTTGGAATGCAGTAGGTTTTATTTAGTTAAATATCAAGATCAAGAAAAAGCAATTTATATACCTTCTAGTCAAGAGCAGAGGAAAGCTTTAGAGATATTTTTAATATCTAGAAACATTCTCTTATTAAGCAGATTCAGGAGAAATCAGGTGTTCCACTTCAGTAAGTTTATAATTGCATATTGGATTACATGAAGGTCATTAATTTCTCCAGGACCCTTTGAAGTATATACATAGTCTGTCAGAAAACCCCCACAGAACTGACTTTCATTTGCTTTATCTACATTCTTTCTCACCAAGTGACATTTCACAGAAACTAAAAACATTTATATTCTTCTGTTTACAAATGTTGGACAGATTAAATTAAAAAAAAAAAAAAAATGTTTCGAAAAAATTAGTTGTTAGTAAGGAGGTAGTGCCCAGGGTACTTTTCCATGTATTAGGTTGTATTACAGAGAGAATTCTTAAAGCACATCAGACTTCCACTATCTCCAATTCTTATGAAAATGGAAAGGACTTAGGTGGATTTTTTTCTCTTTCTTCAACAGTCTGACTCCTTGCAATAATTGCCCTGAGTAGAGTTCAGAGTATATTACTGTATTTCCTCTGAAAATCCAAATTCAAGAAGCTCCTACAGAGAAAAACAGAAGATAGCATCCTAAATCTCATCAGAATCATACATGGAAACGTCTTTCACAAAAATCTCCCAGAGGAAAGAAGTGCTTCTTAAAATGCCAAATGTATGGTCATCAATCTGAACTGCAGTTCCAGAAAATTGTGTTTGAGGGTGTTTCAATATTGCACTATCTACACACTACGTTGCTCTGTGTAATGGCAGAACAGACATACAAAGTTTGACACTTCACACCTGACTCTCCTGTATGTGTTCCAGCCAGTGCTATGATAAGCTCTATCAGAGGAAAGTAAAAGACTTCTATAATGCTTGTAAGCCACTCTTCAGAAATATGAAAACTTTATAGGTAGACTTTTTCTGAACAAATGGACGGTGTTTTCCCTTCTTGTATGAAAGGGATGTGTCAATTTTATTAGAGGCTGGATGCTGTTTGTCATTGGCCCAATATGTGCAATCAGCTTAATCTGATGGTTAGTTTTCAAACAAAACCACGGTTTGGCAAATTACTTTTTAGTGTTATTATTTGTTTTAACATTTTATTTTCTCCTCTGAAAACTCTTTTACACAAAAGCACTCAAAATGGCCTTCCCTTTGTGTAATGGAAGATCTGGAGCAAGAAAGATAGCATCCACTGTACCTCAGGCTGCCAGGCTTGTCAGAGGTCCCTATTGACAAGAAGTCTTTTTAATCTATCAGCAATCTTCAGTCATGGTATTGTGCTGGGAATGGCTTATTATTGCTAAATTTGTTCCTATTTTTTAAACAGAGGTAACTGACTTTGCTCTTCAAAAGTACTCATTTGCTTTTCTCCATCTTTATTATCTCTATTATTTTTTTTAACAGAAGAACTGGTATTCTAAAAAAGATGTTTATTAATCTAATGGCATTTAATGAGATAAATAGGTGGAATGGAAAACAGAAGGAGAGGTCTTTGATCTTTCAAGTTATTAGATTAAATGATAGTGGAAATTTCTCAGTATATGTAGGAATGTTGCTTTGGCCTCTTAGGTCTCTGATATTGTCAGTTATTCAAAGACACTTCCCAAGCTTTTAACCTCAATTTAATTAAAATATATATTATACCAATTAACTTCCATTATTTCAGCATCAGAGAGTCTTATCGTGCTGTCATTATCTTAAGTAAATGGGTTTGTTTTACATAATGTGCACTAATTATAGTGTGTCCATTAAAAACATTTCTCTTCAAATACTTTAGCCATAGGTAAAGAGGAAGGTTTTTGGTAGGTTGATTGGTTGTTTTTTTATAAATATTCCAATCAACCTTTCTATAACTGAAGACTTTTCAATTTTGGAAAACTTATTCATTCTGTGTTGGTTTGTTTTGTTTTTTAAAGGAGAATATATGGCACTTATTAATGAAACATTGTAATTTATTTCAATAGTAATATTTCTTGGAAAGCAGGAACATTTCAAAATTAAAGTCAGTATGAAAAAGACTGAAGCATTTTGTCCTAAGAAACTCTTAATAGATCTTCTTAATACATTTTAAATTATGAAGTGTCATCTAATGGCTTAGTGGTTATGGATTTCTTTTTTCTTTTCTTTTCTTTTCTTTTCTTTTCTTTTCTTTTCTTTTCTTT
>VWYH01001908.1:322277-349167 GCA_013399365.1 Pampusana beccarii
TTTCCCTTTCCCTTTTCCCTTTTCCCTTTTCCCTTTTCCCTTTTCCCTTTTCCCTGAAATTTATTTGGGTGTACCCTTCTTTATTATTATTATTATTTTTCATTTTACAAAGGTATTGTTCAATCTCTTGATAGATTCTTTAAGGCTCTGACTTTTTGTTTCTTCCGAAGTTTTGATTATGGAAATAAAACAAAGATGGGCCTAAAATGACCTACACTTAATTCCACTCCACATTTTTAAAAATCTTGTTTCAAGTGGCAGGATGCTGATGCATGTATTTACATATCTGGAATCCAATGCACAAATCAGACTGCGATCCCAGGTTTTTGGTTTGACCAAATGAGTCCTTGCAGATCATCATGTCCCCCCTCCCTGAAGGCATGGTGACTCTAGTTAAATTCACCTCCCCTAGGCTGGGGAAGCAGCCTAATCTCAACAGACAGGGTCCTCATCCACTGAAGTGCCCAGACACAGAGAAGCTGCTTGACCCTCTGACCTGGATGTAAAATGGGGTGTCTCCCAAAGACTGCCTTTGAGTAGGCTTCTTGGAGCAGCAGGACTGTGAATGGAGCGCTCCCCTTAGATCAGGGACACCGTCTAAGGAAACTTCCTGGGACTGAGAGCCCTCACCTTCTCCTTGGTCAGTGATTATTTCTTCTGGATGTATCCCTGAGTGAGCCCTTGCCCCCACCCCGGGCAAGTGATTATTTTTTCTGCGTACCCTTGAGTGAAAGAAGCTTCTCTTTGAGTGTGTGCATGCTGTGGATCATCATTCTTCTGTGGTCATATGGTAATAATATCCACAGCTGCTATATTGAACATGGAGTTTACGAAATGTTGCTGGAGTTCTGACTGATTTTGAATTACACCCCACCCCTCACTTGCATGGGTTTCTGTCATTTGGTTTTGGTTTCAGTTCTGAATTAAAGTTGGTTTAAACCTATGCTAGGATGTCTAGGGGTGTTGTTCAGTAAAGCCTAGTCAGACAATAAATGAAACTCTCTAGTTACTAAAATTGACAGTTCTAACATGGTATGTCAATCAATTCATTTACCAATTCACTCCATTCACCAATCAAATGGTTAATGAAAATGCCCTTTGTAGACCCATGAAGCAGACTTTCAGTCCCTGTACATAATTTCTTACGTCTGAGAATTATATTTCATATAATTAAATCTGTAAGTAAGCACCTACACAAACGAGAACACTGACTGAGCTAAAGCTGAGAATAGTGCCCAATCCTTGGAGTGAATTACCCCTGAGTTGAACTATGTATCTGTTTTGTTCGTTCATCGTGTACTATGTGTAATGCTCCTTTAAAAAGCCTGCAGCTGCACAGCAGGGATATAGAGACTGCTTGTTTACCTTGTTCTGACAGGGAGCCTCTGGAGGCAGGGCGGGATGCTCTTCCATTGCAAGTAACTAAGAAAGCCCAGGAGAGCACAAGGAGAGGAGGGAGAGAAACTCCTGGAGCACCTCTTGGGACAGGGATATGAACCCAGACACACAGTGGGGGAAAGGCTGTAACACAGACAGAAAGTTAAGAGACTTCTGAGATCAGGACGTGGACAGTCAGGTCTGATATACAATGCAAGAGGAAGAAAAAACTTTTTTCTCAGGGGTCTACTGGGGACTGTGTGGAACATGCTGCACATGTATTGCAGTCCCAAGCACTGCACATCAGAACTACTTCTCGAAAACTGTTGCTTTCTTGGGAATGAAGCAGTAGTTTGCCAGACATCCTGAAAATAATTTAACATTAGCCAAACTTTAAGGTAGACAAACATCTGCATTGCTGCAGCCCGGAAGGATGCTAGAAGTTGTTTGTCTGACTACAAAACTAGTAGGAATTCTCTATTCCGCAATAATGCAGTGGCCAGGACACTGCTTACAAACTTCTTTCAGCCCATCACCTTTTACCCAGCAGAAATGAGTTGTCTTTATTTGTTTTATTCTTATGATCACGAAATATATCTTTAGAGAACAAAAGACCCTTTCTATTCTTAAAAAGACTATTTTAAGGAAGATCTACCTCGAAGCTCCAGCCAGGGTTTCACTGGAACCTGTTAGGCCCCTGCTCAGGGATAGAGGGACAGCCCCTGTAGAAACCAGCCTGTATCAGAAGGTTCTCCTTGTAGCAGCCTATATGTATGCCAGTTGCAGACATTCACAAACAATATCCACTAGTCACAATATTTTTAAAAATTATATATTTTCAAAGACTAAGGAAGAAATCTGTTATCTCAGGACTTCATTCTAAATATTGACTTCCCTAATCTTGACAAAATTGATATTCATAGAATACTAAGAGATCTAAATGAGTACTGGGATGTTTTGAAGCAGAGTTGAGGATGTTGCTGTATGATTCTTACCAGATCTAGGGGGAAATATTTCATGATTAAATCCACTGCTCTGCTTTGAAAAAGCTCAGCAAATATGTATTAAAACCTGCCTTATAATATTCTATACTCATTTTGTTGGAATGGGATATGCCCAAAAGAATTTTCTAGTTGCTCCCTGAGCTCTTTGGTGGGAGCAATCCACTTCCCATTAGTCCTAATAGTGTTTGCCAGTGTCGCAGTCCTACATTGGTTTATTTCTTTCACTTTCAGTCCTTCCAGTCTCTCTGTAGGCAGCAAAGTCATTCTAGCTTCCTTACATAGCCCTTATGACTCTTTATCCGTCTCACCTATGACAAGTATGTGATCTTGTGGTGAAATATCTTCTTTGATGTGTGAGATAAGGCAAAGAGGGTAATAAAGAGTGCAAAGTGACAGCTTTTCTTGTCTTATTCTCAGCTTTTATTTCAAAGGGAATATAAATCATTCTCTCACACAGAGATCACAAAGAAACATTGATTATTTCAGTAGCTCAGCCTGTCTTCAAGAAGATATAGCTACAATAGCCCGGATCCCAGAGTGTCATAAGAGTTTTGTCCATTCTTGAGTTTTAAAATATGCTACACCACATAGATATCTCCTGTAACCACTTATTTCTGGGAATTATTGTGCCTCAATCATTGTTAAAAAGCTACTTAAATACACGGTCAGTTTAAACTCAATACATTAATTAAAGATTTTTAATTTAGTTCATTTAGCCAAAAATACACTTCTACAAAAACAGTTAATGTTTTCAGCCTATGAGGAAGTTATAAACAACTTGAGAATATCTCATTGGTACATTTCCCAAAGCATGCTCATTTCACCACTGCTGAGTGCAATTCTACCCTCTCTCTGCACCTTCAGAAAAAAACTCTTCCACCCTTGTAATTTTCAACCTTCTTAAGTTTATAGACAGGAAACTGTTTCCAGTCTAGATGAAGACACTTGAGTAGGAAACCTAGACCTGATGACAAACTCATTTTCCATCATTATCTTTCAACACTTTCGAACAGTAGTCTGCGACTATGATACCAGGAAATGAACCGATCAATGTTCCTTGCTATTGGACCTCACTCATCAATGTTAAATATTTCCTATTTGTGCCAGCTAGTGTTTTTCCAAACAATCCTCAGGCAGGATTTAGGAGCCAGAACATCCCAAGAACTATCCTTAACAAGCAGTTTGCATGTCATCTTGTTGTTCTGGAGATTAGGAGAGTTCGTTAGCATAGACACATGCCATCCTCTGCCAGTTGGCCTCATTGCTCAGAATTTTTCCCTGGCATAATCTGCTCACATATGTCGAAAATCTAAAAGCCTTATATTACAATAATTTATTGTAGTATGGCTAACTTGTTGGTTTATTTTTCCTTTCTTTCTTTTTCCTGCTTTTCATTGTATGAGAAAAAGGTTTTAGCTGTTCAGCTCTTTTGTCTCATATTGTGGTTATCTTGATTTCTGTTTTCATTTCATTTTCACTAAATTGAATTCAGACTTTGAAAATATGATCTATTCAGACCCATACCTAATTTGTAATTATTACAGCCAAATATGAGAAAATATGAGGCCCCTCAGGCATACAACAAACCATTTTATATTGAATATTTGGATTGATATATAACAGGTATCCAGCTTAAGAAACAGTGACAAATTTTTTGCCCATATTTCACTCTCAAAAAGCAGAAGGTGTCTAGAAAGATCTTCATTCATTTTCCTTGGGCTGCATGAAACAATTTTTCCCTTGTTATACAGTAGTAACTATCAGGAATGCTCCAAATTGTGTTGGTTTGATTAAAGTAGGCATTTCTGAGCCTTTCTACAGCAGCAACCATACTCATGACAAGAGCAGAACAAATGCTCAATTTCAAATGCGATAAATCTAATCCAACTCTTCTTTGAATAATAAAAAGTAGAAAACACATTTCTGCTTAATATTTTCTAGTTTAAATGTTCCCTGCATCTGAAGCACAGCTCACTTCACCCATGAGCAAAATGAACAGTAGTCTATATCTGGTACAAAAATAGTTAAGTTTTCCTGTTTCTCTTAGGATTTTTTATTTTTAATATGTATGGAGCAGACCTGTATTACATAAATCCTACTGAAATAGTCAAGGTATCTGGTAAAATTTCAGAATTCTGATTTAAGAATCTCTGCTGATTATCCCCCCATCCAGGGGAGGTTTAGATTGGATATTAGGAAAAAATTCTTCACAGAAAGGGTTGTCAGGCATTGGAACAGGCCGCCCAGGGAAGTGGTGGAGTCACCATCCCTGGAGGTGTTTAGAAGACGTTTAGACGAGTTTCTTAGGGACATAGTCTAGTGCTAGAGTTTGGTTATGGTTGGATTTGATGATCCTGAGGGTCTCTTCCAACTGAAATGATTCTATGAGTCTATGACTCTATGATTCTATTATATGAAAAAAAGGAATACATTTATTTTGTTCTCTCACTAGTAGAACACCACCACTAAGTTATCCTGAATGACCTGAAGGATTATTTGTACCTTTTTCAAAAGTATTTCTGAATCTGTTTGGTGTCTAGTTAAATTTAGAGTACATCAAAATAAATCTTAATTGGTAAAGCTTGCATGTAGATGGTGAAAGAGAGAAATGGAACAAGGACAAATGTATATGTGAGTCAGATTTCATTTATCTACTGAATGATGACTTCATTATTTGAAATTGTATTTCTGTGCATTTCCAACACATACCTAATGTTAGGAGAGCTTTCTTTTTCTATGGAATTACTGTTGGCTTACAATTCTCAAGATGAGAAAACGGCGTTTTCTACTAAAAACGACTAATTTATACAATTCAGGATAAACAGTAATATGACTCTTTCACCCAGGATAAACAATATTTTTACAATTAAAGACTCTCTTTGTAATTACTACCACATTTCTGGACATAAGAATAAATGAAGTAAGAATTTTTCAACATAATAGAACATCTTGCCTTTAAAAAATTAAAATGGGATGAAGGAATATTATTGTCTCATAAAAGAGAAGATTTCTGAAATAGAATTTCTGGTAAAGAAGATCAGATATTGCCACTTCAAACAGCCAACTTTTCAGTTAGATTTTTATTTATAAGACCACTGCCTATGGGTAAACATTCAATTTCCTGTTCTGTGGGAAAGTGATCACAACTTTGAGGTCTTGATTATTCCAAGGCAGGACTCTCTCAGTCTGTCATGTGCCTCAATTTCACTTCAGCGTCTTTGAGCAGGGCACCCAATTTCCAAGCTATGCTGTACATACGTTCTACACTATGGACTATACATTTAGACAGGGTAATACAATTTTCATGTAAGGCACAGATTATTCCACTCCCAGAATATACTTTTGCTTCTCAGTTAAATCATTAATTTAGAATAAAAGAAAAACAGAATTACAAGAACTATGCTCTGATTTTGCTCTCTCACATCTAGATTAATTGCATTGCTTATCTATCTGTTGGTCCCTTTCATATTTATTATTACTGGATTTGTTTTCATTTTAAAGATTATTTCATTTTGCACATCCTTATGAATATCATCTAGAAGTTATGGTGTAATTCTCAAAGAAAGGTGGAAAAGAAAAAGAGAAGACAAATAGATAAAGAACATTCTGTTTCTCTGTGCAAATCACTATGAAATATAAGGATTCTGTGTTTCTTGAATAAGAATTTTTTTATTATAACATGACATGCTATCATGTTAACATAAAATATTGAAAGTTTTAAGTACAGCTCAAAAAACATTTCACATTGAAGGTGCAGTGCACCAACAGTTCCTCTGGAAGAAAAACAAAACAAAAACCAAACCAAGCCAAACAAAACAAACTTTAATTAAAAAAAAAAAAAGTAAAAGGAAGGAAAATAAGACAAAGGAAAAAGACAAAGGAAAAAGACAAAGGAAAAAGACAAAAGGAAAAGGANTTGTTTATTTAAACATTTCCTTTAGGGCAACCATAGATTCTGGCAGAGTGGGATATGTTCTGATTGATGATATCTATATAATAGCTGTTTGAACTACTCTTCTTACATTTATGTCTCATTATCTATAGGGCATTTCTGGTCTATTCAGCAATTCTCTTCTGAAAGCATCCTGTAAAAGACAATTAAGGTATCCTATCAACTTGGCACAGCTCTGGCATTTCTGCTAAAAGGAGAAATAAAACATCAAATGTATCTCGGCAAACATCTCAAACTATTTGCTGTGGCCTGCATTCTACCTGATGGCTACAAAGAGAGGTAGAGGGAGCTTCCTCCATGCCTTCAGCCAGTCTGGAAAATTATCAAAAAAAAAGTCATATTAGTTAGCTGAGTTCCTGCTTCCCTGAACTTTGAAGCACGGGGGAACTATCCAATACTGTGTCAGAGACACAAAGATGAGAAAGACCTTCACTGCATTCCTTTTTCCATCCCCACACTGAGCGGCAGGGCAAGCCAGCCATGAAATAGGCAGCAAGTTACAATGTTCCTGGAGGCACTGAGCTGTACACCCCACTTCAGACTCCACAAGGAATTTTCACAGGACTGGCACTGGGCTCCAGACACAAGTCTCTTTATGTACCTGGCAGCAAAGAAGCCACACTCCTACCTTTACTAAAAATATAATTTTTTCCCCCTCCTTTCGAAGTACGTAAATAGACTAGATATTGTGTATGCTTGTCCTAGCTTCAGCTGGGATAGTTATTTTTCTTCCTAGTAGCTGATATAGTGTTGTGAAATTATAAAGTGAATAATGTTGATAACACACTGATCTTTCAGCTGTTGCTAAGGAGTCAAGGACTTTTCAGCTTCGCCAGTGAGAAGGTGGGGAGCACACAAAATGTTGGGAGGAGACAGCCAGGACAGCTGACCCCGAATGACCAAAAGGATATTCCACACCATATGATGCTGCGCTCAGTATAAAGCTAGGGGAAGAAGAGGGAAGAGCAGACATTCGGAGTTATGGTGTTTGTATTCCCAACTGTTAGATGTGATGGAGCCCTGCTATCCTGGAGATGGCTGAATAGCTGCCTGCTGATGGGAAAGAGTGAATGCATTCCTGGTTTTGCTTTGCTTGTGTGTGTACCTTTACCTATTAAACTGTCTTTAGCTCAACCCACAAGTTTTCTCACTTTTATCCTTCCAATTCTCTTCCCCATCCTACCGAGTGGAAGTGAGCAAGCAGCTGTGCAATTAAACCATTATTAATTAAATCAGTTGAGTGTCTACAATGTATCTAAAGACCATCTAGAGGAATAAGATTGATCTAGCCTCCACACTGTGCTGAAATTTCCATCTTTTGAGTAGATATCCAAAATAAATATTTATCAGGGAAATAAGCTTTTGAAATACAGTTACATTTAGCTGGGATAAATAAAAACACAAATATAAAGAATAATTTCTCATTTTAGGTTTACTGTCTTCATGCTGTAAGCAGTGGGACAAATCTCATGTTGGATAGATTCTTTCATTTTGCCTAACATGTATGTCTGGCTCTGGTATTGCTACATTTTTTGTACTTTTTTGTTTGTTTGTTTGAATGACAGCATTTAGCTTCAAGGGAAAGTAAGCGTCCCCTCTTGCTATACACAAGAGCAATAGCTCTTGTCAGTACTAGGTCATCTCCAAGCTTTCTTTCTCTCCTGCTGTTGATGCTAAATAAGTGCAAGGGCTCTGAGATGGATTGGTGATATTGCCGCTAGCAATTGCAATCAAGCCCTCCTGGGTGCAAACTCGTGGCAACATCCCCTGGTCTTCCTGAGTAGATGCACTTGCAAATGTTTTCACCTTGACCAAACATGTCAAACTCATAATCTCAGAGTGTTTCTTGCTGGTGGAGTGCAGTGTCTAGCTACCAGAAGTTGGAATTGTCTCCATTTCAGACCTGTCTTGTTTTACCAGATTTCACATCTGCCACTTCTCTTGTATCACACGCCAGGTATGGTGTAAGAACTATGGCAAAAACCTTGGACAATTGCCTTTATGGAAGCTTCTTGCACTCCCTGATGAAAAATAAAGTAGGCAAAGTGAAAAGTCAGCTTGCAAACTATGTGTATTTTTTACTACAGAGATTATAAAGAGCAGAGTACAGAGGGAAAGAACAACTTACAAGAGAAAAGTTCAAGGCAAGCGTGTGGTAAATAAAAGATAAAATTGATACTGGTGGTAACACATGAGATGAATTACTGTGATTCCAGTACTGGCTGTTATCATTTATGCATATAATTAATCCCTAGAGTACATTAAAACTTTTATTAAATATTAATTCTAAAAAGATATCAAAAGAAAATCAAAAGAAAAGGTACCTTCTTCTGAAAAAATCAGCAAATAATTCAAGCCAGAAGCTCATGATCACAAAATTCGGTACTGTGTAAGCAGCATCAAACCTAAATTTAGAGGATGTCTAACAATGTACAGAATCATAGAACCATAGAATCACAGAACCATAAAGTAGTTTGGGTTGGAAGGGACATTAAAGATCATCTAGTTCCAACGAACCTGCCCCTGATTTCTACAGTTTCTCTGGGCAGCCTGTTCCAGCACCTCACCACCTTAATATTGAAGAATTTTCTCCTTATACCTAATCTAAACCTACTCTCTTTCAGTTTAAAGTCACTGCCCCATGTCCTGTCAATATATGCCCTTGTAAAAAGTCCCTCTCCAGCTTTCTTGTAGGTCCCCTTTAGGTACTGAAAGGCCACCATACTGTCTCTCCAGAGCCTTGTCTTCTTCAGGTTGAACAACTGCAACTCTCTCAGCCTGTCTTTATAGGAGAGGTGCTCCAAACCTTTGATCATCTTCATGGCTCTCCTCTGGACCCTCTCCAACAGGACCATGTCATTCTTATGTTGAGGGTCCCAGAGGTGGACACAGTACTCCAAGTGGGGTCTAACAAGAGTGGAGTAGAGGGGCAGAATCACCTCCCTGACCTACTGGTCGTGCTTCTTTTGATGCAGCCCAGGATACGTTTGGCTTTCTGGGCTGCAAGTGCACACTGCAAGGCTTCTCATCAACAAATTCCAAGTTCTTCTTCTCAAGGCTGCTCTCAATCCATTCTCCATCCAGCCTGTATTTGTGCTTGGGATTGTCCCGACCCATGTGCAAGGACCTTACACTTGACCTTGTTGAATTTAATGAGATTCGCATGGGCCCACTTCTCAAGCCCGTCAAAATCCCTCTGGATGAAATTCATTCCCTCCAGTGTGTAGACTGAACCGTACAGCTGCGTGTCATTGGCAGACTCTCTGAAGGTTCACTCAGTCCCGCTTTCCATGTCACTGACAAAGATGTTAAACAGTGTCAGTCCCAACACTGACTCCTTGACAAACACCACTTGTCACTAGTCTCAACATGGACATCAAGATATTGACCTCAAGCCTTTGAGTGCAACCATCCAGCCAATTCCTTATCGACTGAGTGGTCCATCTGTCAAATCCATGTATCTCCAATTTAGAGAAGAGGAAGTTGTGCAGGATAGTGTCAAATGTTTTGCACAAGCTCTGGTGCAAGCTATAGGTGAAGAAAAGGAAGATAGAGGTGAAGGAAAAACATCATAATAGAAGGAAGGGCTACTGAACAGAACAAAAGTTATTTATCTAATCTGAATTTTAGTTTCTCAGTTCAGTCAGGGATTATTTTGTTCTTACCTTTGACTAGAAAACAAAATTATGTCCTATTTCACTTATACCTCTTTTTTATTTTTCTTCAAAGTACTTAAGAGTAGTTAAGAAAATTTAAAAAAAGGTTAAATATTAACATTTTATTTAGTATATAACATTCATGTTGAGAATGCTAAAGGTTGAAAGGAACATGCTTATTACGTCTTATAACAGTGTCACTGAAAACAGTAACAAAACTAATATACTGGGCATACTGCAGGGTTTTCCCAGATACTTATGTAAAAAGACATCCACTCTTTCGGTCTTCCAAATGGTCTGAATTTGAAGAAAAGCCAAGAGATGAATTAGGGTAATGCTGAATCACATTTCAAAGCTCTGTCTAGTGTGTTTATCTTTATCTCACTACAGGAATGATTTAAGAGCTCATCAGTCTGCTGAACAGAGGTCCCTGTCTTCTCCTCCTTTGTATGAGGGGGGATTTACCACAAAACACCAACTTCAATGTTTTGCTGGGCCTGTAGGAAGGCTGGAAGCCAATTCACTGTGACTTTCAGTGGAATATAGGTGTGTGACTACCAGTGTGCCTTGTGAAATGTCACCCTTAATCGACATAGAAAAAAGCTTATATTGTTCTGTAATAAAATTATGGTGATTTCATAGGATTGTCATAGAAAATTATTGGAATTACACAGTGATTCATGTAAATTTTTCCATATCACCACCCAGTAAATTCCACAATTAACCCACATAATTTCTCTAATATCATGGACTTTGGGGAAATCTTTTCAATTAGAAACTCAACAGTGGGAGTGGAGAATTGGATTGGATGCCTAAAATTGGATTTACTTTGCCCATGTTCCCTTAAGGTTAAAATAACAGTTTGAAAACTAGCATTTTTTCTTTAAGTCTTTTCTTATCTTTTTTTCTCTTCCTCCCAGTGGAATTAATGAATGATACAAAATCAGAAAGCACAGGAGTAAAAGTCAAAGAAGATTTGTGCATTCACTAAAAGGAGACATATCATTTGGAATAGTCATAAATGAGTGATAGCTGTTTTAAACATCACCAAAAAATCAACATAAGCTTTTTTTTGAGTCCACTTAATTCTTGGCAAGGACTTCAAAATGAATAAGTTTCTCTGGAAATTAAAAAATAAAAAATAATTTAAAAAAACAAACCAAAACAAACAAAAAAACCCAAACAGACCCCCAAAACAAAACAAACAAAAAAAGCCCAACAAGCCAAACCAAAACAACAAACAAAAACCAAATAACCAAGCAACAACAACAACAAAAACACAACCAAAAAAACCCCACCAAAACAAAACAACTAACCAACCAACCAAAAAACCGCACCACCGCCACCACCACAACAACCAAGCAATATTTAATCTCTGAAAATGTATGTTCTTTGCCATTTGTAAGTAAACAGAATTAAATACAAGGTGGTTATCATAACTAGGTTGTCTAGTGAACTGTCCCTATTGAGAGAGAAATGGGATATGTTTTTTATTCTAAAGAGGTCAGCAAGTAAGAGAAGTGCTTGCATGTTTATGGAGTTTTGCCAGAGGGAACACATTGGGTGTCTATGACTTTAGTTTGTTTGCTTTGGTGTCTTTTCTGTTGGGAGTTTTTCATTGTTATTTCTTTACCTATGTTTTGTTTTTACAGCAGTGTTGACACTGACCCAGAAACCGTTGCTTAAAGTCCAGCATTAGTATGTTTCCTGACCCTAGCTTGAGGCTGGTTTTATATGAAATCGGAACTGAGGTTCTCAATATGCTTTTATAGTCTCAGTACATTTTTGCCTTTCAAATTCTATTTTAATGTGCTCACACTGAAGGATATATGGAGATCTCATTGATTGCAAAGACTAAAACATACACCATAGGTTTGGAAAACATGGCTCCAGAAATTTCATAAGCTAGCTCTAGAGTACTTGTGACAGCTTCACTTTAACACACTGTTAGAACAGTGACCAATGTGAGCCTTTATAATTGTGCTCCAATGCAAAGGAGCCGTGAAGAATTCTATAATATTCCTTTGCAATATTCTCATACTGTGGCTGTTTGTGATATAGGGAATTTCCAGCACACAGTTCACCAGCAGTACAATGATCTTTGCTCTTCACTACATTTATAATGATGGCTTTTATAGGTTTAATTAGACTTTATAGGAGAGTTTTCTACCCATTAAAATAATAAATGAATGTTGGCATTAAATAAACTTGGACAACAATCATTATTGTTCTGAAGCAGAAAGATATGTCTTCTGCCAAATAATATGAGAATCTCTAGTTGAAAGAAACCTCAAGATCTAGTTCACTTGAACGTAGGATTTCTCATTAGTCGTGAAAATATGTCAACTTTGCAGGAAAAGCTCCTAATTGACAAAAAACTTAGAGTCATGTCCAGTTTTCTTACTCATTTGAATAACTCTGATACGGCAAAGTGAACTCTTTATAGAATAAGAGCATCAAACTGAGGGATTTGTCTCTGAACAAGCCATCAATCAATGTATGGTCATGTCAATCACAACATTTTGTATATGTAGGGGGCACATGACTGCTGAATTCTACCTAGAGCCTGCATAAAGTCCCTCCTAGAACCTTTGTAAAGTCGTCAGTTACCCTGGTCAGTAAAGACCTGTTTAGAGTAAAAAATATACTAAAACTTTATTTTCAGGGATCAAGCAGAGCTTAAGCAAAGGGATTTACAATAACACTTTTTTCATTCATATCACTTTTAGATACTGTATAGTACCAGTCTCACATGGTAGTAGTAGTTAAGATTTAGATCCACAAAAGGACGGCATTTGAGAGGTATTCAAAACACTTAAGCACTTAAGCATTAAATTTAAATTATCCAGAATGTCAATCAATTGAGCTGGTGTCTCTTGGTGCTTTTTTCCCCCTTGGTAAAGGTCTTAGATTCTCTTCCCCTAAAGCTGGCTGGATTTGCCATATGTAGGTTTATTTTCCACTCAGAACAACAAGTTAGGCACTCCTCAGTCCTATACAAACCATCCTGGGGTATGCTTTCACAGTACTTTTCTCAGATACCCACTGGTGTAATACAAAACCAAAAGAAGAAATTTATTTCATTCTTACTCAATAGCTTATTTGTTAATTTGTTTCCGTAGTATGTGTGATATAGGATTCAGAATATATGACTTTTCCCCAATGCCTCAATTCCTGCCTTTTTCTTTATCAACTAAGTTTACTAATAACTTATTTTTGAAAACTCAAAATCTAGTCTAAGGATTTGAGTCTAATCATCCTCTCATGCTTTTTCTGTTGCCTCAGACAAAGGTTTTGTTGACAGTTAGAGATTTTATTAGAGAGATTAAAACCTCTGTGCTCATTGTTGTGATTGTCCCTACCCATGTGCAGGACCTTACACTTGTCGAATTTCATGAGATTTGCACGATGGGAGCATGGGTGCACTGGCAATGGAGGTCATGACAAGAGAGTTTAATGAAATCTGGGTTTCAGCATTAGCAAGACTGCTTTTGTAGATATCTAAACATGCCTTGATGACAAGAGATGTAAGAGTTTCAAGTTACGAGCCTTGCAAAACCAACAGCTCAGGTACCTATAATGTGTGACTATTTAGCTAGAGCTTAATTTATAGAAAAAGCACTATTTTTTCCATAGAGATCATCCTAGTGCTTGCATGCCCACTTGAATCGTGGATATTTATTTCTCAGGTTCTGGAGATACTTCACAGAGGAATAAATCTCAAGGAAGAATATATGATAATAAGTCTAGATTAGGAAACCATCTGGTAACAGGAAGTTAGTTAAGTCTTGCAGTTGTTTGACAAACATGTATTATAAGAATAGCAAATAAAAATGATTAAAAAAAAAAAGCAACCTAAACTCTAGAAGATATTTTTTAAAGTTTTTTTTCTTTCATTGTAAAAGTTGCAAGTAAGTATCTCTTCCCTAATCAAATCCATAAAGCCATTACCATTTTTACTTCCTGGTAAATGAAAAATAGATGTTAACACTTGATTCTTGTTCAGAGCAGATTTTACTTTCTTTAACTTCTTGTTATTTGCATTGCTATGGAAAGTCCAAAGACCTTTATGTTACATTGGAACATCAGAAAAAACAGAGACACATTTCTATCTTGAGAAGAAAAATACTATTTGTTTTTCATGTTTCAGTCCATCGTTGTGACTTAAATCCCCTATAGGTGTATTTTAAAATAAGACTCTGAAAGGAAACGTGCTTATTTCTTCTCTCTCTAAACAGATGCAAATAAGAGTCAGACAAATTTGTATTCATGAGCATTCATAAAAAGATCCTTCAGTTTTCTAGGCCTCTTTTTTTTTCTCCTTGAAGTTTTAGATAATCACATCCTAATTCATTTTATTAGCACTTTCTTAAGAACATATAAATATTTCAAGTTTAAGTGACATATTGTATTTGTTTCTCCTTTTTATTTTGTAATAAAATGATGTTCTATTCATCGGTATGTTGACAGTAAGAAATGGAATTTTTTTTTCAAGTTTAAAAAAAATTATTGCTATAAATTGATGATGGAGACAAGCCTCTCTATAGCCCAAATATTCCTTATTAATGAAGACTGGGCTATTGCCTAGCCTAGTGTTGAGTTTTGTAATATGGAAATCAGCATAGAAACTGCAGTGACAAATCACTAAGGAGTTTGATGTTAAAATGTGTTCCACCATAAAAATTTCAGTTAAACATCAGGTGCTTAAAAAAGTATTTCATGTTGAAGTTATTATCAGCTAGTTTAGCTTACATATGTGTTTTTTTAAACCTTCCCAGTGCACAGTTAGATTCTCCCCTGCAGTATGTAGAAGGCTATGTGAATCAATGCTTCTGCAGTTTACAAAACGTCTTGTGGTACATAATTTTGCTGGATGGAAAACGATGGAATTAGATGTCTTTTGGCAGATTCAGTGTAACCACTCACATATGAGCTGTCCTGCTGTTCCCTCTCTGAAAAGCCATTGTCTCTCTATCATTGTAGACTTCCATCTTGGCAAAATTGCGTTGCCACAGTGTGATTTCCACGGGCTTTATTTTAAACAGAATTATTTATGCTGTTCTTACAAAATCTAAATCATTATGAGAGTCTCTGGAGTGAAAGTTAATTCTGTTGCCAGCAGCTGTAACTTTGCCCTCCAAAGCTGAAGCTTGTGGTGGCAGCAATTACTGGCCATCTCTGTTCCGATAAATTTGTAAGTGTTTTTCCTTTGATTAAATACGTCAGCTTTTAATTCTGTATGATCATTGATCACATGAAGTGCCAGACCATCTTGTTTTCGCATCATTCACATCTGCTGCTATTTTCCAGTCACACAGGTAAAATGCGTTGACCTACAACATGATACTTTAACCCCAGAACCCTTATGTGGCAGATTGCCAGCTGCTTCAGAAATACTACTCTTAACCACTTGAAACACTTAAAATCCCAAGAGGTGACATGCTGGCTGGAATTATTAAAAACAAAACCAAAATAACAGCAGCCACCATGCTTTCTGGCATCACATACTTGCTAAATTTGCAGTGTTAAGTACTGCAGCACCTTTTAGTTTTATCACAAAACACTCTCCAGTAGAGAACTGCCATTTACCTCAAATTCAGTGAGTGACTGTGGTGTAACTGCATTTGCCTTTGGATACACAGAAGTGTAACATGAGATTGCATGATCCAAGGTATCTAAAATTCCAGTAATGGTCCCAAAAGTACAGTGCCAGAAACTAAAACGAGGTGGAGGAATGGTATGACAAAGGGGGGCCCATAAGGCCTTTGATTTTCAAGAATCCAGTGGGTCATGTAGAATATCTGCTAAGTTTATGCTCACACTAGAGACATTTCAGAATAACTGGCACATGTGACTGCAAAAAATATTTTTTTCTTCTTTTTTTTTAAATTTGATACCAAGTTGTGGCAGAAATTTAAAATTTTGACAATAATGTGTGATAGTAATCGCTGTCTGTTTTTTAAAAATACAGTACCTCACCAGTTTCAGCTTGTTTTGCTGCTTTGATTTCTAAACTATGTATTTTCAGCTTGAATTTCTAAGCAGAAAACCACTTGGTGAGCAAAACAAACTTTTCATTTTGAAAAATGCATAAATGTGACTATTTCAGAACTGTTTATTCTTGCTCTTCTCATAATGAATAAATTCATGCAACAAGATCTTTTTCTCTAAACTTTCCATTTCATTAGAACTGCAATTTCTGATAATTTCAAGAAATTTTATATTGGCGTAAACACAATAGCAAAGTACCATCACTTAATACTCTAATAAATAAAATGGAACAGTTTACTATCTGTTTTCTCTCTATGCCCTTGAGTTTTAAATATCTACTAATTCAGAAAATGGGAAACTCCTAGAACAGGAACATCCTTCCATCACTTAGATAAATGCTGTACTCTTACAGATGTGAACATTTTCTATTCCTAGTATGCCATGATACTCTGTCAACTCTTCAAGCCAAAAGTGCTAAGACAAGTTAGGCCTATATGGTGTTTTTATGTTTGTTCTGCATTGTGTCAATTTAGTTTTCACATTATTCACCCTCAAAATTTTACGCTTTGAAACTGTAATTAAGAAACATAATTTTAAGACAGGAAGCAGTATTGTTCATCTGTTGTATTCAGATGAAAGGCTCTGTGTCATATTTTCATATAAGAAAGAAATATTGCTAGTGTCTGGAGCAAGCAAAGTAGTATATATCTTTTGACCACATCCAGCAATGCACACTCCATTTTATAGTAACTTCTAAGACTATTGTACAAATTTAACTGTAGATGTGCTCTTTAATATGGATTATTTACTGTACATGACAAGTTTAGAAGTTCATTTTTCAACAGTCTGAATGATAAAACATTGTGATATTTTTTGAGACTAAAGTTTATCACTGCAAAAGTTATAAAACAGAAAGATCCTTTTAAAAAAATGCCAAAAAGAGAAAGAACAAGAATATACACTTACAACTGGTTAGCAATTAAAGAAAATTTACAAATAGTTGTTAAGCATCAGAAAGTTTTAATACATGGACTATTTGAAACAGTTTGATGTTTTGGCCATTTGGTTTGGGGTTTTTGTTTGTTTTGGATTGGCTTTTTTTTGCCGCTTTGGGCAACCCTTACTCACACTTTCACACTAGTTTTTATACCTTCCAGTAGAAGGAGGGGACTTGAATTCCCTCCCCATTATCACGATGCAGGGAAGGAGTAATTCTAATAAAAACAGCAGTGCAAAGTAGAAAAGATTTAGCAATGACAATATATATAAGCATGATTAAGCTTGCTTAGATACATATTTTTTCAGCTTTTCCTATAATGGCCCTTGTTTTGGTCTGAATGACTTTTGGGTAACCTCTATTTTGAATTCAGAGTTTAATTCCTCAATAAGTGAAGGAATGAGACTCCTGATATTTAGCCATTCCAAATGTCATCCTAGTTGTGGAGCACGTAAGTATTTTAATTGCTGGCAGGACCCATCTAGCTTTTCACTGCCTGTTGTAAATACTTCCCAATTCATTTTGAACCCTTCCATATCTCCCAAAAAGGGTCATAACTACACTTTGAAAATACATATATGTACCATTCTGTGACTATGCACCATTCACAATATACCATATATGAATCAGGGCATGGAGGTTTAAATCACAATGTATATTTTTATGAAATATTACTAACGTAAAGCTTTGGTTTCTTCTGTGTAGATATGGACATTTATATAAAAAACAGCTATATTGTAGGTGTTAGACACAAGTTCTTTTTACATACAAAGGAGATGAACACAGATTAATTGGCATAATTCAGTTCATCTTAAGGCAGACATAAGAAAATGCAAGAGGAATCATATCCTAAGAATACTTCTCCATCCACTTAAAATGTAGCTTATGAGAGAGTAGCTCAGCTGTAGATGTCTAAATTGTACCAACATTAGCCAAGAAAATTTCCACCCTAAAAGTCTTTCTCATTTTGATTCACAGATGGAGCCATCTTAAGGCAGACCAATCTTTCAAAGGCGTTTTACTCTTTAAAAATAGAAGAGTTCCCTGTCATTCCAGGTAAATCTGAATTACCAAGCAGATCAGAAATCAAGCACATATAAAGCTTTCAATATCAGATATTAAAAATAGTTTGTGTTTGTTTGAAAGTCTTCAGAAGAATATAAATAAAGTGTTCAGAACTTCAGGGGTTTTGTTTGTTTGCTTTTTGTTATTGTTGTAAATACAAAAATTAACAGATACTTAACTAGTTTATTTCAAATAAAATAAGTTTTCATCTGCATTGCTCATTTCTATTAAGTATCCTGCACCACATCTCTAACGGAATTATTTAAAATACTTAATATCTAATTAATGTTTTTTTCTGCCAAATGTAATTGTAAAAAAAAGACCACCATGATATGTATTATTTTAAATCTAATAAATGCTGACATTTCTACTGCCTATGAGTTCTAGAACTAAAGTTGTATTTTTATCTAAGAATGAGAGGATCCTGCTTATTATGAAAAATACTAAAAAGTAGTTTAGCTACAATGTTGTTATTCATTGTTGTTATTTAGGTGAACTGAAACTATTAGTAAAACTAGTAAAATTACAAAAGTAGTTATTTTACTATTAGTAAAATTAGTAAACTGTTAGTAAATTATAAATTATAACATTTACCTCAATGCACTAGTTACAAAACCACATATAAAGCTGCAGTGAGCTTCTTTAAGAAGATGCTTACATTTATTTGAACAAGCTTTCATTAGTTTCAACAGTACATGAGAGTATGTGCATATGAACATCTTGTGTACTTAGTTATTTGTTCAGCAGTAAGCTGGATCAGAGAGAAATACCACAATTATAACAATATCTTCATGATTAATACATTAAAAAATATAAAGACCAACCTTTCCCTTTCATTCTTAATTTCAAAGGTCTCTTCAAACATAGGATGAAACTAGGGAAAAATAAGAGAATGCAACAAATGCAAGAGCAAGAGATGATCTACAATATGTTTTCGTCATTTCATTTCTGCTGAGGAGAGATTGCAACTACAAAATGAAGAGAATGTGCTTTACCCACTAAGTTTACCGCGTTTTTCAACTGCATTCTTTTGATAAGTGGATCTGCATACCAGGAGATCATACACATTGTCACATGCAGCCTGAGGGGTCAGTTGTGCTGCAGAACTTTTCTACCTGAGGCACTCAGTGCAAAGCAAAATCGACTATGAGCTTTACAGCTAATTCTTCGTGTGTACACAAAGAAGGCTTTCCTGAGGGGTAATTTTCTCACTTTCAAAGAAGGAAATTATTGCACTTCAAATGGCTGCACATAGACACACTATCAGCAAGTTAGGATACCATAATTTCAGATCAAAATCAACTGTGCCATCTCCATAGTGCACTGAATCACAAGGAGGAGTGAGAATTTTGTTTTGTCGTTATTACTGAAAAGATCCAGGATCCCTAAAAGAAGAAACTTTTTTTTTTGTCTTCAGCTGCCTCCTAGAACAAATTGATTGATTGATCGTAAACTGGGCCCAAGACAAGAGCTGATGTGCAGACTACACTGATTTGTCACCAGCAGAGGCCAGCAGCAGCAAGCTACTGCCCTAGCCAAGAGCAGGGGACAAACGGGAAAAGAGCTGTGGCTCCTGTAGATATCCCTTGAAGGAAGTGATTATCGAAAGCGGAATTGCACAGCAGCGAGGTAACCATGGAGGGAGATTAGCAGTTTCCAAGACACCACTCAAGCCAAAGGACAGTGCATACATGCAAGATGAAGTGAATCATATAAAGTAAGACACCAAAAGCTCACAAGCACTCAGCCACTCCTTTGGAAGAAGTACAACAGATTTAAAGAGTCTGCATACAGCAAAGAGCAAAAAAGGCTTTAACTATTTCAACTGAAACCAGTGCAGCTTCACTGCCAGAACCTTCAGCAGTAGCCCATAACATACAACAGTATAAAATGCAATGTAACACTTGTTGAAAGTTTAACTATTCACAAGAACTGACATTATAGCAGTAAGGACACATATATAAACTACCAGCTACTACGCCAGTAAAACCTATACATTCTTTCAGAATCGTTAAGTCTTACAAATAAAAGTTTCCTTGTGTTATACTGAAAATATTTTTCTGGACCAAGGGAAGATCGCGTATATGAGAAGTTTAGAATTCGCTTTTAGTCTAAATAAAGTTTAACAGTCTATTAGTGCAAGTTATCTGATTAATCCAGAAATGCCTTACACTTGTAATAGCAAAAAGTTATACTAACTAGACTACATTTCTGGTTAAAAAGTTAATGAATGACAAATAAAATTAAGGTTATCAGTGGGATTTTCTGCCATGCCAGCATATTAAAAATCAGCGGACTCAAATATCTGAAAAACAAAACAGAAAGTGGACAGCCTTCTATAACATAACATTTCTACCTCTTTGTCAAAACTCCATATACTCATAAAAGACACACGCATATTATGGACTACTATATGTCTGATTCTAATATTTTATTTTGTTACAAAAGTATCATATTAATATTATTGTTGCTGAACTAATGCTAAGAAATAGGTAAAGTAGGACTTTAAAATAGCAAGGTCAGCCAAAAAAGTGAATATGTTCTTTTATCTTTCAGGTGGTCATATTAGTCACACTTCCGATATAGATATTTTTGATGTGCAAGTCCAGCTGACATTATTATTTTAATTTTGTGGAAATATTCCACTGTGAGATAAAGACAGCAATAGAGAAGTATCTATTCTGATTCCACTGACTGGATTCCAGTAGCTTTGTTACCGAAAGTTCAAGCTCTCTTGGGGGGGAAAAAAAAAAAGTTACCCTCTCGCTACAAATAGTATCTCTACACTTGCGTGTGTTTTAGCCTAGCTCTGATTTTGCGTTGATGGAAAACTCCAGACACCCCAATTGTACATGGATTTTTGGTCTTCCAAGAAATTAAATATGGTACCGGTGACATTTTTTCTCATTTATGAAATCTAGTTACACCCTTCTTGCTATATAGGTTTGGCTATAGACGATTCCCTACTTCTTCACCGATGTCGGGCCCAGATGAAAACAAAACAGAACAAAATTAAACAGTTTTGAAAAACAGCTGAAAATTTCCTGTTGAATGAGGAAAGAAGTTTAAGGACCTATCCAGATTTTGTCAGGCGTGACAAAAATATATCAAGTACGTTAGCTTTGGAAAGTCAGTTTACAGAGAAATAACCAAAGACATTGCATGGAAATGCACCTTAAATGCAGGATAACCTTGTTTGTTGGCTGCTCTTCTTTCAATGTATATATTCGGATCTATCTCATAATCGTAAAATTTTCCATAGCATACCGCATAGTTTTATGGTTAAATGGATAAGTCTACTGCTTTTGTATTTTATACCTTTTAAAATGTAATCAGAAAGCCTTTGTTCTATCAAAAAAGATTAAATGATAAAACTAACATCCCAGCAGTTAAAATTTGCTAATAAAGCTACTGAGAGCTTATCTGATTGAAGAAAATTTCAGTTCATTAGAAAACTGACTCTAAATTGAAACCTCAAATTTCCTTATGTCTTTTGCACACTGAACAACAGAAGATAATCCCATCTTTGGATAGGAAAATGTTTAAATGTTACCATTTTCAATGACCATGGAGGTGGAGTTAGCTATTCCCTATCAGCAAGTCATCAGAACAGCCCAGAACTTTATTTCTGCCATTTCTTTGGCTGCAAATGAGAAGCAACAAATCCTTAGTTTCTGCTGCAGATTGTTCAGCAGCTGTCACTGTGCTCCAGATGCAGAAGTGGGGTTAAGAATCCAGACTCCCTTAGCTAAATCAGTTTCCAATTTTTTGGATGTGAGCTAAAGAATCGTTTCCCCATAGCTAGATAAAAATATTCCAAGGACTGACTCCATACATTTATTTTGTGAAAAAATAGTAAGTTATCCTAGAAGCCACAGGTAAAACAGGCATCCATTTTGACCCCAAAACCTTTAATATGTAGTCACAATGCTAAGCCACTATCTCACTTCTAACAGCGGCCAATCCACTAATTGTTGGAAATAGGAAGTTGTATTAAAGAAAGTCAAAAATTTCATGGAAGAAATACATATACTACAAAAATACATAACACAAATTCAGTGGGGTAGTAACAACATTTTTCTACACTATAACTCCTGTAGGACTTCAAGAGGTGAAGAAGTAATTTACTTTAGTAAAAACTGAATTATATACAATGTAATTACAGCATTATTTAAATATAGATTTAACTCTTAATTACAAGGTAGGTTCACTGGTATGTAAAATATTTTTTTCCAAATAATTAAAAAGGCTACTTAAAAGGTTTTGTAACAAGTAGTGACATGCTAACGCTGCACAGTTAAAATACATTATTTAAAAGTTGAATCTAAATGTACTGTAATTCACATTCATTAAAAGGCTAGACATTTTTCAAATGAATGAAACTGTTCTATAAAAATCAATTCACTGTACAACAGTAATATATTACAAACCTGCAGTTAAAATACAGTCATTTAAATGGAAGGGACACTAATCCAGTGGTAATAATTCCATTAACCCAACACCACTTATTAATATTTAAAAAAACAAATACCCACGCTGCATCTGTTAGACAGTGTAGGGTATCTTTAAACTTGGTATATGTTGACTAGCCATGGAAAGGCAGATTACTATATGTATCAACTTTAAAACACAGATTTGGAACTGGAAAAGGGAGATGAATTGCAGAAGCATTTTTATCTTTAATCCATAGCTCTTGGTCCTAGTATTGGATATTTGACATAAACTTAACAGTTTTTTCAGTTTATTATCTTAATGTAAACTATCAGATGATTTATAAGATATTATGGTACATAAGTCTATAATTAATGCTATACTTTTGCTGAAAACATAAGCTAAAACATGCTATTTACAGACTTTCAGTTTATGAGATTCCCTCAGGTCTTCTTGACTTACTGAGAGGAGTTGCAGAAGTGACTTCTGTTTGCCTTTTTAATGTTAAACATTAAGCATCAAAAGGCAGAAATTAGAAAATTGGAAACTGATTGTCAATTCTACCTTTTATGAAGAATAACCTGGCCTCCCATTGTGGAGCCTGCACTCAGCTTCATATATCAGTGTGAAACTTCAGACATTTCCCATTCCAGATGTGACTATGATCATGATTTTTTAATTTAAATGGTTTGTCTCAATTTGTCAAAATAGATTGCTTGGACCACACTAAACATTTCTAAGTCTTTTGTTGTGCAGACGAACATTCTTCTTTTTTTTTTTTTTTTTTTCCCAGGTTTCATGTATACAATGCAGAAATTTCACTGAGGGGTGACAGTTGTACAAGAGATATGTCTGCCTCCACCTATAAATAAACCTACTGCATTTCAGCCCAGTTACAAGGCTTTTAAAAGTTGTACCCTTCACAAGTAAAACACTTGCTCTTTAAATCCATGTTGAAATCTAACATGCTTCAATCATTCTATCTGAATCAAGTTAGCTAGAGTGGTGATTGAAAGTCACACACAGAAATTGTTGTAGGAGCCCACAATGTCAAGGTATTTTGCACTTTTGGTTTGCAAGACTGTGCGTTGACAAGTTATGCTGCATAAGGCAGAAGAAATGTCCCAACATTTGTTATGTGGTGGATTTCTTTATTTTAAGTGTGCGCTATATAAATTTGCTTCAGCATCAAGTGTTTTTTGGAAAAAAAATTATGCCTATAATTCTCAATAACCGTTGTCAAGTCCAGTTTTGTGGGGATGTTACTGCATCTCAAAAGATTCCTGATACATAGTTCATTCTGCAGTGCCACAACACAAAAAGACTGAAATTGAGCTCTGTCAGATGTTGCTTCAGGCAAACAGCTGACTTTCTTAGGTACATTATTTCTCAGGAGAAACTGAAATTTGTTACCATGGCCACGTTCCACCACAGATAATAAACATTACATTCTCTTACATT
The DNA here is from genome assembly GCA_013399365.1 of Pampusana beccarii. NCBI lineage: Eukaryota > Metazoa > Chordata > Aves > Columbiformes > Columbidae > Pampusana > Pampusana beccarii. The sequence continues at coordinate 346,212 of VWYH01001908.1, forward strand.
TCGGTATTCTAGTGAAGTTATTTCCTACTTATGTTTTAATATGTTTAGCTGTTGAGAGAATTATTTCAAGAAAACTTAAATTGCCTTTGGGTAGATAAGATGCAAATAAACTTCAGTATGATTGAAGCCTTCACTGTGAACAGACAAGCACTTATATTTTTGATTCCATGTTGCCTGCAATTGTAACAATGGGTGAAAATATAATGGAGTTGGCTTCACAACTACTCAAACCCATGAAGACAAACCAAGAACATTTACATCAAGAACACTTAAGGAGAAGCAACTCACAAAAGGTATTCCACTTGTGAAAAAGAATCACTATATTGTTTATGGGCTTCGGGAAATAAAATATCTTTGTGTATATAGATTCAAACTACACACACAGCACAGCTCTTTGATGACAATGTTAGCAATAAAAGGATTCAGATGAGCAGGAATGCAAAATGCCTGATGATCAGTCAGAATATTTCCATTTATGCATGACATAGAGCATGGACCAGAAACAGAAAATGTGATGGCTTAACGCTTATCTCATCTGCCTTTATCTCTACCAGATGCCCAGATAAACGATGATGTAGAGTACTTGCACAAATTGCTGATATGCTTACTACAGTACAGGAGAGCTGTTTAGAAGTACAATTTAACACATCTCGTTCATCAGAAAATTATGTGATTTCCTGATAACAAGGTGGCCTAACAATCCGGAATATCTTGACTAATTTCTACAACAGCATGCTATACTACAAAATGAACTTTTCTTATGAGATACCCACAACAGGCTTACTCACTGCTTGCTTGTGGTTTGTTTTGTTGTTTGGTTGGTTGTTTCAATGGCTACAACTGTTTCATGACAAACATCAACAACTGTCAGAACAAAACAGTAACTCTAAGAAATCTGGTGAGGGACAGAACTGCATGTTCAAGTTAAAGTTAGTTTAAACTTGAACCCAGTCTTATGTTAAAAATGCATTAATTTATATACTGTCATGACAAACTGTTCCAAAACTTTAGGTGTCATGAGAAATTTTTTTATTTAATAATTAAGGCCCGTCTGGTCACACACTGACATACTTGCTATTCTACTGCTTTGGTAAATTATCTGAAAAAATGTTTAAACAAAAAACAATCTCATTTTTTCAGAATATCTTCAAAAGCTTTTATTCTCAGCAGGAGGGATTTTATACACAGGCAATGAAGAACACACTGCCTTCGAGAAAACAGGGAGATTGAATGCCTCAATAAAACTTTGAAAAAGATTGCTAACCTGGAAAGCTTGAAAATTCTTCACCACAGACTTCCTACAAAGTTACAAGGTTACATGTCATCCAGCAATTCAAAGAACACCTGCTGATTTATTGCATGGATGGAGAATGCATACAAAGCAAAATGGTAAATGTTAACGGATTATCATTGTCTTAACCTAAAAAATCACAATCAGATACAAGGCAGAGCCCCCCAAAAACCAGTAAAACATTGAAATATACACAGATTTGCAGCAAATACCTTGAAATACACATTTGAGAAAGTATGACCCTCTGGAAGGACTCCAGAATTAAGATCTCACAGGGTGTTTCTCTGTTGTCAGTTTGATTGCTCTTTCTGTCACTCCACTGCAAGAGGAAATAAGGATGGGGCAGCACTAAATCTTCCTCCCTCCTCCTGATTGAGATCTCCAAAAGTGCTCTTGCTGGCTTTCCGCTTTCAAACATACTCTTGTCTCAGCTCTGGCCATCCAGCGTATGCTCTTCACACTGTTCTACAATAGCTTGTGAGGCAGTCTTTATTTTGTCTGTGTTGTAAAGAGATATTAATTCTAAAAAGAATTAATTAACACCCAGGCTTTTTTGTGACTTATGACATACTGGAGCTGGGAAGAGGAGTGATAGTGGGAGACCATTCGTGGCTGCAAGAACATGGGCATTTAGAGGAACATGGAAATATTACGTTATATTATGGGACTCAAGACCAATTCCAGACAGGGTCATTCAAACACAAACATAAGAAAAAAACCAATAGAGTATTTTGACATCTGTCAAGAAAATCTTTATGTGTCTGCAGCATCCTAAGTACTGTGCAGCCATTCTGGATCAGTTGGTAGGGCAAACAAGAACTCAGTGCCCCCGAGCAGATCACAAGGAAGATCAGGCCTAGACCCTGTCTCTCAGGGTATCTAATATCGAAGGACTTAAAGATCCAGGCTTTATCTTGAACAGCTATGGAAAGTTGCTCATCTCTTAACAGAGACACCACAGTGCTTTTACTCACTAGCTGTCTTCAGCACGTTGTTCTGTTATTCACTGCAGTACATGGAGCATGACAGGAACCTGACTGTAATCAGCATCCTCCCAGATACAGCTTATGGAGATTAGGTACATATATACTGAAAGAGAGCTAGTCATTATCCCTAATGTTTAGTCTTCAATCATATGTCATTGCATTATTTGGCCTTATTAGTTCGCTAGCTATTTACTGACTGTATAATTACCGAGTGTTATAAGACAAATTCTTAACTAATTTCTGGACATTAAGGCCACCCAAGAGAAACATGAAGAGTTGTTGCGTTGATGCTTCTGAGTAGAGAATGTCACTCAGTTGTTATTAGGTGAAAAGTCACGGTCAATGGGGCGGAGTCCATTTGGAGGCCTGTATCTAGTGGAGTGCCTCAAGGGTCAGTATTGGGGCGAGTGTTGTTCAATATATTCATCAATGACCTAGATGAGGGAACTGAATGTACTATCAGCAAGTTTGCTGATGACATCAAGCTGGGAGGAGTGGCTGACATGCCAGAGGGCTGTGCTGCCATCCAGTGAGATCTGGACAGGCTGGAGAGTTGGACGGCGCAAAACTTAATGAAATATAACAAGGGCAAGTGTAGAATGTTATATCTGGGCAGGAACAACCCCAGGTTCCAGTATAGTTTGGGGAGTGACCTATTAGAGAGCAGTGTAGGGGAAAG